>LPNX010156492.1:43483-103428 GCA_001517045.1 Pseudotsuga menziesii
CCTTAGACTATGGGGAATGCCACAATGTCCAACTCAGTGCCACCTAGGTAAAAAATGGAGATATATAGGAGCCATTGGAACATTTGGCATTAAGATGGTTGTTTAGGCAGGAAGACTAGAATGCTAGGTAAGCTTCATTTGTTTTAAACTTCAATGTCTCTTTTTTCTTTGTTTCAATTTTCAATGCCTTTTCTTATGTTTCTCTTATTCACTGTGTAGATGCTTGGCGGGCAAACTATGGTTGTAGAGTACTAGATCTATAAAAAATTTCCATTTGTATGCTTAACCCAACATGTAGCCCTTCAGGTTACGAGTAGACGACATGTAAACTTTTATAAATTAGAATTTTAATTTATGACCTATCTTTTATTTTATTACGACTGTCATAAAGACTAGAATCCCAACACTTTAAAGGCGTGGTCTACATATACTGCGAGCTCTTGATGTAGGTGGAGCAACTTGAGAGAACCTCTATTGTGGAGACCATCCTTTGGTTGGGATTGACACCATTGATGCATGGAGGGATGAGACTAAGAAGCCTGTCATGGAGGAGGTCCTTAAGTTACAAGAGGATGTGCTTAGGGAGGTGGAGGGGGCGGGTGTGCTGTATTAGAGGAGGATGTTCCATAGCAGCCACCACCTTTAGAGGAGGAGGATGTTGAGACTGAGAGTGCACCACTACTTTCATAGACACAAACAGGGACACAAGCACTTAGTAGAAGATGTACTCTAGTGCTAGCCCTAGGGCCTTCTTTTTCTAGAGGAAGAGCCATTACCTTTGCTTATAAAAGGGGTTGAGGGAATTGAGAATTTATTTATCTAATTTCGTTCTAGATGGCAAGATACACGTATTATATTTTTGATGCCTCTAATATCAAAACCTCTCACACGTATGATGCATTAACTTTAAAATACAATGAATGAGGCTTATTAAACCTTGTTCCAACACCACAGGAATAAAACACTTAAAAAATCCCTTTTCATTACTTCAACATGACATGTGAAAAAAACTTTTCACAGCATCTCAATAAAACCATTTGGAACATAATATTCATATCCTCCTTCCTCAATTTTAAAAATTAAACGTTGCCTTGGCTCAATTATTTGATCACAGTGTCTCTTTACAGATTATGTTTCTTTAAATGATGGTGACAATTCAACATGAATTTGCCTTCAGCACTGGTGATCTCTCAGTTGAAGTCTAATCATGTGGGTAGCACATTCAAGCTTTCACTATTTCCATGGTTCTTTAATATATATCACAATTTATGCATTTCTTTATGGCGGCTCAGCTATTTCGGAAGGAAAACATGCGGGCTGAATTGAAAGACAAAAGAAAAAACTTAACTAATCATGAAGACATGGTATTGGGCACCAAGATACTCGATGGAAGATAATTCATTGATCCCTTTGCCCAGATATAAAGATTGTGGGCACTATTCAAACAGGAAGTGATTTCTCTTGGTACGCAGGCATCTCCATAGCACTTTTTTTTTACAAGACTAGAAGTTTCCCTTTGCACAAGCAATGATCGCAGAGGCAACATGATCAGCAACAGATGCAACACGAACTTTCTACAGCAAGGGTATGGGTAAGGGAGCGTTTGACGCTCTTCCATGCCCTGAGAAAATGCCTCTTCCGTTTGGAGTGAAGACTGCTGCAGATAATAGATGCATTGATATTTTTGCTCTGTTAATGGCTCTATATATGGATTTAGGATCTGTAACACGTACAAATTTATCATCAATTTGTTAGCTTTACCACCCACAAGTCCTAAATGAAATTACGGATATAAGTAGTAAAATTATATGTTGGCTGCCAAACACAAGGAATACGATGGCTTCCAATAGATTATTAAAAATTATAGGCTGTGACGAATAAGATATATGACAAAATAGGAATTTTTGTAAATGCAATTGCTAGAAAGAGGAATTTTGAATATTAAAAAATGATTACAGACTTCATTTTTATGAGATAAACTAGATGAAAACTGTAAATGTAATTTTTTTTAAATGTTTTCCTAATTATTCATGGTTATCATAGAATGTGATAGTAGGTCTATTAGAGGCAGCGTTCCTACAGAGATGACATTGATCATTCAGTAACCATATTGTTATATAAGTAATAAGAAATCTTCTATGCAACCTAGGTATTGATTTCAGGTAGTAAAATCAAACCTTAGTAGTAGCTCTGGTTAAATTTATGAATCTATATGATTAACAAAAAAAACTATGTCTAGGTAGGGTCGAACCCTTGCACAATCTCAGTCTTCAATATTAAAAGAAAACGAACAGAATCCCTGTAACAGAACCAGATCTATCCGGACCAAATTTAAGAGTAATGGAGCACCCTGCAGGAGCAAATCCATCCGGAGCAGCATATATAGATTCATAAGTCGATTAAGGAGATGCAATATATGTTGAGTCGGTTGATTAAGTCTTGATTATGACCTTGATTATTCAGTCGATCCATGCACAATTCCAGATCTAATTGGAGAACCCATTGATGGTAGGGTCTAAGCATCAAAGCCCAGAGAGGCATAGATAGTAGTTTACTTCGATTCAGTGAATGGCTCCGAAGAGAAAGAGGCATAAGTAGCTAAGCAAATTTAGTATGGTTAAGTATCAAATGTTTACAGTTTCCCATCCATTCTATTGAGAAACTTGAATAAGCCTATACACCAGAAACCCAAAAAGCAGTAAAAGCGACCTAAAATCAATTATACTCGACGAGACATTGATGAATGCACAACCTTATATATAACCTACGAAACAGTTCCACACAACATAGTAAGCCTTCACACATGATGATAAAATGTGTGCTCTGAGCGCGCTTGAAGCAAGCTTAACTGTAATCGTGATGGTTGAAGCAAGCTTAACCGTAATTGTGATGGTTTCGCTTCAAAATGGAGCGCATCTCTTGCCAGCCCAAGGCGTCTGACAAAAGCCTAACAAAATTTTGACGAAATGTCAAATATATCAACTATTAACCAATAAAATCATTCAGCGTATTTTTAATTTGAATTTGAATTGATTTAAGGCACGGGTTGAGCATTTTGAAGGTCATATGTGGGAAAGAGCGACCTCTGCCTGGGTTACATCATAAAATCTGGGCTCAGGGCGCCCTCTACTAATCTTCATGTGCGCAGCCTAAGTGTATATATCTATAAATTAAAGAGTGGGTTGCGTCATCAAACCTCGGCTCCGGGCGCCCTCTACTAATCTTCATGTGCAAAGCCTAAGTTAAAGAGTTAATATTTCAGGAAAAATAATATTTTGAAGCCCAGAAGGCTATGTAGTTGTTTCTTTTTAAGCCTCACATTTTACCCATGCCTAGACCTACAACCTTGTGCCAAAGAAAATAAATGTGACCCAAGCCTGCATACCTGGAGCTCCCAAGCAATAGGATTGAAGGTATCAATTCCAGGAGAAAGGACAGGTTTGCAAGGGCTACAAAGCATGAATTAAATTTCACTATCCACTTGAAGGAAGCCACAACACATTAAATAAAGAACATTGAGGTAAAAATATTTATTGAGGTAAAAATATTTTAACAATAATATTATGACACTTATTTACCAGGGAATGATGAGCTGCCATGATAGAAATTGAATCCCCCAGGGTCAAAAACTTCTCCTTAACCGTTCACCGTCGGAACACCACTATTTTGACCCTGCATTTTTTTCAAACAAGAGAAAATGGAATGTATCAGCAACAATGGCATCTATGAAACCTTGGCGAACAAACCCTAACTAACTTTACACAGGGGCACATAGAAGCTGGGTTAACAACCCTATTTTGACCTTCTGTTTTTTTAAAACAAGAAAAAAATGATATTATCAGCAACAATGGAAGCCATGAAACCCTGGCCAAGAAAACCTCAACTGATTTCAGGTAGAGGTATATAGAAGCTGGTTGAATACCCCTATTTTGACCCTACATTTTTTTCTAAGAGAAAGTCGATGCAACAATGGCAACCATGAAGCCTTGGCCAAGAAACCCCCAACTGATTTCAGACAGGAGCATATAGAAGCTGAATGAATGAACAGCGATCCAAACCCTCAGGCCTCGCAGTGTTTCCACCTTACGAACTGTGTTACGATTGTGTGAGTAAAGCATAGATCTATCGCCACATGGAGAAATGAACGATGGTGATAATAGCTTTCACTAACCAACAATTCTTAAGTTCGACTTCATAGCTGTCGAGTGCTTATTTATTTTCCTATAATGTGATTCACGGTGTTTTAAGCTAGAACACTCCATGAAAAATAAATACGTCGATGATTATGAGCCTTTACAAAAATAAGGAGAGTATATTTCTTTCTTTGTTTTTTATAAATGTTGTGTTTTTTATTTGTCTTTATATTAGATGGTTTTTTATTTGATTGTTTTTTAATAACTTCTATATTAGATAGTTTCTTTATTTAATCTATGTTTTATAACGTTTTAATTTTTAGTTTTTGTGTATATAGATAGTTGCTTTATTTATTTGTTTTCTAAATGTCTTTTTTCCCAAAACATGAACATTAAAAAAAATATACAAGTAAATAAACTATCCAATAGTTTCTATGTGTTTTTTTTTTAATATTTATGTTTTTTAAATGTAGTTTTTATGGTAAAGTTTATATATATGCGTGGCTTAATTCATTATCAATAGATTGTTTGAATTTTAGTGGAAAAAATAAAAATAAAAATTTATAATTTTTTTTGTTTTTAAAGGTTTTTATGTGTTTGGTTTTTTAGATTTATTTTTTGTTTTTTAAATATTGTATGTAGAGTTTTATGATAATCACATTTAAATTTATAAAATAATTATTTATTTTATTTTTTGTTTAATTATAGTGAAATATTAGTATTAACAAATTATTATAAGCTTTGATTTTATTATGAATAACAAGTGTAAAATTTTCTTTTGAAAAAAAAAAGAGCTTCATGGAGGTTTTGGTTATTTTTCCTATAAGTAGATATTGTTCTTATTGAATGTGTGGTGAGTCATTGACCTTAAATTATATGCATGAGATTTGTTTAGTGATCAGGAGTTAAGTTTCCTACCCCAACCATGTCCAAAGTTTTGATACCCATACCTATTGCTCACAACTACCTATTGGGATTGATATTTCCACTTGTAGACCAAGGGTACCCTTGAGAGGCCACTCTTTGGATGCCCAAAATATTATTTTATAGTCTAGAACCCAAGTTTTCACTCCTAACCATGTCCACATCCCTAGGGAACATAAATAGAGTTAAAATACTCCTAATTCAACACATATACCAATTTGAGGAAAAACATACCATTTGAAGGCCATGCGTGATGCTCTTAAACATTGTTATTTGCCTTGGATTCTTAGAACATCCTTTACATAATAACCCTAAGTTTCCTCCACCATATATGTCTAGTACATGAGACCCATACCTATTGTTATCCTTGATATATCCACTCATCTATTCCCATTGATAGTTGAAGGAAACCCTCCGGAGATCCTTTGTGGTGGTTTGAGGCATTTTTTTCCCATGAATTACTACAAGCTTCCTTGAGGGGTTGAATATTGGTTTTTCTCCCTTCACAATGTTGAGGCTCTCAAACTCATATATAATGCTAAAAAACTCCTAAAGTTGATGGCATATTTTCTATGAGACCAAGGATATCCTAGGGATGTTATGCGCATTTATTTAAAATATTACTTATGTCCTTGGACACCTTGAATATTCCTTTAGGGAGTAAGGGAGGTAATACCCATTGATGTATTGTGATTCAATCCCCTTGTCAAGTTTATGTGTGGATTCTTGTTCAAAATATCAATGCACTTGTGACTTTCTCATCAATCAAATCATTTGTTTCAATTGTACATGTAGCAGAGATCTATTATGCAATGGATCTTTCACTTGTGAGAACAATCTCCATTTCGACAGATCTATCTCAAGGTGATTTTTTCTTTTAGAAATACTTTCTACCAATCATTCATCATTGTTAGACCTTTATGCTTAAAAGTTTCATAAATATCTCAATTCATGATCTTCCTACACTAACCATGGTTAGTACCTCAACCCTAAACCTAGTGCTCAAAAAATCCCAATGGTGCCCATACCTCCACTTTATGGCTGGAAATACCCTTAGGAGATCATGTGTGATCTTTGAACGTGATGTTGTTGTCCCTACCTACCCATATCCCAAATCAGAGGAAAATTATAGTCTTAGGAGATCGAGGGCACTAGTTCAAGGTGTTGTCTTGAAGTAGGATACCTAAAATAATTTCTTAGATCCTAAGGGTTAGGTTCATGTCTCGTCTACTTGATATAATACATAGAATTTCCATTTAATATAACATAGAGTATAGAACATTGATTGGAATTTGTAGTTTGTGGAGCCCGCCTCTTTGTCCTTAGATGGATAGAAGATTTCTTTAGGGATTCAAGATAAAGTGTCCTCTGTTGACCATGTCCAAGGCCCCAAGGTAAGAAACCTAGATACATAGTGCCATGGATACCCCTAACAAGTTATCATTAATTCCTTGAGACATTATTCATGGCTCTACATTCCCTACGAATTATTGTAGGGCCAAACACATAGTATCACTCCATGGAATATACTAGGAGAGATAAAGGAAGAACATACTATAACAAAAAACATATTTTGCGCCCTAGGTCAACTTGACCGTTGTAAAAAGTCAACAAAAGACAGTGCCATCGCTATAGAGATGGTTAGGCATGGCTACATCGACATCCAAGAGTTTAGGTGTGGATACAGCGACGTCTAAGAGTCCAGGTGTGGATACAGCGACGCCTCATTCTTGTTACATCGGATTTTACACCAAAAAGTAAGAAACGTGGAAAACCTCCGTGGAAAAATCTGCGCTTTTGTACTAGTGATATTTCAGCATTTGATTTTTATCAGCATATGATTTGTATCTTCTCATCTGTCATGATTGAGACTTTCTATCAGCTAGTTTTGCTTAGGAATATCTGCTTGAGATCACCTACGATATGCTCTATTTTTCTGACTTGATTTATCAGGGATGATGACAAAAGTCTGCTATGATCAGACTTTCTATGCTCTTCTGTTTTGGCTGGATTTGTAGGCATGATCATAGTTTATTTACTGAGCGGTCTCTACTTGCTTCTATCTGACATGTCAGTTGATTTATGTAAACGATGTCTTTTGATTCTATGAATAACAAAGACTGGTATTTTTTCCTCTGAAAAAAAAAAAGTATAAAGATCATCCACCACCAAATTAGCTTCCCTGTTTTATTTTTATTTTGTAGGCATAGATTTTATTTCTTCTCATATATCATAGAAGTTGATTTCAATTTACGAATTTATTTACCTTTGAAAGTGTTCATGTTTCATTATAGATCAATTTTAATATTGATTACATTAATTTCCAAAAGAGAATCAAAAATTTGTACTAGATATTGAGAATTTCTTTCTTATAGATCATGTGTTTATTGTGTGTGCTTTGATTTTCCTGACTTCAAACAAATCCTTATTTGAAGAGGGAAACAATTTTAATTGATAAAATTTATTTGTGTTGACCAATATATAATGATCAAAATGTAAGTCTGAGATTGGAATTAAGCATTTGAATTTTGGTTTGAAATAAGTGGTTAATTGTTGGAAGCATATGAGATAATGAATTTTTAGATAGAGAATGAGTTTTAATTAATGCATATGGAGAATCTATGCATTGAATTGATAATGGGATTTTGTTATGGGTATTATAATTTGATGTTATACAACGAATCTATAAGTTTTTTTTTTGTAACTAGGGGAATCGACAACTGGAGTTGGCTGGGATGGTACTCGCATGACAAGGGGTCCAGGGATCCATTCCTGCTACCACTATACCCCTAGGTTCCTCACACCTGCCGCAAGGCATGGGACACAGGTAAATCCGGGTGGGAATTGAACTCGTGACCTCCAATTTACAACAAGTGACTTCATAACAACTGAACCGCCAATGAGCCACACCCGTGCATGCCCAATGAGTCTGTAAGTTGAAACCATAAGTAAAATCAATTTTACAATCCTATTTCCATTCTTCAATATTTATTTTGTAATCTTTAAAAATTGTAGTCTTCACTAATTTGTAAATGGAAATATGACATGATGAGGTGCTCTGTAACTCTTTTTCAAGATCTCAATTGAAATCATCAATCTCATCATTGGAATTTGGTTCAAGAGAGAAAGGTTTGCCTTGAATTTCACATCAGCATTCTTATTGTTTCATGCAACAAATTCTATTTTTTTTGATGAGCTAAGCTCTTGAATTTTGAAGAAGGAAACCCTCTGTTTAACATTTAAACTGAATCATAAATTTAAATCACAGTTGAAGAGCACTAAATTGGTGTAAAATAATTCTTTGAATGTTGCAAGTGTGAGTTAAAATTTAGAAAATGGAAACGTGTCTTGGATACTGGGTTATTTCTTGAATTGAATGGAGATCTATTGATGAAATTAAATTAAACCATCTGCATACAAATTAAGTCTCCTTGATTGAATTGAAGTTGAGTTAGCAAATGTATGTGTGGAATAAAAAAAAATGGACTTGATTTTAATTTACAGAAATGTTCCCACAATAAAAAAATAGATTGATGCAACACAAGTGTTGAAGATATCTGTGTTTGATCAATACATAGTATGTTTAAAAACAATGTGTTCACAAATTAACAAATCGGGAGTCATAACCAACACTAGTCATTTCATGTGTTTCTATCATATTAAATGAACTTCATGCAGAACTTTTGTTATCTCAAACTCACTCTCTACAATGAATTTGATTTCACTTGCATGTTTGATTTTTTTTAATCTATACTTGTTCTGTTGTTTTTTTTTATTTTGATTTCCTGGAATTTGTAGCTTCAATTACTCTTTGTTTTGATTTGGAATTCAAGTATGGTTTTGATTGTGTGGTTTGTTTTGGAAGAAAGATTGAAATTATTTACATCTTGGTTTAAGTTGTGTTCTATAGTTTAAATTGATTTTTCTTTAAGTATGCTAGTGGCCTTAGGATATGATAGATTAGCTTAGACTAGGCTTTGACTCCACACATACTGTTTTGGAACCACTAAGCTTATGAGCCCTAGTTGATAATTTAATGTTGCATATTAATTAACATATAATGTAACCAACATATTTGGCTTCATTGTCAGGGAGTTGCTAAAGGGGTTGAAGTGTAGGTACATAGGTTTCCTTTACATTACATAGCAACTAGGGGGGGACGATAAGATGCAAAGATGACTTCACTACGAAATGTTTTTGGTGTAACATCCTGATGCATGCACTTTGGTGGGTCACCCCAAAGCTTTGCTGTTCATTTTCATGCAAATAAGTTTCCTATTCACAAGTGTGTTTATTTTTCCGCATGTTTGATTTACTTTTCGCAAATGTAATTACTTTCTGCAAGTGTGTTTATTTTTTGCAAGAGTGTTTTTATGCAAGTGTGTTTATCTTATCTATAGGTGTGGATTATTTTTCAACTTTGCCATTATTTTTTTAAATTTAGTTTTCTTTTGGTTTGCACAAATTTGCTTTAGGAGTATATTTTTGTAGGTAGTTTTATTATTCAGATAGTTAAATATATATCTATCTATTTGGGTGTTGTAAGAACCCTGGATACTAATCCATGTGTGAAGTAGGATCTATCAACCAACAGAATGGATTCAGAGGTGACCATTAGTTTAAGAAAACTCTCTCAAATCCTAGCAGCAGTTGGGATCTCAATTTCTTCTTCTCAAGAATAACACATCTTGAAAGACGTAAAGATTTTATCTACCTCTCCAGAAATAATAGAAGAACCATGGTCCCACGAGATACAAACATACTCTCATTTCCAATATACCAAGGAAACTGGAATCTTGGAGACTACATTCAATGGAGAGTGACTTGAAATTGAAGAGTTATCCACATATATATCAACAGATCCTTCATGTACTCAAGCAATTGCACATTCATAAAAAGAGGACCTGCATGGCATGAAGAGGGAAGGTGAGTATCAGGATTACATCAAAATATGGTTCCAATAGGTAACGAGGCCATAATACCATTTCTTTCTTCAACACCTTCTAATGCAGAAACAAGTAAGTCAGTTGATTTTCCATATCTAGGTAATCCCTCTTGTAACCTTTTCATATGTGGATATAGGTATGTTTTGCATCTTGCTTCACACTTGGTTACATTCGAAAAGTTCATATACTTGAATAGAATTATTTTCTTAGTTAGAATAGGAAAGTATGTATATACATAAAAAAGTTGCATGTTTAGCTTAAAGATTAATGCAACTTCACTTTTTGTTTTATTTTTCAATAAAAGAACTAAGAAGAAGATAATGCTAATGGATAAACCAAAACAATTTAAAAATACTTATTTATCCTCATATAGGCATATTTCTGACTATTCATTGACTATTCATTATAACAGTTTCTAAAGGCTAACTTTAAATATCATGGGAATTTATCATAACTTTAATGTCTATATAATACCTATAGGTCACTTGTATGTCCTAGACTCATCATCAAAGCTTGTTAGTTAAGTATCTTTATTAAATAGTAGCATGAGAGTAAATGACATTTCTACTCTTGGAGGAACAATATTAAAATTTTATATGAAGAGGATATACTTAGGGACTAGAGGACAACTTTATGTCATTCTCTTTTGACATGGACTATAATTTCAGGGTATTATAAATGATGTTACTCATGGGTTAAATTTAATTGATTTATGTGCTTAGAAAAACTAATATACTCTATTACCAACCGACTTCCACATTCTTTAATATCTTTGGAAATAATTATATAGTTACGAGGAAAACCTGTTGGGGTACTAAACAGGCCTACTGACAGTGGGTCCATGCTGAGTAAAGTCATAAATATGGAAGTTCAGTAAATACAAACAAACCCATCAAGGTACCAAACAGGCTCGCTGGCAACGAGACTATGATTGTATGGTACCAAGGTAAACCCGTAGGGGTACTCAACAGGATCATGGCAGTGTGGAAATGTTGGGTAAAATAGACATATTGCTATGCATATGGATAAATAAAACAAAGACCCTGAGTGCATATATACATGGTTAAGCCAACCATTATTTTATCATTAGAGAATGGTCATAAGTATAACTTAAGACTTTGTCATCTAATTCAAACTATATCTAGGATATTACTATCCTAGAAGTGGGACCCGTAAATGTATATATTTAATGAACTTAAATGTGAATTTTATTCATATTCCTTGAATTGGAATAAGTATTTGAAAAATGAGTCAGGGATGACTTGTTTCCTATAGGCTTTCCAGACCATTTATACCCACATGTTTTCCATCTAGGAACACATTGAAAATTACCTACATAACTTATATGGTCTCAGTGAGCATGTATGAGATATTTATAATATTAAAATATATAATTATTTTGGTCATTCTGATCACTTAGCATTCATCCTTCTTTTTCTAAAAAAATGTCTAGTTTTCTTTTAAATAACAATAATAGCTCCATAGAATTGCTTGTTGATTGTTGTTTTGATCCAACTCGCAGCTGCGAGGTTCGCCTTCGTCAGGTTCACCTTCAACATGTTCGCCTTCGACATGCTCACCTTCGACAGGTCCCCCTTGTGTTCAACCAACAGGTTCACCTTCGACAGTTTCACCTCGACAGGATCTCCTTCGACAGGTCCGTCTCGACATACAACATACCAACATGCTCTGCGATAGTTGAACTTCTAAAACATTATAAATTCTTTTGTAACCGAACGTAGCGGGTAGTCACCCAAGCGTCTCAACATCCTATATAAGAATGTAGATTAATGTAATATAGAATATTTCTGATCATAATCTAATTCCTCCATATTTCTTGGAGCAGAAGTAATAAATTGGTTCAAATTCTTGCATATTGTTTGTGTGTATATTTCTTGTCGACCTAGTGTATTTCCTGCTTTGTTGTTCATTTTTATATGCTTGCGCCCTAACAGTGTTTGACTCATTCAGTCGATTGTTGTCCCCAACATGCACATGGGTACGACCTGGATCATTAGTATTAGAGAAAGATTTCATTCAAATCTTAAGTTACATAAGCACTTCCATCGAAGCTATTTAACTTATTCCTGTTCAAACACGCTCACAAACTCAACAAAACAAGAAGACACTTCCTTTGACTTCATAAAAGATGGCTGAAGAAGAAAACAATATACATGCAACTGACGAGACAAAGCAACTCATAGAAAAATCACTAGCTAACCAGCGAACCAAAATGTTTTCCCAGTTCAGCGAGATTCTCATGCGAGTCACTACGAACTTCGGGAAATCCTTGAAGCGATCTCACTTCGATAAAATAATCCCCTTCAAAGTAAAAATGCATCTAGACATACTGAACCTTGATGGCAATATTGACACTGAATCCATTGTCAATTGGGTACAACAACTGGAATCTTACTATGCGGTAAATCCAATATTCGAAGCAGAAAAGATCACCATTGTATCCTTGAAGATGTCAACCTTTGTACACTGCTGGTGGGAGAATCTATCAACAAATATGGAAAAAGAAGAAGACCCCATAGACACATGGGAAAATTTTGTTGAATATGTCCGAAAGGATTTCTACCCACCCAAGTACCTTGAACAACAGTACAAGAAGTGGAAGCAGCTAAGGTAGTGGAAAGAACAGTCCGTACAAAGCTACACCGACGAGTTCTATCGACTCATGGCTAGAATTGTCGTCCAAGAAGAAGAGAAATTACTTCTCTTGAAGTACGTTAGAGGTTTATCCCCGTACATTCAGAAATAGATGGATTTTCTGACTGTTAGTATGCTTGCAGATGCATTTCATTACTCCATCAAGCTTGAAGATAAAAAGAAAGGAAAAATATGTTTCGCGAACAAGCCAACAGGTCGAACATCCACCAAGACGTCACTAGCTGACTCCGACAAGTTCAAGAACCCTTCTCAATAGACTCTGCCAAAGACTAATCATCAAAATAAGAACTTTCAGAAAAACAAGAGGGATCATAGCAAACAGAACCCTACCGAGATATGGTGCGATTATCACAGTTCATCATGGTATGATACATCAGAATGAAAATCTCGAAAGACATTTTTGGAAAAATTTTCGACATTTGACTTGTCCGATAGATCCTTGGTAGAATCTGATCTAGATGCATCAACCCTCATGGCTTTGACCCCGACCACTCTGACAACCTCGACCATCGTCAATGAGGAGGAACGAGAGCGCCTATTCCATACACAGATATGGGTTCAGAACAATCCATTACATCTGATTGTGGATAATGGTATCCAGAAGAACTTCGTTTCTAAAGATCTTGTGAAGAAATTAGGTCTTATTACCACTCCACATCCTCATCCTTACAATATCGGTTAGATGAAGGATGGGAAGGAACTAAGGATCACATGACAATGTTGACTCACCTACTTCATTAAGCCTTTTGAAGATGAAGTACTCTATGACCTGGCACCTCTTTCTGCAGTCGATTCCTTATTCGGTAAACCCTGCCTATGGGATCGACATGGTACAAATCAGTCATGACCTCAGAAGTTGATTGTCAAAATACGAAATCAATGGTAGGCATACCAGAGCGACAACCCACATCAACGGTTGTTATGATATCTTCCAAACAATCTAATAATATTATCAATCATGCTCAAAAGTTCACATTAATTATGATAAAGCCTCAACATTGTAGGAAGACTGTAGCAATGAGTCGACTCACCAACCAACGCAACTCCCGACAACAATAACAAATCGACAACATTCTTGAAGAATACCAAAACATATTTCAAGCACCAGATAAAGTACCTCTGTAATGTCAGATAAAACACTCCATTGAACTTGAACATGGTTCTCCCTTACCTAACTCATTTGTTTACAGAAGATCCATTCTACAAAATGAAGATATTCATAGACAGATCCAGGATTTTATCGACAAGGGTCAAATCCACCCCAGCTCTTCTCCTTGTGGAAGTCTAGTCATCTTAGTTCCAAAGAAAGATGGGACTTGGTGCATGTACATCGACTGTCGAGCTCTCAAAAACATTTCAGTGAAGAATAGATACCCTCTTCTAGGGATTGAGGAACTCATCGACAATCTGAAAGGTGTTAAGTTCTTTATGAAACTCGACCTCAAGTCGGGATACCACCAGATTCCAATCGAATCCACTGATGTATGGAAAACGACTTTCAAAAATAAGGAAGGACTGTTTGAATGGTTAGTCATGCCTTTCGTCTTAACTAATGCACCCGCAACCTTCATGAGATATATGCATGACCTTCTACAAACTTTCATTGGTAAATGTGTCATTGTTTATCTCGACGATATCTTGATTTTTAGTCGATCAAGGGAAGAACATGTCAAACAAATTCGGTAAGTTTTCAACACCCTCCAACAACATCGACTATATCTGAACATGGACAAATGATCATTTGCGATGACCACCATCAAATATTTGGGGGTATGTAATTGAATCTATAGGCATTCATGTCAATCCAAAAAAAGTACAAATCCTCAAAGATTGGCCCATTCCTCAAAACATTCAAGTACTAAGAAGTTTTCTTGGTTTGGTGAATTTCTATCAATGACTCATACTTGGCTTCAGCCACATCGCATGGCCTCTGAATCAGTTAACGAAAGGAAATGGGAAAACTGTCTTCAAATGTACACCGACACAACAACAAGCTTTTGAACAAATAAAAAACAAGTTTGTACTGCACCAGTACTTGTGCTACCTAATTTGCATCAGCCCTTTGAGATTGATACGGATGCATTGGACTATGCCCTCAACCCAATGATCACTCAGTCAGGTCACCCAGTCGCATTTCATTCTGAGACTTTCAATGATACAGTCAGAAGGTACTCAACATATGAAAAATAACTGTATGCCATTGTGCAAGCTCTCAAGCAATGGAGACACTACATTCTTGGTAAGGAAATTGTCATTCTCACTGACTATAAACCTTTGCAATTTGCTCCAACTCATTCAAAACTACAGACAACCCAACATCTCAACTGGATTAATTACCAGCAACAATTTCAGTTGGTAATTAAGTATCAGAAAGGAAAAGCCAATGTCGCAGCAGACCACCCATTACTCTAGTGTCTACACTGATGAGTATGCAGGGTTATGACACCACTACTTGGCTACAATTGTATTCGGTAGACTACAATTTTTCTATAATTTAGCAACAGATTTAGACTAACAAGTTGTCGACTGTCAACTACGCCCTAAAGGACACCTTGCTATACAAGCTTGGGCATCTTTGTGTGCCGACCGGTGACCACCGACATAAGCTCATTTTGGATGTGTGCTATAGCAAGACTACAAGACATTTTGGAGTCGTAAAAGCACTTGTTATCCTCCAAAAGTGTTTTTACTGGCGTTCACTTAAATATGACGTCAACAAGTACATTCGATTGTGCATGGTTTGTTCCATTGCTAAACTGTTAAATCGACGAAAAGGACTATACACACCCCTTCCAGTCCCTAGTCAACCGTGGGAATCTATTTCTATGGACTACTTGACAGGATATCCTACTACCAAACATCAGCATGACATGATACTAGTAGTAGTTGACATATTTTCCAAGATGGATATACTCATACCATGCAAGAAGACTACAATAGCACAATAGACTGCTCAGCTCTTCTTTGAACATGTGTGGAAACATTATGGCCTCCCAACGACCATTATTTTCCGACAGAGATGCTAGATCTGTCAGCACCTTTTGGAAAACTCTCTGCCAATAACTTGACACGATACTTTCTTTGTTGACATCCTTCAATCCGCATACAGACGAAAAAATGGAAGTTTTAAATCTCTTAGTCATACAATTGCTTCTCATGTACAACCACAAGCATCATCAAAAATGGGATGACAGTCTTCCATACATACAACACAGCTACAATCATGCTCAACACAGCTCTACAGGAAAGATCCCATTTGAGATCTGTTATGGATTTCAACCCTTAGCTCCTATCCACTTAATCAGTTCCTAGACACAGTCGAACAACGCCGAATTCGAAGGAAGAGAAGTGGAGAAAGCATTGAAGTTCAGAGATAAAATATACAACATTTAGAAGCAAGCACATGAGATGTTGCAACAAGCAAATGCAAAGCTAAGGCCCGACACAAAAAGCATCGTATTCCTCATTCATTCCAAATTGGGGATCAGGTCTGGTTACATCTAAAGATGGAGCGTTTCACTGGTGTATACAGAAAGATGAAACCTTTGCGATATGGTCCATACAGTATCCTTAAACAGATTGGAGAAAACGTTTTTCAGCTCGACATTCCTGCATGCCTTGGACTACATCTAGTTTTCAATGTAGATCTTCTTTGACCATACCATGCACCACTGTTGGAACAAAGCGACTTGCGTACAACAGAACCTGAAGACATCCATCCAGATGTCCAAGAACCTCTTCTTTGCGACACCATTGTGGGATGATGCATACACCTTACAAGGATGAACTCCGTCCTCTTGTTTCAAAGGGATAAAGCTGGACAGCTCCCCGTGCAAGGAAAATCTTACTCTACTAATGAAGTCGCCAAAATGTTTCCTCACCTGAATGAATAACAATGGACACCATTATTTCTTAAGGAAGGAGGAATGATCCAACCAGCATTTGACAGGTCCGCCTTATGTTCAACCGACAGGTTCGCCTTCGACACGTTCACCTCAACAGGTTCTCCTTCGACATGTCCGCCTCGACATACAACATACCAACATTCTCTGCCACGATTGAACTTCTGAACCGTTATAACTTCTTTTGTAACTGAACATAGTGGGTATTAACCCAAGCATTTCAACATCCTATATAAGCATGTACATTAATGTAATATAGAATCTTTCTGATCATAATCTGATTCCTCCATCTTTCATGGAGCAGAAGTAATAAATTGGTTTGAATTATTGCATATTGTTTGTGTATATTTCTTGTCAACCTAGTGTATTTCCTACTTTGTTGTTCATTTTTATATGCTTCCTCCATAACAATGCTCAACTCATTTAGTCGATTGTTGTCTCCAGTGTGCACCTGGGCACGACCTGGATCATTTTCATAATACAAAGTGTTGGCATTAAACAATACAAGCTAGTCTCAATTTATTGATGGACCGAGGATGTGCCATATCTTCAATATGGGGGGGATGATGGGCACCAAATTTTTCTTTTTTCATGACTTTGTTTTTAGTAATTTCAGAACTCATTCACCTGCAATTTAGTACATCTATCTTTAAAACAAGTATCTTTTACTTCATTTTATTAGTTACAACTAATAAACATAAACGATGTCTAAATAATTGCTTTTGATATATTAAATACGATTGTAATGATGATCAACTAATACTTGAGCTAGCAATTCCTATGCTTTGAAATATTATCCAATATTGTACCAAATTCGAGACTAGGCTTGATTCACTGACATGACTTACTTTCATCTCCAAGCTCTGGTTGATCTCTTAATACATGCATATGCATATCAAAATCATGGATTACTGTTAAAGCTTTGGTTCACTAATCTTTAGAGTTTTGAATTTAAAATAGTTAAAAAAAACAATACATTAAAATAATTATTATTTTGTCTTTTATTACAAATCTACTCTAGTTTCAAAATACTTATTAATCATGGTTAATATTTAATGTATTTAAAAGTCACTAATTTGTTATGCCATTTAACACATAAAACAAACAAAATGACATGACTTTTGGCAATTATATCCATTCAAAATGTTTGTTAAACCACTCTAATGTTGGCATAAATATTTGTATCACTTTTATTTTATGAGGTTTTTAACTATATACCATTACCAAATCATCCAGAGGACACGATTTAACCGTAGGTTTTTAATTCAACTGGCATTTAAAGGTTTGCATGGAGGTTTTGATATATATTTTTGACTTGTGTAGGTCACGTGGAATCACAGTTCATGTGGAGATAAGAATTTATGTATATATTAATGAATTAAAAACTCTCCTAAATCATGCCATTCAGTCAGAGATTCCAGCACCATCCGACACTTGATCCAACCCCCTCGTCATTAAGCCAACAAGTAATTTCCGTGCTCCATTTGTGAGTAATCTGTAATGAATCTCGCAAATCCATTGAAAATCCACTTCGAGAATGGCTCGAGAATGGGCGGGTTTCTCAAATTATCAACGGATTAGGAGAAAATGTCTCCTGAATAGAGCATGGTTTTACAGATGACGATCGGTTTCCAAATCTTGTGCGAGATAGAGATAGAGTGGAACTTGTTTTCAGTTTTAGTAAGATTGTTATTCAGAATCCAAGAGGGATGAGCTCGGCCTTAGCTATATATGTATCTCTGTATGTAAATGGGGGGACATATACAAAAGGAGAATAACAATAAAATATTGTTTTGTACGTAGTTCAATTTTTATTGTGACAATAATATTATCTTCTCTCAGGTCGTAACACTCTTTCTGTGCTTGATATGTCAAATGTATTGAAGAATGAATGATTGCAGTTGTTAATTCATAGCTAGTGTTACTCTTAGGCTCATGATCCATACGATAAGGGGCCACCATCCTATATTATGAAGTATCTCTTCAACTATTAGTATAAAGATCATGCACCACCAAGTTAATTGTCATGTTTTTTAAAATTTTGTAGGTATAGATTTTATTTATGCTCATAGATCATAGAAGTTGATTTCAATTTACGAATTTATTTAGTTTTGAAACTGTTCATGTTTGATTATAGATCAACTTCAATATTTACTACATTTGTTTCCAAAAGAGAATCAAAATTATGAACTACATATTGAGAATTACTTTCCTGTAGATGATGTGTTTACTATGCGTGCTTTGATTTGAGTTTTGGTTTCTTGACTTTAAAAAAATCCTAATTTGAAGAGGGAAACAATTTGAATTGATAAAATTTATTTGTGTTGACCAATAGATAGTGATCAAATCCTAATTATGATATTGGAATTAAGGATTTGGATTTTGGTTTGAAATAAGTGGTTTATCGTTGGAAGCATATGAGATAATGAATTTTCAGACAGAGAATGATTTTTAGTTAATGCAGATGGATAAGCTATGCATTGAATTGATAATGATATTTTGTTTTGGGTTTTCTGAATTGATGTTATATTGCCAGTTTGCAAGTTGAAACGTTAATTTAAATCAATTTTACAATCCTATTTCCATTCTTCAGTATTTATTTTGTAAGAATTACTCAAGTCGTAGTCTTCAAATTTGTAAATGGAAATATGATATCAGGTGCTCTGTAACTGTGTCTTAAGCTATGTTACCAGAAACGGGAAACGGGAAACGAAACGAGAAACGAGAACAGTACGAGAAACGATGTTTCCAGGTTTCGCACATATAAGAAACGAGGAGAGAGAAAAACCAAAAAAATTAATTAATTAATATATGAATTGAATATTATGACAATCTATAAATTTTACAGTTTTTAGGAATGACTAGACTTAGCTTAAGTCCAACATTTACCCAATTAAGTTTAGCTTCAATGCAGCAAAGTTTAACTTCAATGCACCAAAGACTAACCCAATTAAGTTTAGCTTCAATGCAGCAAAGTTTAACTTCAATGCACCAAAGACTAACAAACTCGAGGTTCAGACTCCAAGTTGCTCCACCCAGTTATGGTCACTTCAATGCAGAAAACATACTATTAGTTCTTTTACCACAATTGCAGATCATTTAAATTTGAGGATTATCAACATTTAAGTGGTTTTCAATTTGAATCCATTCTGGATTTTAGTGATCCTTAATATTAAAATATATATTTTTAAGTAGTTTTCAATTTGAATAAATTGTGAATTTTAGTGATCCTTCATATTAAAATATATATTTTTTCTGTTTATCAAGAGTTATTGAAAATACATTACTACCTTCATGATTTTCATTGCTGGCTATACATTTATCTTCCGGAATAGTTGTGAATAATTACCTTTATAGCTTTTTGTACAAAAGATAAAAGTGTCAACAACTCAACTTAGCACCATCGTGAGTGCCTATCGATGTGGGCAAAATGGAAAGGCAATCTTGCCTGGCATAAGTATTATGAGAAGGGAGTTGGAAAGTGAAATATATATTACAGGTTCATCACATCAAATGCTTGAAATTTAAATTTACATCATTTACTGTTATACATAAAATAATTGAAGATTTCCGGAAGATAGTAAAATCATTTACCCCTCAACCGAAACTCACAAAAGTGGACAATTAATTGCAAATATAATTACAGATATAACTGGTTCAGACTACACAATGAAAAATTTTCAGAGTACATGCCATAATTGCAAAATGTTTTCAAAGTACATGCCATTAAAGCAAATTACTGTAATTCACTTATGAAAGAATTGTGTTTACTCTATTTCCATAATGCAAGCATAATATTTTATGATGTTTTAACTTTCCACACTTGCCTTACCAAATAAAAATTAAACTGTGAAACGAACCAGTTTTCAAAGAAATGGAAATTGGTTTCTGCATAAATGGCAGAATAAATTTGAAAGGTTGTGTCTTTTATCGTGTGCCAGTTATTGACAGATTTCTGCTCTTATGTGGGCATTCTGCTGCCCATAAATAAATCCCCCATGCTATTTAATAAACTCCATTTTTTTTATTGACATGAATTACCCTCCCCCTGCCTTCCCTACCGCTCCTTCCTCTCTTCTTTGTTGATTATGCAAACAAAACACCCCACCTTACCTCCCACAGGCCATGGTCGAAGCCACATTTGAGTAGCCAAGTCTCCCCGCTGAGTATCCAAGCCCTGGATCTTACCAAATAAAAATTAAACTGTGAAACGAACCAGTTTTCAAAGAAACGGAAATTGGTTTCTGCATAAACCGGTAGGAGAAACGTTGCCTTTTTTAAGAAACCGTTTTTTGGTTGTAGAAACGAAAACGACCGTAGAAAACGGCGTTTTCCGTCAGGTTCCCGTTTCTACAGCGTTTTTTTTAAGAAACGTAGACTACCGTCACGTTTCTGGTAACATAGGTCTTAAGATCTCATTGGAAATAATCAGTATGATAATTGGAATTTTATTCAAGAGGGAAAGGTTTGGCTTGAATTTCACATCAGCATTCTTATTCTTTCACGCAACAAATTCTAATTTTTTTGATAAGCTAAGCTTTTGAATTTTGAAGAATGAAACCGTGTGTTAAACATTTAAACTGAATCGTAAATTTGAATCACAACCGCAAAGCATTAAATTGGTGTAAATAATTGTTTGAATGTTGCCTGTGTGAGTTGAAATTTAGAGAATTGAAACGTGTCTTGGATACTGGTTATTTATTGAATTGAATGGAGATCTATTGATGAAATTGAATTAAACCATCTGCATATAAATTAAGTCTCCTTGATTGAATTGAAGTCGAGTTGGAAAATGTATGTGCGGAATAAACAATGTTGGAGTTGATTTTAATTTAGGTAAGTGTTCTCAGAAGAAAACAATAGATTGATTCAACAACACAAGTGTTGAATATCTCTATGTTTGATCGATATAGAGAATGTTTAAAAAACAGTGTTAACAAATGAACAAATCAGGAGTCATAACCAACACTAGTCATTTCATGTGTTTCTGTCATATTAAATGAACTTCATGTAGACCTTTTGTTATCTCAGACTCACTCTCTGCAATGAATTTGGTTTCGCTTGCATGTGTGATATTTTTAAAAATCTATACTTGCTCTGTTGGTTTTATTTATTTATTTTGATTTCCCTAAACATGTAGCTTCAATTAAGCTCTGTTTTGATTTGGAATTCAAGTCTGATTTTGATTGTGTAGTTTGTTTTGAAAGAAAGATTGAAATTATTTACAACTTGGTTTAATTTGTGTTTTATAGCTTATATTGATTTTGCTTTAATCATGTTACTATCCTTTGGATAGGATAGATTAGGTTAGACTTGGATTTGACCTCACACATACTTTGTTGGCACCTATAAGATTATGAGCCCCGGTTGATAATTTAATGTTGCATGTTAATTAGCATATAATTTCACCAACAATAATCATGACTGATATTTACTACATTATGCACAATGAAGCACCACTAAGGATTTTTCCTCTCTACAAGGAACTGTTACAATTGAGCCCTAATACCAAACCATGGGATTGGTTCCTCTATGAGGACCACACCATTATCAAAATATATGTATTTGAGAAAGAATTGTATTTATTGCCAACACTTTTTACCCCTAGAGTATTTTCCCTTGAATACATGAAAGAAATATTCCTATTTGACTAGCTAGCATACTTATATGAGGTGAATCCCACAAAAGCTAAAGGAAAGAGAAACTCCACCATTGATCACTTAATTGATCATCAGGCTCACATATTTGACATTTCTACCTCTTACCCATACTTATAGAACTTGATAGTCGAATTTGAATCCAACTATTCCCCAGGATAGGATCCCTATCACATTTGGGAGACCAATATTTCCAGGGCAGTGTGCCGACAAGCTATTCCCTTCCTTTAATTTACTACCAAGTGTGTATATAATTACTTTGTCAAGAATAATGATATGTTCTCTTCAATTAACTCTAGGGACCTATGTATCGTATCGAGAAATTCCCTAGTTAAAATGTTATGTTTCCCAAATCACCCAACCATGGATCCTCTAGATGATGACTCCCTACACACCTTGTTCCAAGATCTAAAAATCTTAGAAAATAACCACCTTCTAGCCAAAAATATAAAGAATGGTATTCCAAACCACACTATCCAACCCCTATACACACACACTATGTTCTCGAAAAGATACAAAATGGCGTTGGACCTAATCTGTATTGTGTTAGGGTATGAGCATGATGTTACACGTAAATATCGTCATCATCATGTGATGAGGTCCCAAACATCAGTTATTGCCATGAATCCCAAGTTGTGAAGTGAAAATACTGGCTCATACTTCAATATTGCATATAAAAATCCAACACCACTTCTGCCCTTAAGTCAAGGGGCGTTACCTTCTTCAGTAACGCCTACCATCTCTTGACAGTAGACGGTTCCACCGCCTTTTCCTCTTGTTCAAGGTGTTGTTCTGCCCTGTCACCTCTCTGTCATAGTGGAGGAGAAGTGGTGCCCTTGATAAAAAATGAAAAGAGAGGTTTCCACGAAGCTTCTCGAAGGAAGGCTTCGTGGCACCCTTATCCCTACTCCTGAGGACCACTTGGACTCGAGATCCATCTTTTTGGGATCTCCTATCTAGTGAGATCTTGTTTCAGTTAATCAGATCTACTAGCTGATCTAGTGAGATCTTAGTTTGGTATAGTCATATATGTTCAGATCTGGGTCATTCTTACCTTCTATACTTCATATTCCTGTCAATTCATGATTTTAATGCCAGTATTACAATAGCTGAATTTGTTTTTTTCGCCATTGTTTTTTTTAAATTTCTATAGGACACCGCACATGCACAATGGGAAATAAGCGGTGCCACCGCCTGTGTTCAGTTATCAGTAAGCGGTGCCACCGCCTGTGTTCAGTTATTAGGAAGCAGTGCTAAGCCAGAACCACTCTATCACCAACCCTCGAGAAGCGGTGCCAGGTAGGTTTTCTACTTGCTTGTCATTTCAAAACTTTGGGATTTTTTCTTTTTGTTATGTATGTGTTTGGGATTATTTGCAGAGATATGAGTAGTTAGATTCAAAATATGGATGTGGTAAATGCTTGTTTTGTTGAATTCAAAAGCTAGGTTACAGTCATCATTTTGATTGCTTGTATGCTTGGGTTTTTCATTTTCAAAAGGAGTACTTGGAAGTTTAGATCAGTTAGATCTCTTCTTGTTGCTTGATAAGACTAAAAAGGAAGACTTGCTTGTTGGTTTTTGCTTTCATTTTTCGTTAAGTTTACGAAGGACTTCTTTTTGTTGTTAAAAATAATTTTTTTTGTTGAGATTTGATTAGAATTATGTTTAAAGACAAATTATTGGATCTCTGACTAGCCTCATAAGATTTCAAATATCCATATTCTTCTTTCTTTTTACACTCTTGTCTCATCAAAAGAAAAAATATCATAGTTTTAAGTTAGATATTTCCATTTGTCGAAGAAAATTGAGAAAAGCATTTAGTGTTCCTTTGAGTATTATTGTCTTTCTTTTTAGAAAAAAGAGATCTTTCCTCATTTGCTTGCTTTCAAAGATCTAATTAGAAGTGTGTTGCTTGTTTGTATTCTCGGAAAGATTTGTTTAGTTAGATTGTTTGGGAAAGTTTTGTTTTTGAAACAAAACTGAAAAAGAAAATAGAGTCTCTTCTTCCCGTAAGTAGGCATGCTTTGAATGGTAAAGTGAAAAAATTTGCATATCATAATTGCATGGTTTGACTTTATGTCATAACTCCATGCATTCACCTAACTGTTCAACTTAAAATTAATGGTATCTATAGTTAAAAATCTTAGTAACTTGAGTGATAGGTTAGAGACATGTTCCAGCGTCGTAAAACGTAGGAGTTGTCGTTTATTTCCTGCACTGCAACCCGGGACCTGCACGGTTCTTTCACGTACCATCGGTATATAGAACGGTTTTTCATGTACCCTTGAGGTATATTGAAAGGTACTTCATGTACTCGATTGTATATCGGAAGGCCCCTTGTGAATGGTTGTGCATTAGACAACACTTCTACAGATTTGAACTCCCAGGTACCTTGTGTATATCGGGAGGCCCTTCTAGGATTCCTGAGACCATCTGAGAAAATCCCTTTTGGCTGTCTTATTGGTGTAGTATATCGAGAAAAGAACTCCAGGAAATTACTACGCACATGCAGTCTAGGTAGTCGGGTATTTAGGTGAGGGACAATTGATCCTCCTCATTATGCTTTACTGTTGGACCCTGCGGTATATAGTGAGTTGCAAAAACTTGAAAAACCTAGTAAGGAACCGGCTTGTTCATCCCCTCTTATCACTTTAGTTTGATTGTGGCTTGTAGTTTGTGTAGGAGAATTTTTGTGTGATTTTTCTAGTTTTGAAACCCTAGGTTAGGTTTTATTCACCATACAATATGACTGAGCTTTAGTTGAGACGATCCAAAATAAATTAGGGCTTGCCACCCGACTTTCCACCTATCACGGGGGAGAACCCAATGGAAGCCATAGATCAAGGAGCTGCAATTGACTCCAATGTGGAAGGAATCCCAATTGTATAAAGCAGAGAACAATTAACTGCTTAGGTTAATCCATTGGTCCAACAACCTCCTACGACTAACACTTCCTTTCATTCTCCGATGGAAGGTCATACCGATACTCTTGTTGAAATCAGAATATGGCCCTAATGCTCCTTTTTGAAGAACTTCTATGGGTCAAGCCCTTTCAAATTTGGGGTTACTAGACCTTCTTTTGAGAACCCTCCACTGGGTGAAGATGAGTATAGAAGGATCCAAGCATCTCTTGATCGCACTCGCAATTTTCAAGAGAGAGTGGAAAGAATTATTCCCTCACCCGTACCTCACAAAGAACCTATGTCGTCTCTTTTACCCCATCTTTCGGATCCTTGTCTTTCTGGATATCGTACACTTGATGAGACTTTGGCTCCTATTGATGATCTTCTAGTTCGTAGTGTGACTCCTCATAGTCCAGGTCAAACCTCCAACCCTATAGTTTCAAATATACCGATTATTGATTATCGATTTGATATACCTCTTCTGATCCACCTACTCCAACAGAACTACCCCTATCTCCTGAAGTTCCTTCCATAGGGACATTGGATGGTGTCACAGCTCCTACCGATCTCTCCATAGTTGAAACTTATGCCTCCAGCCTAGGGGAAACATGGATTCTTTTCACGGATGATGGTCCTCAATATCGAGCTCCAGTAGAATAATTAACCCTGGTAATTAATTCATCAACGAATGCCTTTCTCCCTAAGCCTGGGCTACAACCACAACCTCTTCCACCTACCAAGTTAGTTTTTTTGGGGGGTCTGGGAATGTCCAGTTGAGCTCTTCTCGGATTCATACAAACCTATGAATCATGCAAGCTTATAAATCATACCTAATCCTCAGGTAAGGAACCCATTCAGTCTATTGAAGGATGCACATCTCTTCACTGTGTCTTATCGCTCCTGCACCCAAGAATCAGAAATGATAAAGAAAATGAACCAATTCAACTACTAATTATGTCTATCAATTACCTTTCCTCGACAACGGTGCCAAAATATTGGGCACTCTATATATCTATTAATTTCTTAACAAGCAGAGTGTTCAAGATTTAATTGTCAACCCAGGGAAGTATGTTTATTTCAAAGGAAATTAGCAAAGTATATGCATAAACATTTTTAGTAGTTGGTAAATAAAATACAAATCACTCAATTCTAATCACTGCTCAGCCAACTCAACTCCCTATAAAGAATCAAATAGAATTACCAATCCAGGAATTGAAAAGAACTTTTGTTTCCTACCGTATCAACCTTAAGGTTTATAATCTAAATATAAATCAACCCAAAGTTACTCTTGCAAAAAATCGAAGTCTATATTACCAAACCAGAATGATCACTAATTATTAATCAAGCAATAAATTCACCAAAGCAAAAGACCTATATAATATGGAAAACTATAAGAAAGATAAATAACACACCACACAGGAGTGGAGAGAGTTTGTAATGGCTATCAACACGCTTTTGCATAAAAGAAAGAATTAAATACATAGTTGACTGTCACACCACACTGCTATAACAAGGCAAAGAAAACTTGATAATGTGATTACTTAATGAATGCAGTTGCAACTAACTGTAAATATATCAAACTTAAATTCCACACTGAACAGAAGTAAATAAAATAAAACATCTAATACTATCAGTAACTCTGTAAGAAGGCGGTCCCTGGCCTTCGAACAGAGATGTTGTTGAAATATCGCGAAATCAACTACATAGAAATGTTGAGAATTGTTATCATTTTATGAAATTGAGAAAGTCACAGTTATAGTTCCTTTGCTATAATCCCTTACAAATTACGAACCCCTGGCTCTTCCTTCCTGTACATAATTATACAAGAGTGAAGCCCTTCAGTTACATAAATTTTGGAAGCCATGAATATCTACGATATTCAGGCTATCGAATCAAGTCAGAAAAGTTACAGTTATCAATTCATTTCATAATATTCACTCGAGAATAAATGGACTTTTACTTCGAGTTGTTTAACAAATTGACATTCCTAGCTAAACGCGGAAGATACTTGGATAGTTTCAATTGCATATGTGAAGGAGCATTCGAGATTCCTTTGTTGATAATTTGGACCGGGTCATTTAACAGGCAGCTGACGCCAAGCAGTACAAACTTCTGAATGTGACAAGCCATTGTAGTTAAGCCACCTGGTGATTCTGAATCCTTCTTTCAAATCATTAACATATAAGCACTAATGAAAGGAAAAATTCATGGTTATAAGTAAAACCAAGAATCAAAGTAAATAAGAAATAATTATTTATACCTTATATTCTCATGCTTGTTTGTGTGAAAAAGATAAGGATTCTTCTGTAAAATAGGACAAGAATAGGGAGAAAGGGTAAAACATAGTAGAGCAAAAAGGCATAATTTTAGGGCCCAATAGAAACATTATTATATTATGGTGGTAGTTGACAAACCTACAAAGTCAACTCACATTATATCAATTCAATCAACTTTTAAGGTAGCCAAGATTGTTGAAATCTACTTGAAGGAAATTGATAGGTTAAATGGTATTCCAAAGGCAATTATTTCTGATCAGGATGCAAAGTTAACTTCGAAATTTTGGAATGTTTTGTTTAGATAGTTTGAAACCAAACTCAACTTCAGTAAAACTTGTCATCTACACACAAGTGGACATAATGATAAAGTAAATCAAGTCATTGAGGACATGCGCAAGATGTATGTACTGAACAATCCTAATAAATGGGAAGATTATTTGTACTTAGTGGATTTTTCTTACAATCATGTTTACCACACATATTTACATATGATTCCATTTGAAGCACTTTATGTCAAGAAGTGTAATGTTCCTATGAATTGGGACAATCTTGTGGATAGGTTGATTCTTGGACCAGAGATGCTACATGATATCGAACAATAGGTAACCAAGATCAAATAGACTATTGAATATAGCTCAAGAAATGTAGAATAGATATGCATATAAAATTATAGCTAATAGGGAGTTTCAGGTTGGGGACAAAGTGTTGCTAAAGGTCAGAGGAAGAAAAATTTCATTGTGATTGGGTAAATGCAAGAAATTGGCTGCTAGATTCTGTGGAACATTTGAGGTCCTAAATAGTTTTAGGCCAGTGTATTGTGAGATATCCCTACTTCCTACAGTTAAATTTCACAATGTTTTCCATATTTCATTATTGAAAAAGTATGTGTATGGCTCTAATCATATACTTGATTGGTCTATGATACATGTGAAACCTAGAGGGGAAATCCAACTGCAACCAATCTGCATATTCAACATAAGAATTAGGACTCTCAGGAATAGGTCCATAAGAAAGGTAAAGGTCCAATGGACTCATTAAATCCTTGAGGAAGCAACTTGGGAACTTGAAGACAAGATGCAGGAAGAGTATCCCCATCTATTTTGAAGATTGTATATATGTAAATAATTTTGCATGTTTTCTTTATGTATTTTTTAAAATGAAATACCGAGAAAAATGTAGACTTTAAGGGGGAGGGGGATGTAACACCCCTAGCTTAGAACCCTAGTCTGATTCAGGTCCAAATGTAAATATTAACTATGAGTTCCTAAAAGGAAGAATATTTTGTATTTTTCTATTATTAATATAAAATACAAAATTGTCTATGAGGAGGCAAAATGTTAAAATGATTGAGAACCTACGTATTCACTAGAGGTGGAAAGGGGGTTTATAAATGTCCTAGTTGGAAACCCTACTATAACCTTAACCCTAAACTATGATTTAACCTTAATCCATTTTATTTAGCTTAATCACATGCTTAATGTTAAGATGGGGATTAAGTGTTATTAACATGGTTAATTAAAGTTTAATGAAAGGAAGGGCATGGCTAGTGGGGAGAGACCATATTCCCTGAGATACACATGCAAATAAAAATTTGGAAGTCATGACTCGTTGTGTCCTGGAGGGAGATTATCATGAAATTGTCATGGCGTGACGAAGAGGAAAATACTGGTTCGTGTGGAAGGAATGAGATTCCTGAATCGGTTTATTTCAAAGGGATAAGCTGGTCTATGTGAAACCAATTGAAAATACTACCTGAACCAAATTACTGACCTATGAACCTGATAAGAGTCATTATTTGTTGAATTATAACCATGTTTTCTTTGGATTGTTCCAATGAAATGGAAAATGGTGTATGAAGCTGCCTTAATGGAATTATTAGCACTTGAGTAGTGATGTGCCTCACTGTTGTGTTGACAAAAGAAAAATGGGAAGGTGGAATGCACTATTTGGCAAGAGTTTCTTGTAAACCAATGATCCTTATTGGAAAATGTTAATCCAATGAGAGACAGTGGGGCCTGCTGAGAAACCTAACTGGTGAATGCTTGGGTCACAACTCATGGGTGGTGTTCTACTAAGAGATAAACAAGCAGAATTCCCTACGGTTCGGTGGAGCATGCCTCACAAGTAGTGTATTATCAAGGATGGTTTTAAGGAACCATACTTATTTAAAAGTGTATAAATGTTGGTGAATCTTACCAATTCTTAAAACACCAACTATAAAAAATTTGGCAATATTTTTCAAAATATATTTTAATTTCCAAGGATTTTATATTGTTTATATAATAATTTGGCAATTTTTAGGGTGAAAAAAGTTTACCCCATCAAAATTGGGCAAAATAGGGCTTCAAAAAATTCTAAATGGCAAATCTTTTTTTAGAGAAAAACATGGACAAATATCCCATGGGCTAAATTTCATCCCTAAAATTATCCTCGGTGTATTTCCCAAAGAAATTGATTAACAAATAAGTATAATTGTTGATAAATTTAATGATATTCCTCAATGTTAAATTGTGTTTGGAATAAATATTGGTGTTCTTATGTTTATTCTTACATGCATTAATTATCCTTGAAGACATTGCAATATCTCTATTGAATTTCTAAGTGATTACAGAGTTATGGTTACAAAGCATCAAATTGTTAAGGATGAAATGAAAAATTATGTAACATTGTGTTTTTCTGAATTAATAGTTAATCAATTAGACAAACTGTATGTTGAGTGTGAATTCCGTATTTTTTTAAAATATGTGTGGTCATTAGTCAAGAAATCGATCTGTTTGGGAGATAATACGTTGTTGTTGGCAATGATACAGAAGCTATGGATGTAGTCTTCCAATAGTTTCGAGTTGTTATAGTTGAAAAAAAGGGATAGAATACCTATGTCTTTATGAATGCTTGTTTAGTCAATGTGCATTAGGTCTTGATTTGTACTTGTTAACATGTTCATGGTATTTAAATCCATGTTTGAGAAGTTGAATGGAACCATTGTTTTGGGGACTAATTTGCATGTTAAAATTGTATGAAAAGGGAAACAAGGTTAATAACTATGTATTTAAAGAGTAGTTATTGTTTTCCTTGAATGATAACTTCTTCCAAGAGAATGTTGTTATTGTGATTACATCATCTGAATGGTTTATTTAGGAAGTTGAAGCTTGTCACTGATGTGGGTTCTAAGACTATTGTGTTAATGGATTTGAAGACGCTTCGATTAAATCCTTATAGAAAGGAGAATCTTGTTGGGAAGGAACTGATAAAGTTTCTCAGTTGCTACCTGTATCAAATTGACTAATTATAGCTTTTGAAGGCATTTATTTGATTTAAATCCATGTATCAACTTAAGGCATAAATTTTTTTTAAGTTCATAACCACATATTTCCTTAGTATTTGGTCTGAAATGACTAAGTGTTTACTCTTGAAATCATAGAATTTAGTACTGTGGTTTTAGTATTGATGTGTCAATGTGTCGACGTTGGGATTGACATATTTAAATATTAAGGTGATTTCTTGATTGTGATAAAGTGTCGATGTCAATGTGCCAACATCAGGATTGGTATATTAAACTTAATGTTGTTTTATGTCATTACCAAGGTTCTGACTTTCAATGTGTCGATGTTGGGATCAGAAAGTTAGAGGAGTCTTTTTTAATTTTGTTTACTTGTGTTGACTTCCAACTTTAAACATGTTGATGTCGATATCAGAAAATCAGAGATATATATATTAATTTTTTTGGTGGTGCAAAATTCCAACTTCTGACATCCCGACATTGGGGTCGAAAAGTCGGAAGGGTTTTTTTGTTACTAAGTGCCAACTTCATACTACCAATGTCTACAATGTCAAGATGGCGTGGTACTATCGAAATCAAAAGGATAAAGCCAGCAACGAATATTAATCTGTCGGGTGTATTAATTAATAATAATTAATTGTTGATTAATTTAAATAAATTTGTAATTAATCTTTTAGCTTATATTTCACTAGGCTTCCACAATTTTGAATTAATGTGACTCATTGATATTTGTTTAAATAAATTCAATTCAATTTTCTTGTAACTACAGAGCCTCTATAGTGGTTTAAGAGTATTTATAGCTACAAATCGGTACATGTATAGTTGTGTAATGTGTGGGTGCGTTACAGAATCTTATGTTAAAGAGATCATTTTGAATGTGAAAAAACATGAAACAAGCATCAATTACTATTTTCATAAACTAGATGGAAATGACGTTTTAATTCAATCAACACAGAATTCTACAATTTGTAGGAAAACAAGAACAAGAAATTTGTTCTGAATAGACTTATGTAAATACAAATTCCAGACTAACAAACAATTTCCTGCACTTCAACTTAGATGGGCGATGATTAAAGTAAAGACACGAATGCAACAAAAATCAGATAAGTGTACAAATCATATCATTTTTTCATTAAAATGTAGAAAATGATAAACAATATAAAACTTGTCTCAGGAATTCACGATTACAGGAAATAATAATCTCATATCAGAATAGGAATTAGCTTCCTCTAGACAGACCATCAAGTTTAAGTAGCAACTTTACGACCTATGAAAAAAAATATGTCTAGTTTACATCAAGAGAATGCACCACACGCTAAGATGAGTGCACAAGCGTAGTAAGTTTTCATGCACAAGATCGTGAATGGTGGAAGTTGATGGGCCACACTTTTTCTTCGGGGACTACGCCTCCATCTGATGTGCACATTATGGATTGTCAAAAACCAGTTTCTATGCCAAAGAAAGTACATTTCTACTGTTTTTTTAACTATGCATTGAAATAAAACAAACTGGTCCAAAATCTAGGACTTCTTTCATCAATGTTGAACTCATTAAAAATTAGAACTTAAGAGTGACCTGTTGTGATGATCATGTCCTTGAATCAAAACTTGGCTTATGATCTCAAAATTACAAAACTGTATGTTCAAACCTATGTCAAGAAGTTGTTACTGTTATTCAAACACATTAGTATCATATATGTAACTTAGTTATATAAAAGAAATACTACAACATCTAAATAGATAGTTTGAAATATTTTTATAATCCTAACTAGAATGCATACATTGTGTTAACACTCCATTTTTTAACAGCTAATTTAAGGGCCTGATAGGAGTTCGATGAGGGTCTCATCCCTGCGGGCTTCATATGAACTCTCCTTCAGGTTCCAGAAGTGCAGAGCAAAGAACAGAACGGAAGGTGTGCTAAAGGCGTTGGGAAAGACTCAAGATCAAAGGCTGAAAATTGATCGAAGGTGGATCAACAGCTCTAAAACATTTTGCGCGAGTAGATATGCTCGACCCAAGCCGCGTTTCCAGATTGTGAAATGGGATAAAGGTCGGAAACATTCTACGGCCGAGATGAGATCTGAGTTAGATCTATGGCTTCAATCAATTTCACAAGCCATACATGCACAAGTAAAAGATGCGAGTTCAAATCGCGAAGGAGGGGTATCAGCCACGAAGATCAACGGCCACAATAAGAATGGAGAGAAATCTACGGCCACGGTTTATTTCACAGTGCAGACTAGCAGGATGGATACCAAAGCTTCTCATTATGAAATATAGTGGGACCCACCCCAATCTACAGCTGCATGAAAGATTGGTCGCGATTGATGGTTGAAAATGTGTCATGATCCTGATTTGCCCACGCTGTTCAAACAAATAAAGTTGGCAGCAAAAAGTATGGAACGTGGACGGTGGACGTGGAAGATTCCTCGGATCAGATGGCTAAGATGGCTCCCAAGGTACGTGGTTCCACATCCAGTGCAGAGATGATAGTGAAGGAGACGTTCACGCATGTAATCTGCGCTCTTGTAGATTGGCCGATTTCTTCGACGCCATTCAGGATAAGCCTAAGGTGGGAGTCTTGTCCAACGGTGCTAATTTCCTTGGTTCACAATTGTGGCACGTGGTTCATTTCTATGGGATTCATGTGAAGGATGGAGGTTTGATTCATTGAGGTGACAAACTTGGAATTTACACAAAGCCGAGGGATTCGACGAACTCAAACAACCCGATGCCACCATCAAGGTAATTGAAAGGGCAAGAGATGGTCAAATACGTAGCCATGCAAGAATGGCTTGAAATCTTAGCCATACCAAATAGTATGATTGAACATTAGGAAGAAAGATCCACACCCTGGCATGACACATGCCGCCATCACGGCTACTCTAAGGGTATACCCCTTCCTGAGCCGTCTCTACTCACACTATATAACACCATCTTCCGAAGATCTTTGAGGCATGGCACGGTGTAGATGATAAGAGATATAGGGTTGAATTCCGAGAAGTGTCGAATTCCTTCATAGACAACCATGGTTGTGTGGTTCGATAAATTAGTTCGACAAGGGGTACTCTTGGTAGGAAAACATGAATCTGTGTTCTGGTTATCCACACCATAAAATTGCCAACCACAGGGGCACAAATGTGAAATACCAAGGGGGATTCCCCCGCTTCTACATAACACGTTCTCTAGGTGTGCAGTGCATGGGTTTTGACATCCTAGTGACATCCCTCCGACACTCCTGGCTGCAGTCACGACCTCCGAAGTCCCATCTCACAGTGGTGGCAGAACTGTTGGAGCAAATGCTCGTACTGGGGCCAGGTGGGTCTGAATCCTTCGACGCCACTCCTAGGATCTCCACTTGGCTGCTTGGTCATGGGCGAGGAGAGGGTCAAACACACACCTGGCCATGTGGCTCATGGGAAAACCCTCCTCGTAGGAGGAAGAGAGAAGTACAAGGATGATAAGCTTCTTAAGTCACTTATCATCACCAAGCATTTAGCCACCTTCTTTCCGGCCTCCTCCTATAACAGTGTTACCAGATGAAGGATGAGGTCTGGAGAATGGTTGGGCAAGGTATTTTGGGTCCTCTTGTCAGCCTTTGAGTGACATACGCTGACTAGATAAGAAGACCCAAAATATGTCTGAAGCAACCTATGTGGGCAATTGACCGTCATCCTGCCTCATGGGAAATTGCTTTTACAAAGCGGGATGGTAGAAAGCTCTGTCCTGTCCGTCTTCTTTATCACACGTCGCATCTCCATGATGTCTATTTATATTTGTAAAATGTGGCGATAGTCCACTCCCTGTACTGTTAACTCATGATGGCGACTTGTAACAATTTTCTATTCGGTAATCTCAGCATTAGAATAGTATAAATACACTCCCAATAGAGGGGGTAGAGTGAGTTGGATTGGGAAACATTCTAGGGCTGAGGCTCACCATTGTAAATAAGTTTTGATGCCTGAGTCATGAATAAAACTGTAGAGCCGGATGAGTTTTTTTATCATAGCAGAGATTCATGTGTCGTTACTTTTCCCAATATGTATCTTCTTTAAGTGCAATGTATTTCCTATTTTCACTCCAGTATGTTGATTTCTTTTCATGTCTGCAACTTAGGGTATAGTAGTTAGGAATTCATACTTGTTATGCTTCGGCGGATGTTCCATAAATTTATCAATTGTTCTTCTAAAGTTGCGTGGAATTCATCTCGCCGGTGCTCCACGCGATGGACTGTTCTCTCTCTCATCCTCCAACCGCCTGCTAAAAATATCCTGATTGGGAGATCAGCGGATACCTTGCCTCTGTTTTCTACTCTATGCCTTCCTTTCCTCTTGCAAGTGTTCACTACGCAGGTTCTCGAATCCATTACCAATGGTTCCCGCCCCGATAATCCCACCTTGCATCTTGCCTTTACACACTTTGTCCCATTCAGGATCCTGACCCCTTGATTATGCTAATTGAAAATCCTATGCGGAGTAGTCTCTGGTGACACACGAGATTGAAAATCTTATGCAGAGTAGACTCTAGTGGCAAATGAGAGATCCCTCTATGACTGTGCAGGGCCGGAGGCACGGTCTAAAGCGGTTCTGCTATTGTGCTGGGAGCGGGCCTCCCCCTCAGCCTTCAAGCCCAATAAAAATCTCGGTGCTAACAAACTGGTGCCATTGTCGGGGATGAAATTGAAGATCCTCCCTAGGAAGAACAACACAGATCTAGATCTGGTTGTTGATGGTGAACAATTGGCCAGACATTAGGAAGGTTGAGCACTTTTCACTTGGCGACTCCACTCTTGAAGGATTCAAACTTCAGCGACTTCGCTAGGGGTATGACCCAGAAATCAAATGGTCGAGAGAATATGGTAGACTTCGTCTAGAAAATGGACCCCTTATAAAGCTTAGAAATGCATGACGGAAGGTCCAGATACTCAGGTCTTCATTTCTTCCAGGATGCCTTATCTTATCTTGTAAGTTTGCTCTTATCTTTTCCCAGATTTATCAAAACAGCCTTTTATGGTTTAGCCCATTCTAAATAGAGCCATGAATATATTCCTATTTATCCTTATTTACGAACCGAAAGCATTGCGTCGTCTTGTACATCTGATGATGGCCTAGATTTTTATCCAAGGGCTCACGATGTCAAAGAACACCCCTATGAAGTTCATGAAGCCTTGAACGATAACTTAGCTATTGTGCCTAACCTTACCCCTCCTATCTCTCCAAGATGATACAAACCACTACAATTGCCTCCCATCCTCCATGATTTTCCCGTGAGATATTACAAGTACCTCCCCAAGTTTGACGGAGAATCCCAATACTTGACTGCTGAGAAACATTTACAAGCCTTTGAGCATTTCTCTAACCTTTTTGAGATAGATCATGATGATGTATGCATGCAGGCTTTCACCCTGTCTTTGTAAGGGGATTCCAAAGTATGGTTTAAACATTTGCATCCTAAGTCCATCAACACTTGGGAAGAGTTTTCGTGCACCTTCTTGAATTTTTGGGGTATGAGGAGGCCACTGGAGCAAATACTTTTAGATTTGTATTCCCTGAGGAGGCATGAGGATGAGGCCATATCTAGTTTTAACAGTAGATTTGCAAGCTTTTATTATAACATGCCTAAGGAAGTTCAACCTCTTGAGAACGCTGCTAAGATATATTATGCAGCCGCCTTTCCTCCTGACTTGTCCTTGCTTATTTTGGAGAGGAAATCAACCACCTTGCAACAGATGTTCGCTGATTGTTTGGAGGTTGAGGAAAACCTTAAGATGTCCAAGAAATTGTCAGATCAGGATAGTGGTGGTGAAATAAAAGATGCATACAAATTGGTTGGGCCCTACAAGTAGAATGGGAAAGTCTCTGGCTCGTCAAAGATCTCTCATGGTATGCAGAAAGATGACTGGCTTGAGGCAGGAGCAGATGGTCCTGTAGGACTGTTCTTTGAATATGGCGACCTGCACCATCCCTGCTCCGCAAAGGACGATTTTAAGAAGGATTTTGGTATGCCTGTGTACAATGAATATGAGGAATAGTACCTGCAGAATATGCCTGACTAGCCAGCTGTTGAAACGAGGCTTGCTGATGATGGGAATCAAGATGCAATGCGAAGGCAGCAAGTTGAAGTGGGAAAGGATGATAGGGGCACTAGAGGTGATATCCTACCCTTGTGTTACGCCTCTTTTGAATTAATATGACACATGATTAAGGCCTCCAAGCGAAGGCAGAAAGAAACGGAGATGGCGCAGACCAGAATCTTGTGTAAGAAATAAGAAGATAAGAAGAACCAGCCAGGTGATTCATCTCATGCTACTAATGTATTGGAAATATGTATTGAAGGGACAAGCTATGAAGATGGATGCAGTAGCCTACAAATAAACACGATTCTTGATATTCCACCTTCTGTAGCACCACCTCACATAGGAGGAATATTCCTAGTTGGTTCCACTAGAGAAGCGGGGGACTTCCCTCTTGAAGTACATCAAGATCCTGTTATAGAAATTTCGAGCGAAAAGCAGGATGTTCCCTTGAAGAAAGATTTTGTGGGTCCTTTTTTGCAATCTTCCGAGTGTCATCCTAACGAATCTCTAGAAGAAGGAAGCTCTGGACGGCTTTCCCATGAGCAAGTGATAGAACGTGGTGGAGGTTGCCATGATTTCTATGACCCTATAGCCGAATACATGGAGGGTTCGGGCGGAGGCAGTGATTGGTTGCATCCCTGCTTTGAAGATCAGTTTGCGTATCACTCCCTTCTCCCATTATCTATTTCATTTCTGTCCATCAAGCACAATGAAAGAAAAAAACTATTAGGCAAGTTGCTTGATTGGCTTCATTGGAAGTCTTATTTCACTTAATCAGATTTCTACACCAAATTAGGTAGAGTAGGTAGGAAAAAGAAAAATAAGCTCGGCAGTTATTGAGCATTTCCTTCATTACTATTTTATTTGTTTTCATTTTTTAGTTACCAGCACAGGTTTATAGTCACCAGCATGATTTGCAAGAGTGGCACGAATTCGCTGAAGCAACAACTCAGAGCAGAATGAAGATGTCAAAGAAAGATTGAAGAAATCCCAATGGTTTGGGACTTGGTCTATGTGGGTTCTTTGCTACCTCACTAGGATGATAGCATCCCTCGTCGAGCTAATTGTTAACACTCCATTTTTTAACAGCTGATTTAAGGGCCTGATAAAGTTCGATCAGGGTCTCATTCCCATGGGCTTCATATGAACTCTCCTTTGGGTTCCAGAAGTGCAGAGCAAAGAAGAGAACAGAAGGTGTGCTAAAGGTGTTGGGAGAGACTCGATATCAAAGCCTGAAAATTGATCAAAGGTGGATCAACGGCTCTAAACCATTTCATGCGAGAAGACATGATCGACCCAAGCCGCGTTTCTAGATTGTGAAATGGGCTAAAGGTCAGAAACATTATACGGTAGAGATGAGATTTGGTTTAGATATATGACTTCAATCAATTTCGCAAGCCATACATGCATGGGCAAAAGCCGTGAGTTCAAATCACAAATGAGGGGTATCAGCCGTGAAGATCAACGGCCGCAATAAGAATGGAGAGAAATCTATGACCATGATTTATTTCACAGTGCAGACTAGCAGGATGGATACCAAAGCTTCTCATTGCGAAAGATATTGGGACCCACCCCGATCTACAGCTGCATGAAAGATCGGTCGCGATCGACGGTTGAAAATGTGTCACGATCCTGATCTGCCCACGGTGTTCAAAGAAGGAAAGTTGGTGGCAGAAAGTATGGAACGTGGACAGTGGACGTGGAATATTCCTCGGATTGGATGGATAAGATGGATCCTAGGGTACGTGGTTCCACATCCAGTGTGAAGATGATGGCGGAGGAGAAGTTCACGCATGTAATCTGTGCTCTTGCAGATTGGTCAATTTCTCCAATGCCATTCGGGATAAGCCTAAGGTGGGAGTCTTGTCCAACGGCGCTAATTTCGTTGGTTCACAAGTGTGGCACATGGTTCATTTCTAAGGGAGTCGTGCGAAGGATGGAGGTTTTATTCGTTGAGGTGATAAACTTGGCATTTACACGAACCCGAGGGATGCGACGAACTCAAACAACCCGATGCCACCATTAAGGTAATTGAAAGGGCAAGAGATGGTCAAATCCACAGCATTTGGAGCCAACTTGGCAGCCATGCAGGAATGGCTTGAAATCTTAGCCATACTGGATAGTATGATTGAAGATCAGGAGGAAATAGCCCCACCCCGGCATCACACATACCGCAATCGTGGCTACTCTAAGGGTATAGCCCTTCCCGAGCCGTCTCTACTCAAACTATATAACACCATCTTCCAAATATCTTTGAGGTGTGGAGCGGTGTAGATGATAAGAGATATAGGGTTGAATTCTGAGAAGTGTCGAAGTCCTTCATAGACAACCATGGCTGTGTGGTTCGAGAAATTAGTTCGACAAGGGGTACTCTTGGTAGGAAAACATGAATCCGTGTTCTAGTTATCCACACCAGAAAATCACCAACCACCGGGGCATAGATGTGAAATACCAAGGGGGATTCCCTCGCTTCTACATAACCTGGTCTCTGGGTGTGCATTGCATGGGTTTTGACATCCCAACAACATCCCTCCGACACTCTCGGCTGTAGTCATGACCTCCGAAGTCCCAGCTCACAGTGGTGGCAGAACTGTTGGAGCAAATGCTCGTACTAGGACCAGGTGGGTTTGGAACCTCCGACGCCACTCCTAAGATCTCCACTTGGCTGCTTGGTCATGGGAGAGGAGAGGGTCAAACACACACCTGTCCATGTGGCTCATGGGAAAACCCTCCTCATAGGAGGAAGAGAGCAATACAAGGATGATAAGATTCTTAAGTCGCTTATCATCACCAAGTGTTTAGCCACCTTCTTTCCAGCCTCCTCCTATAACAATGTTACCTAACGAAGGATGAGGTCAGGAGAATGGTCGGGCAAGGTATTCGGGTCCTCTTTTCATCCTTTGAGAGACATACACCAACTAGACAAGGAGACCCAAAATATGTTCGAAGCAGCCTATGTGGGAAATTGACCGTCAGCCTGCCTCATGGGAAATCACTTTTACAAAGAGGGATGGTAGAAAGCTTCGTGTTGTCCATCTGCTTTATCACGCATCGTATCTCCATGATGTTTGTTTATATTTGTAAAACATGGCGATATTCCACTTCCTATACTGTTAATGCATGATGGCGACTTGTAACAATTTTCTATTCGGTAATCTTAGCATTAGAATAGTATAAATACACTCCCGATGGAGGGAGTAGAGTGAGTTGGATTGGGAAACATTCTAGGGCTGAGGCTCGCCATTGTAAATAAGTTTTGATTCCTGTGTCATGAATAAAATTGCATAGGATGAGTTGTTTATCATAGCAGAGATTCATGTGTCATTTCTTTTCCCAATATGTATCTTCTTTAAGTGCAATGTATTTCTTGTTTTCACTCCAGTCTGTTGATTTCTTTTCATGTCTGTAACTTAGGGTATAGTAGTTAGCAATTCATACTTGTTATGCTCTGGCTGCTGTTCCAGACATTTATCAATTGTTCTTCTAAAGTTGCGTTGAATTCATCTCACCGGTGCTCCATGCAATGGATTGTTCCCTCTCTCATCCTCCAACCGCCCGCTAAAATTCTCCTGATTGGGATATCAACAGCTACCTTGCCTCTGTTTGCTACTCTATGCCTTCCTTTCCTCTTACAAGTTTTCACTATGCAGGTTCTCGACTCCATTGGAAATGGTTCCCGCCCTGATAATCCCACCTTGCATCTTGCCTTTACACTATTTGTCCCATTCAGGATCCTGGCCCCCTGATTATGCTGATTGAAAATCCTAGGCGGAGTAGACTCTGGTGACACACAAGATTGAAAATATTATGTGGAGTAGACTTCGGTGACAAATGAGAGATCCCTCTTTGACTATGCAGGGCTAGAGGCACGGTCTAAAGCGGTTCTACTATTTCCCCGGGAGAGGGCCTCCCCCTCAGCCTTCAGGCCCAGGAAAAATCCCTGTGCTAACACATTGTTCATCCATTTATTACCATGATACTTCTTTTAGTCTATGGATGAATGACAAAATGGAGAAATTAAATGCCTTTTCTTACCCAAAAGTGGGAGTCATCATCTCCCCCCAACTACCCTATTCCACGTCCCTGTGCAATCAAGTTGTTGATCTTAGTTCCTTTATAGGTTAAAGTTCTTCTACTGGTCTGAACTTGCAAGCATAACAACTCGTTATTTCCCCTATTTGGTAGAGTCATCTATCCTTTCAAATATTCTCCCAATTTTCTTCCTCCTCTTCCTTAGTCCAATCTTGATTAACATTGGGAAAAGGGAGTGGTGGGATGAATTTGAGGTGACTCCACTGTCATCCCAATTTTTCCATAGTGGGAACATACAAAGAGGATCTAAACATCTCCTTATCCAAGTTGGATGGTGAATTTGCATCAAGGTGTTGTATTTCAAAAGGAACATACTTCCATCTTTTGGATTTTTTTTTGTATAACCTTTTTTTGTTTTTCCCTGATATTAAGTCCTTGAAATGTTTTATGGAATAATTTTGTCTTTCCTTTAAGAATGGTTCCATCTCATCATCATGTATCAGTAACTAGTGAGATGTGAGGACTATGTCAGCAATAGGATCTTCTTCTCTGATCCATAGTTGGGCATCTTTTTCAATTTAAAAGTAGTGGATCGCCTCTACAACTCTCCAATCCTAATTAGAGAACCAAGAACACATAGATATCAATTGAACATCCACTATGTAAGGATTTGGTTACCATATGTAGGGTTGTGGAAGGATATAGTTTGCAAATAAAATGCACCATGTTGGTCCTTTCCTAAATGCCCCTCTCCTTGACATGTACCTATAAAATCTTTAGGAGTGTCTAGGTGCTTTGGTTGTCCTTCATGTATTATTTTATGTTTATACCACAACCACCATTCCCTCCGAAATATTGAATGCATATTTGAATGAGGTCTACAATGGATTAATGAGTTCATAACCTTGATACTTTTCTTTAATTTCTCCTCCACTTTGTATTTCTCGATTTATTCTTTCAATTCAACTTCACAACTTTGTAAGTATCGTTTGAGGAGGAGGTTTTTGTCTATCACCTATTGTTTGTTCTCCAAATACTACATCTTGATAACCTCGATATTTTCCTCCAATGGATGCATGTCATATTCCTAATGTCCTTGAGTGTTGGAATCTTTCAAGGCCTCCACATTATGGGGTATCCTTTTCCAATTTAGAACTTCTTACTCTTGTTCCTTTAGTTGATTCTATCGCCTTGATATTTCTTGATCCTTCTCCTGGAGAAACTCATGGATATTAAGGTTGGTGGGATGGTCATTTATAGGATCACTATCCATGGTAAAATAAGCATGTGATTGTCATCCCAATCTCTTGTTTCTCCTTTATTTTGTTGTTTGTCAAAAGACTGTGAACTTTAAATTTGTTGTTACTCACTTTAATCATCAACCCAAGGATTCATACAAACTTATGAGGGACCTGCACAATATATGAAACTACAAGGGAGATAATTATGTCTAGTAGTATGTAAATCCAAATCTGATCAATCAAAACATTTAAGTTTCTAGCTATCATAAATACATAAGTAAATCAATATTTTAACTAAGGGTTGGTACAACATGAAATCTAATTTTCCTATTTGGCACTTCATTCATTATATAGCAATATCCGAGCCAAGAACCATGAGACTTCTCATCTAGTCTATAACCTTTAGTGAAATCCATTTTTAGTACCCTACCTTCATATTGCAAAATAAATGCATTCAACAACTTTTAATGTTTCATGCGAGTGATCATAACAAGTAGAGGATTCAAGCTAATACCAGATACAAAAAATGAGATCCTATGTGAAAGAAATAAATTTGAATATGAAAATTCATGAAACAAGATTCAATTACTGTTTTCATTAACAGGATGGAAATAACGTGTTAATTCAATCAATAAAGGATTTCTACAATTTATAGGAAAACTAAAACAAGTACTTTGTTCTAAATAGAATTATGTAATTACTAGGAAATATAGGAAAGCAATGAAACTCATATATGTGTATGAATGAATTGCAGTGAAGGATTGTCATTCACAGCAGAGATTCCTGTGTTATTGCTTTTCCCAATAAGTCCTTTCTTTTACGTGTGAATGTGTTTCCTGTTCCCACTCCATTTTGTTTATTGCTTTCATGCTTGCAACTTAGGGTATAGTGGTGCATAATTCATACTTGTTATGCTCCAGCCGCTGTTACAAGCATTTAATGATGGTTCTTCTAAAGTCATATGGACTTCATCTTGCTGGTGCTCCATATGATGGACTGTCCCTCCTTGTCTTCTGAAACGCCCGCTTAAATCTCCTGATTGGGAAATCAGTAGCTATCTTGCCTCTGCTTGCAATTTTACGTCATTCTTCCACTAGCAATCGATTCTTGTGCAGGTTTCAACTCCATTTTCCCATGGTCCCTCATCCCCTTGATAATCCCCCCATGCACCTTCCTTGACATGCTTTGTCCCATTCAGGATCCTAGCCCCCTGATTATGACGATTTAAAATCCTATGCAGAGCAACCTTTGGTGACACACAAGACTGACAACCTTATGTGGAGATGTTCCGATGAAGAATAAGAGATCCCTCTCTGACCGCGTAGGGATGGAGGCACGGCTAAAGTGGTTTTGCTGTTACCCGAAGGTGGGCCTTTCCTAAACCTTGCGCTCATTTTTGTTGCTAACAAACTAGCGCTGTTTCCAGGGACGAACTTGAAGATCCTCCCCGAGAAGAACAACAAAGGCCTAGATTTTACTGTTGATGGTGAACAATTGGTCAGACACCAAGAAGGTTGAGCAAATTTCACCTGGAAACTCCACTCTTGAAGGATTGAAATTCAGTGACTCCACTAGTGATGTGATCCAAAAAATATGATGACTGAGAAAGGTTGGACGACCCCGCCTGGAAATGAGCCCCCCATAAAACTCAGAAATGAACGGTGGAAGGTCGAGGCACTCGAGTCCGTGTTTGTTCCAGGATTCCTTATCCTACCTTGTAATTTTTCTCTTGTCCCTTTTTAGATTCATAAAAAAACTTTCTCTGGCCCTACTCCTCCTGAGTAGAGCCATGAATATGTCCCTTTTTATCCTTCTTTATGAATAGAAAGCATTGCATCATCTTGCGCATCGGATTTCGACCTAGATCTTTATCCAAGGGAACCCAACATCAAAGAACACCCCTGTGAAATTCATGAAGCCTCGGGTGATAGTTCGACTATCGTGCCTAATATTGTCTCCCCCATTTCTCCAAGCCGATATAGACCATTACTATTACCTCCTATCCTCCATGATTTTCCCATGAAATATTACAAGTACCTCCCCAGGTTCGATGGAGAATCTGAAGACTTGACTACTGAAAAACATATTCAGGATTTTGAGCATTTCTCTGCCCTTTTCGAGATAGAACATGACGATGTCTACATGCGGACATTTGTTCTGTCCTTGTAAGGGGATGCCAAATTCTAGTTCAAACATTTTCAGCCTAAGTCCATCCACACTTGGGAAGAGCTTTCTTGCACATTCTTGAGGTTTTGGAGAAGGAGCCGGCCATTGGAGAAAATACTCTTAGAGTTTTATTCTTTGAGGAGACATGAAGGTGAGGCCATATCCAGTTTTAATAAAAGATTCGCAAGCTTCTACTACAACATGCCTAAGGAAGTTCAACCTCTTGAGAAAGCTTCTAAGGTCTATTATGCAGCTTCCTTTCCTCCTGACCTGTCCTTGTTTCTTCTAGAGAGAAGATCAACCACCTTGCAGCAGATGTTCATTGACTGTTTGGAGGTTGAAGAAAACCTTAAGAGGTTTGAGAAACTGTCAGATCAGGACGATGGTGGTGAAATAATAGATGCATACAAATTGGTTGGACCCTACAATCAAAAGAAGGAAGCCTATGGCCCATCAAAGATCTCTCAGGGTATGTAGAAAGATGGTCGTCCTGAGGTTGAAATAAACAGTCCTGCAGGACTATTCTCTGAAGATGGTGGCCCGCCTTGCTCCTGTTTAACTAAATATGATTTCAAGAAGGAGCTTGGTGCACTTGTGTACGACAAATATGAAGAAGAGTGCCTGCAGAATATACCTAACAAGCTAGTTGTTGAAACGACACCTTCTGATGAAAAAATTCAAAGTGCAATACTAAGCCAGAAGGTCAAAGTGAGAAAGGATGATGAGAGCACTAGAGGTGATAGATTACCCTTGTGCTATGCCTCTTTTGAATTGATAAGGGATATAATCAAGACCTCCAAGTGAAAGCAGAAAGAAACGGAGGTGGTGTAGGCCGAAAACTTGTGCAAGAATGGAGGCAGATGCAGTAGTTTTCAGATAAATGCTTTTTCTGATATTCTGCTTTCAGGGACGTTGCCTCACCAGCAAGAAGTATGCTTACTTGGTTCCAATGGAGAACTTGAATACCCCCCTCTCGAAGCACATCACACCTTTACCACAGAAATTTTGGGCGGAGAGAGGGAGATTCCATTAGAGAAAGATTCTGTGGGTCCTCGTCTGCAACCTTCCAAGTGTCAGCCTGACAACTCCCTAGAAGCAGGAAGCTCCAGGAAGCTTTTTCATGAGCACGTGATAGAACCCGCTAGGGGTTGCCATGATTTCTATCACCCCATGGCCGAATACATGAAGGGTCTGGGTGAAGGAAACGATCGGTCACATCTCTACCTTAAAGATCAGTTTGTATATCATTTCCTTCTCCCATTGTTTGTTTCATTTTTGTCCATCGAGCACCATGCAAGAACAAGAATATTAGGCAAGTTGCTTGATTGGCTTCACTGGAAGTCTGATTTCACTTAGTTGGGCTGGTGTACAGAGTTAGGTAGTGTAGGTAGGAGAGAATAAGCTTGTATGTTATCGAGCATTTCCTTCATTATTCCTTTTAGTCTGTTTCTATTTTTCAGTTACCAGCATAGGTTTACTGTCGCCACCGTGATTTGCAAGAGTGGCATGATTTCATTGGAGCAGTAGCATGAAGTGTAATGGAGGTGTCCAAGAAGAGCTAAAAGTGGCCCAATGGTTTCAACACTTGGTCTACGGGGGTTCTTTGCTACCTTGTTGGGAGGATAACATCCCTCGTGGAGCCAGTTGTTAACACTCCATTTTAACAGTTGATTCGGGGGCTTGTTAGAGGTTCAGTAAGGGTCCCAGCCCCTCGAATCTCATGTGACCATCCTTCAACGATGAAAACGGAAAGTGTATCGTGACTTTGGGTACGATCCATATTCAAGGGCTGTGATCAATATTTGGCACATCAACGGTTCCATACCGTTTCGTGTGGGCAAACATATGCGGTCTGGGTGCTTTCCCCAGATCGTGAAATTTGTTAGTGACCAAAAGCATTCTACGGTTGAGATGAGGCCTGGGGCAGATCTACGGCCTATAGCGATTTCACAACGCATACTTGTGCAGATAAAACCGTAATCCCAAATCGTGAAAAGGTGTAGAGGAGAGAAGAATCAGCGACCATGATAAAATATAGGACAGATCTGTGGCTAAGGTTCATTTTGTAGAGAGAACCTGCACGGATGAATAGTTGAGTCCTTTGTTGCAAAAAATGGTGGGGACCACTCCAATCGACGACTGCATGAGAGGTTGATCTCAATCGACAGCGAAGAACATGTCGGGAACCAGAACTACCTGTGGTGGTCAGAAAGGAAAAGGTTGGCGGTGGAATGAAAAAGACATGGATGACAGAGGCAAAATATTCCTTTGATCGAATGGCTAAGAAATATTTTCGAGGTGCGGATCTCTCATCCTGCGTGGAAATGACAATGGAGGGGACGTTCACATGTGTAATCTGCCTCATCGCAGATTGGCTGAGTCCTCCTACGCCATTCGAGATACTCCTAAGGTGGAAGTCTCATCCATTGGCATAGTTTTCCCGGTTCACAAGTGTGGCGCATGTCCATTTCAGAGGAAGCCATACCTGTGAGGTGGCTTTGCATGGACTGGCCCATGGAAATGAGTAAAGTAACTGGAAAATCCATTGCTCACATGAGGCGAGGTCAGCACAATATGGGAACGTACACTTTGTGGAATATGCAGCATGGATCTATTGTACCTGAGGATGCTAACTATCACCTCCTATAGCAGACAGTGGGATGTCGTGACCTACGAAGTCGAACGACCAGAATCCTCAGAAAATAAGAGATCGTTCCTCTTGCGCCTTGGCACATGTTGAGACTAGATATACTTGATGACAGAATGTGCAAGGATGTTGGTCGGCCTATGTGAAGATCAATCCCAATGCCCCATAAATACTGGCTTCAATCCAACATATCTCCAAGGTCAAGGTTCCACTCCTCCACATAGCTGCAGGGGCCCGATCGAGTTCAACGATGAAGATTTGGTTCGAGAAACTTGTCTGTCTAGGGGTGTTGATGGTTGGTGAGGAGACTCCCCACTCACTGATCGCCATGGCATTTTATGCCAATGGTGATATCAGCCATCGGGGCCTAGATGTGATATCCGCGTCTCCAACGATGCGTGAGCTGGACACTTGCTCCTCGTAAGTGTATTTCCAGGAACCCTTGATACCTTCGCACCCACCAAAGCCTTCGCTGAGAGAGACAGTCATCGACTGTTCCTTGTGCAAATATTCATTTGGATGGGGGCGTTAGGGGCTCAAAGCCATCATCATTATGATTGTGAAGTACACTTGGCGAGGGTGATGGGGTTGGTGTAGAAGTTCTACACCTTGGTGCCTGTGGGGGCACTCACCTCACTCGAGGTGAGGAGACCAAGAATGACAGACCACCCCACAGGTCTATGTCAACTAGGAGCAGTGTGACACTTCTTCCAGAGCCCATGTATAACAAAGGTTTTTCAACCGGCAAGGAAGAAGGTGGCGGAGGTGACTGGACCAAAAAGTATGGCTAACCACTTTGCCAGCCTGTGGCCATTTTACACACATGTTCCAGGTAAAGGGGGAGTTATCATCCTTTTCATCCGTCAAGGTGGTCGAATACTTCAAACTATTTTTCAAGCCGAATGCGACAGCTAGCACCACGATGTTTGTCGTGCACAATTGTAAAAAACGTGGCAATAGTCCACTCTTTTCTCTGTTAACGTCGGATGGCAACTTGTAACAGTTTTTGATTCTGTAATCTCAGCATTAGGATTGTATAAAAACTCTCTCGATAGAGGGAGAGAGAGGTTGGAAAATTGGATTGGGAAACAATCCTCGGGCTGAGGTTCCCATTTGTAAAACTTGTCATCTGTGTATGAATAAATTGCAGTGAAGGATTGTCATTCATAGCAGAGATTCCTGTGTTATTGTTTTTCCCAATAAGTGCTTTATTTTATGTGTGAATGTGTTTCCTGTTCCCACTCCATTTTGTTTATTGCTTTCATGATTGCGACTTAGGGTATAGTGGTGCAGAATTCATACTTGTTATGCTCCAGCCACCATTACAAGCATTTAACGATGGTTCTTCTAAATTCATATGGAATTCATCTTATCGGCGCTCCATATGATGGAATGTCCCTCCTTGTCTTCTGAAACGCCCGCTTAAATAACCTGATTGGGAAATCAGTAGCTATCTTGCCTCCTCTTGCAATTTTATGTCATTCTTCCACCAGCAATCGATTCTTGTGACCGTTTCAACTCCATTTTCCCATGGTCCCTCATCCCCTTGATAATCCCCCCATGCACCTTCCTAGACATACTTTGATCCCATTCAGGATCCTAGCCCCCTGATTACGACGATTGAAAATCCTATCTGGAGCAGCCTCTTGTGACACACAAGACTGGAAACCTTATGTGGAGATGTTCCAACAAAGAATGAGAGATCCCTCTCTGACAGCGCAGGGCTGGAGGCACCGCTAAAGTGGTTTTGCTATTACCCGGAGGCGGTCCTTTCCTCAACCTTGTGCTCATTTCCAATGCTAACAGTAGGTAATGGGCCACGCTTGGTAATTGAGTACTAGGCCTCCATCTAATCTTATCATTGTGGATTTTCAAACACCAATGATTCTTCCAAAGTGATTGCAATTCTACTGAGTCTTTTGTTTGAAATATGCATTGAAATTAAACAAACTAGTCCAAAAAAATGGGACTTTCTCAATCAGCGTTGAACTCGTCAAAAATTGGAACTTAAGATTGATATATTGCGATGACAAAGTTTTTGAATCAAAATTGCGATTGTGATATCCAAATGTCAAAATTATCATTCCAAACTTGTGTCAAGAAGGTGTTGTTGGCAATCAACCCCATTAGTATCATATATGCAACTTAGTTATGTAAAAGAAAGAGACTACAACATCTAAATAGATAATTTGAAATATTTCTATAATGCTAACTAAAATGTATACATTCTTCATCAATTGGTTATCATGATACTTCTTTTTAGGTCGTGAATGACTGAAAAAATGGAGAAAGTAAATGTCTTTCTTACCCGAAAGTGGGAGTTATCAAGGATATCATAATTTTGGAAACAATCCTTTGATATTCAAATCTCTATGTATTCTAGCTTGTAAATTTATCTATGCAATTATATTTTCCTTTTATGATTCCACAACTATTTTTGTCTCTATAAAGCAATATTTATCTAAAAAAATATTTGATCATCCTACTTTTGCACCAACTTCATGTTATGAATGTGTATGTGTGTGAAATAGTATGTCGGGGAAAGAACCTCCTATATTTCATAAATGTTTATGTATATTCAATGGTAAATGAAGGTTTATTTAATGTTTTGCATATGAATGTTTTGGATTCCAATGGCCTACAATTACTAACCCATCCTATCCTTTCCAAAGGGTTCTATCCTATCCTAGAAGTGCTAAGTTAAAATTTCCCTTAGAAAAAACTAAAATCCTATTTTTACCAATCCAATTAAGAAGGACATAATTTAGAACAACATTTCAAAGGAAGGACAATTTTTTAATTTACCTTTCAAAATTAATTTCAATTTATGAACCCTCGAACTATGAGGAATTGAGATTCAAGAGTAGGAATCCATTATTTTTAGTTTGATTATTGTGAAATATGAAGTCATACTTCGATGATTGTGAGAAATGGGACAAATATAAATCTAGGAGGAATCCATGAGAGTTTAATGACATAAACAAGAACTTAACATCTTCCAACATCATTTGTGACTTGAATTGGTACAAGTGTACTCCACACATTGCTTTAATAGATGAATGCTCTACTAAAAGATGAGATTTTCCATAACCCATTTTACTCAAAGTTTATGAAAGCACTGATCAAACTATGGAGCACCATTTCATTATTTATATTACATATTTGACAAATGAAGGAAAAGGTCAACATGTAACATAATTCATATGGTTTATTAAAATAGAATATGGAACAACTCAGTATATGTATGATGAAGTCAGAGATCTTCTAACAAATATGGATCTATCTTTAATGAAGTTAGTTGGATTTGGATCTGATGGGACATATGTTGTGAGGGGTAGTCATAAAGTCTTATCTTCTAAGATACATAAATATGATCCTCATTTAGTAGATATCCATTGTTTATATCATAGAGAAGCATTAGTAGCAAATTATGTTTCATTTCATTTTCTAGACTTGTAATAGAATGATAAATTTTCAAACTGATGTTCCCCCATGTACACCCATGAAAGTGCCAAAGGACTCTCAAAGTAGTGAAATCATGCGCTAGAGGCCAAAATTAGATTAGGTATGTTCCAAAATATTATCAGAGTTGTATGTATCTTTTGAAGTGCTAGGTAAGTGTTGTAATCTATGGAATTACATGAGGATACCAGTAGTGTAATCTAACATAAGACGATACAAACATACATAGAGATACAAGAAAGAATGAAAGTAGTTGCGGTAGAAGTAACGTGTGCAAAAAGTATATATCATCATCTAAATCACTGGACTATATATATATATATATATGCTTCAATATAGTTACATAGTTATAACTACTTGACCAATTAGTTAACCACCCGGCAGGTCGAGACCAATCCGACTATGGTCGACCAGGAGGACCTAGTCGAATTTCCAACCGATTGAATGGGATCCTCCAACATCTCCCCCATGGATGAAACATTTCTTCATCCTTAAGAGAATTAAAAGATACAAAATTACAAAATTACATAGGAATATATTATTGTTGAGACTACATAAGACTAGAAGGGGCATTCAGTGTATATTCTTCAACACAAGCTTCGACAATTATGGGGGCCAACGAGGAAATATTAGCTTGGAATTCCTCCCACATCTGCAAGATGGACTGAATATCAAGGCTGATGATGATGAGATTGGATAACTTGGAAACATTTCTTGATATTGATGCATTCTTAATGTTTTGCAAGCTGAGACCTGATGTGGCGTGATATGCATCTGTGAATTGAATCAAGAATTGTAGTTGGGATGCGAAGGTGCCAACTTGTCGATGTGTTGACTCAGTGTGTTTAGTGTAAGAGGATTTGTCAGTATTTTTCATTGGTCATCAAAGTATATCTTTTTTATCCTTAAGGTGAGTATGTTGGTGTTCTTCCTTCATGATGCGTGTTTCTCCTGCTCAATGATATGTGAATATGGGCGCTTTGTTGGACTGATCTTGATGGGGTTCTCCATTTTCTTGGAAGTTTTGCAATCATTTGGTATAATTGTGTCATCTAGTCAACCATCATTGTGCTAAAGATTTTGTAACCTGCCAATATTCATGTATTAGTTATTGTTTTATATATAGTCCATCTAAGTTTGTTCTATAACCATTTTTCTTTTAAATGGGTTAGTTAGAATGTTAATAGAATAATATTGATTGACAAAATATTTTGCAAGCATGGGGAAATTGTGATATGACTATTAATTGTCGTCATGCATAGTTATGTGTTATATCCTTTTAGTCATGCTCCACCAATGACATTGCTAAAAATGTGTCCTTGTAGTGTCTTTAATCGGACTAATATGTTATTATTTAATTCTTCGACTATATAAGGGCCTAACCATGTTCTGTGTAGCTTCTTCATCTTCCCTTTTATCCTATTGTCATATAGTAATACAAGGTTGTTTATTGAGATGTGAGAATTCCTTATGTTACAGTCATGCCAAGATTTCTATTATTGTTGTTTTTGTAATTCTTGGTGATGTATAGCAAGTTGTCTTTGTCTTTTTAGCTTTAGAAGTTCATATAGTCTGTCTTTTCATGCACTTTCACTACCCAAGTGTATTATTTTCGATATTATAGGAGTTTGTTGTTTAAAGTGAAAGGGTAATATGGATTCTTGTTTGTAGACTAATTTAAATGGTGTCTACCCCATTAACCATTTGTGCGTAGTTCTGTATGCCTAAAGTATATCCAAAATTTTACTGTCCCAGTTGTCCTTATTGATGCTACATATTTTGTCAATACCTTGATCATGGATTTATTAAATGCTTCCACTACTCCATTCGACTGGGGATGGTATGATGCAGTATTATGATGATTTATCATAAAATATGTAAGCATTGTATCAATATTTTTATTAATAAAATGAGTTCCTCAATCAATGATAGGTGTAAGGGGGTAGCCAAATCTTGTGACAATATTTTCATATATGAATTGTGGTACTACTTCTCTAGAGCATGATTCGATAGGTTCAACTTCTACCCATTTGGTAACATATTCGACTGTTGTGATGATATACCGTGTACAAGTCTATCGTCCTAGGACTGGTAAGGGTATGACAAAGTCGATCACCCAAATCTCAAAATTAAGGCTAGGATTTACAAAAATAAGGGGCATCTCATGTTGTCGTAGGGGTCGTCGACACATCCATTGTAAGTTATCGCATCTATTGAAATGTTCTTTACAATCTTTGTGTAATTATGGCCACCACAATCTAGATTGCAAAATATTCCTTGTGTTTGTGTCAATGTGAAAATTTCTTATGGATGGTTCAGAGTGTGCTTCTTCTATGATGGAGATTCTTTCATGTTCAAGCACACACTATTGGAATATGTCATACGGGCCTAATTTGTAGATATACCCATTAATGATGGTATAGGGTGTTTCCTTCATTACTAATATTTTCTTTATTCTTTTTGAAGTTCCCTCTAGGGATTTCCCCTCTTCTAGAAATTGGGATATATATTCTAGCTCTGTTGGAATAGATTATAATATGAATAAATGTGTTTCTTGAAGCTTGTCATCGATGTTGGTAGGCTCTTCTCATGTTTCAATTCTTGAAAGGTGATTGGGTCCAACATACTTCTTTCTTGCTCATACAATTATTTCAAACTCAAATTCCTAGAATAAGAGTAGCCATATGTATATTCGACCATGGTTTAAAGGTTTGTTTACCAAATATTTTAATGCTTGATGATTAGTATAAAATATAAATGGATTTTCTAACAAGTAATGTCTATACTATTGTAATGCAAATATAATTCATAGTCCTCCATGTTTTTTCATGGAATAATTCATTTCTTCATTCTTAAGATTCTGACTGGCATAGACGTTAGGATAGTCCATGCCATCGTCGCGTGGTTGAGATAGAATAGCACCAACCACAATGTCGGACACATCTATGTGCACAGGAAATTTGATCGACCAATTTGGGAGCATAGTGTATGAGCTTTGACAAGTTTTCACTTGAGGATCTCAAATGATGCTATGCATTTTTCTACCCATATAAATTCTTCAATTGTTTTTAGGAGCTCTTCAAGTGGATACGTCATATCAGAATAATATCGAATGAATTTTTTATAATATCCTATATTCCCTAGGAATAGACTTTCTTCTCATTTATTGGTGGCTTTAAGTCAAGAATTACTTTATTTTTTTCCAAATCAACGTTAATCTTGTCTTTGCAGAGGACGTATCTCAGTAGTATCCCAATAGGGGTCACAGAGATGCAGTTTTTGATATTTAATGATAGTTGTATATGTTTGCATCTTTATAGAATTAGGTGAAGGAAATGGATATAGTATTTTAGCATTAAATAGATAGTCCAATCATTAAAGTATACTTCCATGGTTTTATATAAATATTCATAAAAGGATATCATGACGATTCTAGAAAAGACGAAAGGTGCATTCTTCAATCTGAATGAAATTACTCTATACGAAAATGATTCATATTCACACACAAATGTTGTCTTATGATCATCCTCTTTGGAAATAAGTACTTGGTTTTATCTTGAAAAACCACATGTAAATGAGTAGCATTCATGGCCTCCAACTTCATTAATAATATCATCAGTAAAGGGCATGGGAAATGGGTCTGTTAGTGTAACATTGTTGAGTCCTCGGAAGTCAACACAAATTCTACGCTTCTTCATATCATGTTTTTTTGGTTATATGACCATAGGGATGGCCCATTCTGACTATTCAAATCAATATATTATACCATCTACTAACATATTCTCAATTTATTTTTTAACTATATCTTTATATTTATGAGCCAGCTTGAATGGTCGTTTCTTTACAAGTTTGGCATTTGGTTTTATGTCGATCTTAATTTTTCCCATTTCCTGAACTAATCCTTTTAGATATTTATAATCCCTAATGAATACATCGTGGTATTATTTAATTATATTTTTAACCTTTGCTACCTATTGGTATGTTCAATAATATCCTATTTTGGCCATATTTGGTCTATCGTCATTGCATATTTCAATTTCTCTTGTCTTTAGTTGAGCATCCATCCATTCTGGTGCCTTTTTTCATTGATAGGTTGTTCTCCTTCTATTAATTATGTGAATGTTGGAGGGAAATCTTGTTGTTCATTTGTATCCCCTTTATCTTTCTTAGAGATTTTGAAAACTATTCTTACTAGTTGATTTACTGCAGGGTGGCTCTTTTTCGACTGAAATGTCTTTCCTTCACTTTTGTCATTTTCCCCATGTAGTCGAGTGCAGTCATGGGATGATGTTTTTTGTTTGGATGAAATTAATTTAAATTGTTTGATTCATTAGGAATTAGTATTGTCTCTTTTTTCCTATTTTAATGTTGGCTTAATAAATTGATGTAGATATTTTACCTCTTCTTGGAGGCATTATTTTGTGGGCAAGAATGAGAAGTCTTTAATTAAATTATCCTTAAGAATTTCCCATGTGAAAGTTTCACCTCTGGATTCTTCCATTTTGAATTATTTGTTAGGTGTTCATCCAGTGTATCTAGAAACAAATGTCACCAAATTCTCTCGTCTTTATACCCCGCTTGTTTCCATTGTTTTTCACAATATTTTACGTGTCCGACTGGATATTGACCTTGGATGAATTTTCTATTGTACTTGGGCCATTAGTTTTTTTCAACAAATTATTCAATGAAATATGTTGAAGCAATCATCCAAGTTTGTAGTCTTGACTAATGGGTGTCCCACCATCGAGTTGCTTTACCAGTGAATGTTTCAACTAATCTTTGTAACCATCCTTGGTCCCCAACATTTTTGATATCGACTCAACATGGCTCACTGAGGATTCATTTTTCTTTATATTGCATGGATAGTCCTTTCATCACTTTACTTTTGTATGGAAAAAGGGTTTCATACTCTTTTTTTTCTTTTCAAATATCTTAGGTATTACATTTATTACAAAAAAATTTAATTATGTTCATTGAGGGATAACTTCAACCATCTAACATTCTCTTGAAAGTTTTTCATAATTTTCAATTTGTATTCGTTCAATTTTGAGTCGAAGTTTTGTCCGAACGACATGGGAGAACCTAAGTGAAGTTCTTCGACCTTGTTTGGTTGTATTGAATCTTAGTTACTTTATATTAATTAGTATAATTTTTTTATATATTCGTCATGATCATTCAGTTCTGCCCAAGGTTTTCCTTCAAATGGATTAACAATTACTATGATTGTCTTGCCTTCTCCTTTTAGTTTTATTCTATCTTTTTCTAGAGAAATGTAGGCTTTCATATTCTGACCCCATGGACAACCGAATAATGTTGGAATGAATTAAATCCTTCACTTGGGTAAATAATTTAGAAATCAATATGCATATTAATACCCATGATTGTAGTGCTTACATTTTTCCAAACGACGATGGGTGCAATCAACCCTTGGTCAGAAAGTTTAAGATATATTTCCAACTCGACTAGCCGAGGATGACCCAGGATTTCCTAGGAGGACGTCGTCATTATACTTTCCTATGGCCTAAAGTGAAGGATAAATTGTGAAATGTGGAATGTTAGATTTTTTATCATTAAGCTAGAATAACATTAGGATCTTTAACTGAGAGAATAACAAGCACAGTAATCAAACACAAGAGACAATGAACACAGTGTTTATCCTTGAGGAAACCATAAATGGTGAAAACTCCACAACTTCCTCAGAGATAGAATCAGCACCAAAATAGAAAAGCCCCAAAATAGTAAGTGATCTCCCGACAGCAGCAGTCTCTCTCTCTCACACTGAGAGAGCTTCTCCTCTCTCACTCATGCGCCTCAATGAGTGAGTGTGTGTGTGTGTGAGTATAATAAATAGAGAGGCTCTCAGTCTCTATTTATATTCTTCTGTTCACTTGGAACCCACTCCAACATGTCGGCCTCACTTAACAATTACTTACTAGATTCGACATCTCTAGGAGTGTCTAATAACCCTAGTGCCCCACCACTTGTGGGGACTTTGCCTCCTCCAACCAATAGGAGGGTAACACAATGGTGGGGACTATTTCCCCGACTTACAATGACTCACCTAGGGTCGACTTCACTAGGATAGTCTAATAACCCAAGGGCCCCACAACTTTGGGGACTTTAACCCTTAACCAATAAGAGGGTTACCCACAATGACTTGACATGACTTTCTCATTATAGAAACTTTCCAGAATAAACATCGGGGTATGACATGACTCAAATACATTACAATACATCCCGGAATAAACATCAGGTTACAATACATAAGAAATACGGATGAATACATTCCGAAGTTACAAATACATCAACATGGAACTCCTCAACTTCAAGATCAATTGAGGGGTCGATATCAACTTTATCTTTTTTATTTAGGTTGCATAGGTTTTTAGAAATTATTTCATTCCTTGAAGTATTTATAGTGAGATACACTAGATCAATTAAATGTGAAATGTATTATTCTTTGGTTAGTTGTAATACCTCATTAAGTGTTTGATTTTTATATTCTTTAGTATTTTCTTCGACATAAATTTCATCAAACATTTTTTTAGTGGTGCAAAAGATTTATTTTTTCTTTGATGGGTTAGGATAATTATATTCTTTTCTCTATATTCTTGTAATATGTAAATTATCGCTTCTTATCTATGTGCCTTTTCTAGTGATCAATTGCAATATTTTTAACAGTCCATGCTTGATTTTTAGGTGCACTAGACAAGAGATTAACATTCTTTTTACTGTGCAATATTTCTAACATAATGGGGCACTCTTCTAGATTGTGGTCCCCATGCCACATTTTGTACAAAACTTGAGGTCCATTTTGTCTTTCCATGGGAAGTCGAGACTTATATGTTATTCACTATAGAAAACATATCATTGTGGTTTCCCATGTATTGCTGGCTGATTTCCTCAATTGTTATATCTTTCGCGACCATTGTATCCACCTCATTAGTTCTTTCCATTGTTGTGGTGCTTGTTGTTGCAGATGTCTCGTCCTTTCTATTTGATGCTTTGCGTATGATATACTTTATGATATTTAAGCCTTGGTTTTTGAATTCTTCTTTAATTATGTTGTTGAATGATGTGTCGTTCAACATATGCCACACCATTTTGGTTTCAAATGTCATCATTGTAGGGAAATTGGTTGTCAAATGAGGCTCAAATATTTCATATATATCATATAAGTAACTTTATTTCATATATATCATATAAGTAACTTGTTTGAGTCGTCTAAAAGTTCTCTGGTTTCTGTTCTTCGAGGAATATTTTGTGAGTTTCCTCGAGTTGATTAATTTCTCTTTGATATGCATCTCAGTTGTCATGGCACCTTCTTCGCTCGTTATAAGCATAGTTATCTCTAGAATTTCCTTTCGTCGAGAATATGGTACATCATAGGTCATTATGCCTCATAGTGAGGTGTTCAGTGACCTTTGTATCATTTCAATTTTATCCTCAAGTCATCTATCGACTAGACCAATCGAATAATATGCATTTGACTCGACCCTTAGTTCCTTATTTAGCATGTCATCATATGTCGTATATTCATGAAGCAACAATGGTGTCTTTATTTGTTGTTGGAGTCCTACAACAAAAATTGGATTACGATATCTTCGTCCATTTTGGATGACATACGGATTAAGAGATATTTGAATCTTTTGTCATACTCCTGTACTATTTATAATATTATTTGTTTGATTTTATTAAATTTGTATCCATATAAGTGCTTGGTGTCATCTTCCTTGAAAAATTCTAAAAAATTATATCTAATTTTCTACTTTTACTTGGGCCCTTCATTAATGAAATTCATGTACCATGTAAGTCCTCTATTTTTGAGACCCCCTATGAACCGTGCAATTTGTTGGTTTTCATCATCGATGTGGTTCTCTTTCCAAATGGATTCACAAAAAAAAATGTTTTCTAGGGTTTCCATACCCCTAAAAAATAGGAGTTTTTACAGCAATTCGATAAGCCATGATAAGAGAATTGAAATTTCTACTTTGTGTCTGTATACTTACTAGAGCGGGGTATCCAACTTACTCATTTTATTTTTCACAAATGATGCTAACTTCTTGTGGATGTGACTTATAACACAACAAAAGTACCTCTTCTATAGAGTCTTCATCACTAGGTCATATGTATGACATAGTGTACACTTCGATCAATAATGTTGCTGGCATGGGGGGTAACTCTATATGTTCTGAATAGAATTAGTTAAAATACTGTTTACCAAATTTGGGTGTGAAGGTGATCCAGTTGCCATGAGATGGTATTTGAATCATCAATCGATCAGTAATCCATCCATATTGATCTAGTTGAATCCATATTTTTTTCCCTGGTCTCAATCCCATATCATTGTCAATGATTTATCTAATAGTTGTCTTAGTTTTCATTATCGTCGGTACAAACTCTATAGGAGTAAAGGAATCTGGAATTGAAATATAAAAATATTATGGGGTCATCACCATCACTTGTTACCGCCCTTCTAATGTTTCCACATCAACTCTTCCTCGTCTAATCTAATTTCCCTCAACTCATGCAATACTTTTGGTTTCTCAACCATCTCAATTAGTTTCTTTATTTGTCACTTCTCTTGTAATGGAATTGAAAAATATTGCAATTGATCTCATCGTTTGTACCTTTTTTTATTTTTTTTATTTTCTAGATGTTTGTTATTTTTTTATGAGCGACTGGGAACTTATTTCTTCGGGGTGGACTTAAATTCTTAAAAGGATTCATTGGTGTCTTTCTTGTCAACTAGAATCTTTATTTCATTCTATTCAAAACACACAGTTAATGATCCCTCCATTGTTGACTCGACTACTTATACGATGATGGTGGGCTCAACAATAGTTTTCATTTACTTAGGAAGTATTCCCACTCATGTTCTTTAAGAAAGTGTTCCTAGTATTTATGATTTTTTTCCCAATTTTATGATTCTAGCACGTTGAGTGGGATTGAGATTCAACTATATGACTGACTCCATTTTCAATTAGAAATTTATATATTAATTTTGGTTCTAATAGAAGAATCCTTCGTGAAGGTCAGTGTAAAATCTGTTTATATCTTGATCAACTACATTCCTTTCTTCCATGACTTTTTCTTCATAGAAGTATTTATATATATTTTTGAGCCACTCTTACAATTTTTCCCTTCCTCCATTATATATTTGATGCATTAACAACCTCTCATTCTAGAACAACATCGAGGGATTTCTTTATTTCATGGGGAATGAATTCTATGAATATTTCATGGATTCAGTGAAGAAATTTTCTCTTTTATGTGGAAGCATTAAATTAGTTTTTATTCTATCATAATTCTGGATGTAATCATGTCATTTTCTTATTCCACCGATCTATAATTTATCCTTCTATGATCATCTATGTAGAGACAATCATCTTCTTATCCCAGTTTTAGTACTACTAGCAACATAACCAATGTTGTACTCTATGGGATTACATGAGGTTACCAGTAGTGCAATATAGCATAGGACGATACAAACATACATAGAGATACAAGAAAGAATGCAAGTAGTGGTGGTAGAAGCAACAAGTTGTCTCTTATTATATGACCATTATGTACAAAATATATATATCATCATCTATCTCACCATTATATATATATATATATA
>LPNX010156492.1:103695-152218 GCA_001517045.1 Pseudotsuga menziesii
GGACCTATTCAACTAGCTGACTAGTTGACTAGGATCCTACAATGGTAATATAAGAAGAGGACTTGTGCACCAATAACCACGATTAGATCGGTCATCACTTAAGAGATTATCTAAGTAATTTGTGGGTTTCAAGGAGCAAAATATCTAATATGGGGATTCATGCACCAACAACCATGATTACATCGGGCATGTTCCCACATGCAATCTATGTCATCTATGGCATTCAAAGTGCTATGTGGGATAAGAAAAGGACTTGTGCACCAATGAACACTAAGAGATCAATCATGTTCCATCATATGATCTAGGTCATTCATTGAATTTAAGTTGTACATTTAATTTATTGGGGGAACTATGCATGGATGATTGAGATTAGATCTAGCATATCTTGACACTTTACCTAAGCCACTAGTGGAAGCTAACTCACTAGAGGAGGTAGATGAGGTAACACATGTAGGCCTTCATGATTGGAAAAATAACCTTTTTAGTAGCTCATATGAGTCATTCACACTAGGAATTTGAACCGCTGCCAAAGTAAGATTTTGGATTCCCCTGAGTATCAAATATTAACCATAAAAGGAAATATAATACTGGAGAGAGGTCTAGATCTATCATTCTCTATTTTTCAGGAAAAAAATTAACTCGTGACAAAGGAAAGGGCCCACCAAGATTTGATTTACTATCACATAGGGGTTCTTCCATACCCCCATATTAGAAAAGATAACAACACCATTTAAATCATTGTGAAGATAGTATTAATTCCCATAAGGGAGAGAATTAAACGGTTTCAATTGCATAAAACTCAGTAAAATTCCATAAAGAATTTGTATACATAAATTTTTAACTGGTACATGAAGAAATATCACGAGGAAGATAACTGCAAGAATATAAGATTCTGAATATCGAGTTGTAGCCCTGTAGGAAATGTTCAGGAAATTGATACATGATGACACCATCAAAAGAAAGTAAGTGAGAAGCCACATACTCTTGTATTTTCAACTAAACTATTCATTTCTTCGTCATGCTCAAAGGATATTGTTCAATTTCCTCTCCTATTTCATACTCCCTATGCACAAATCATTGAATTGTCTCCTTTGTGTGTTACTCCAAAGTCCCAAAATGAAAAATAAGAAAGAAACCTTTGTGAGTTCATCCTCTCAAGCTCTTTCTAGTCAGTATAATTTGTTTGATGTCACGGCGTCTGAAGGTTGTCCTTTTTTAATGAATGGGTCAGAGTAGATACGACTCTCTCAAATAAGTATTCATCCTGATAGCTAATAGGGGATTCCATTGGAAAATTATATTCCCCAAGATCCAATAGTAGGTTCTGGAAATATGGATTAGCTTAGACCTAGTTCTTGATGTTTTCCCCTATCTAAGTGTCTATTCCATAAAGAACAAAAGTTCCACATAGTTGAAAATTATTCCAAAAATTCCCCTAGATAAAAATTACAATAGTAGGTTCTGGAAATATGGATTATCTTAGACCTAGTTCTTGATGTTTTCTCCTATCTTCGGGGTTATTCCATAAAGAACAAAAAATCCCCATACCTGAAAATTATTGGTGGCCTTAAATAAGTCTTGGATAGTTTGAAAGTGTTGAAGCTAATTTTGGATGCAACATGGGATAATGATCCTCACCACCTAATTGGGAAATAAAATGGAAGGAAACTCCCCAATTCTTAGAATCATGAATCAAAAAAATACCTTGAAAATCTATAAAACAAGGATACATTCGAAGAGGTGGAGAGGATAATTCGAAGGGAAGAAAATCCAATTGAGGTAATGTCCCAAGAATTTATAGATCCTACTCCAAAACCTTCAGATTCTCCACCATACTACACTTTCTAGAGGACGAAAGGAGCTTTAGTTACTAAGGAATATATGAATTTATTGGCCCCTACACAGAAAAGGTGTGATGAGCATATCTAATATGACAATAGAAAACCTGAAAGAGTGGCATGGTGGAGGATGCAGAAATATATGGGGAAATAAGACTATTCATAACTCAATATCCTTGATGATGTTGAGTTTAATAGGATCTATGAATAATACCATGGGGATGTGTTGTAGCCACAACAATCTCATCCCATGTGAGATGGGAACCCCCATGAGGTTAAATTTACTTTTAGAGTATGTCTTTATTTTGTTTTAGTAGTCGGAGGAAAACATTTAGTTATTGATACCACACTCTCCAACTTCAAACAATTATTGTCTCAATTTTCAGAAGTTGGAAGTCAGAAAGTTCTCTTAAATCCTTGATATATTTTCCTCGACTTCTGAATCCTGATTTTTTGGATTCCAATTTTCAAAAAAGCACCGAAAGTTCGAATACTGCCATAAATTTGTACAAAATCATGTTTAATGCAATTTAATGAGAAAATATAAACTTTAAATTGATCGTACGAATCCTAATTTGATTCATTGTGCTGATATCGATTTGGAATTTACCCTCCCTACTCTACAAAATGTTTACCCTCTGAAATTTACATCAAATTAATATTTTAAAGGTCCATTTTTTCAGCTCATAGGTGTAATGCCCCGTTTTGGATTTACCTTTATAACTACCCTTGCTTGTTTGTATTTTTTTTATGGTGAAACTTCATGAGTATGACTCGTAGTTATATATTTAATTTGTTTCCGTTGATGAAATGGGAAAAATAAGATGTGCTATGAAGATATCATCTAATGATGTAATTGACTGGATTATTATATGATGTGAGTACCAATGATGAATTAAATTATTACACAAAAGAATGATGAGGATGATGGTGTGGATCAATTGATTATCAAGTGGAATTACTTGTTATACATCTGTATTTGTGAAGTGTTAACCCACAGGACATTGGCGCTATGTGATATTCAAATAACTTGTTACGTTGTAAACCTTAGCGACCAAAAATGATGATATGATGACAAAATCTGATAATCTTGATAGCAGCAGAGTATGAATCGATAAGGAATAGGTCGAGTATGTTGAGAGGGTTGGATGTGTTTCCCACCCTAGGTCACTATGATACCCGAGGTCGTGGGAGGGTAGTGATGAGACACTCTCCCCAAGTTGTTGCGATGACAACGGTCAGATGCCTGCTAGGAGAGGCTAGGTCCGCTAGTTAGCCGACGCTACCGCTCTCAGGTTCTTTATGGCCAGGCCAGTATAGTTGGCATCCACTTTGTACTAACAGAGGAAGGAAAGGGAGGATGCAAACGTAGGTTAGGATGGGTGGATATGATAGTTAGTATTGTTGAGGATGTGGTGTTGCCTCATACCGAGTTAGTGGTAGTAGGTACCCTTATTGTTTGACCGATTAAGTTAATGAGAACACAAAGATAAGATATGGATCTATAAATGGCAATAACTGTTAAATAAATGAGAATGTTAAAGCAAGTACCTTATATATGTATACATGTTTTGCTTGTGTAAAGGATTATTAGTATTAGTTAACAGTTATGCGTATGGAAGATGATGTATGTTACAGTACATGTTCGACCTGTGCATGTACTAGCCATGCATGCACACCTTGCACATGGACGCTAGTATCAATATGAAAATACTTAACATGTTGAATAATTGGATAAGTTGTAGTAGGTAAATATGTTAATTATGCATTGATTAAATGCAAAAAATGACTGTTAAGTTACTGGATATGTGTAAAACAATTCAATCAAGCTATTAATTAATTATATGTAAACATTGTAGTAAGCAATTAAGATAAGAGTCATCAATATGAAGTGTCATTGATAAGCATTAACCTTGGAAAATGGTACTATTTAATTGTTAATCTTGATTAATTAAACCATTAAACATACTTTTTTTATCGATAAAAGTGTATTATATTAGTATTAGGATACTTAGCAATTAAACAAATAAATGTTGATATTATTAAATTTACCGTGAAATATTATTATTGTTAATTATGATAATAAATTTATCAAAATTACTATTAAGTTATTAAAAAGGAATTATTAATTTACTCAATAAACCGAGTTGAAATATGTATATATTAATTAAGTGTTGTCATGTCACACAAATGACCTAAAGTAAATAGTAATGATGTTGATCCAAAATGGTGGTTGGATTATAAAACTGATTTACATAAAGCTGCCATATTTTATTATGATATTATTTAAACCTTAAATGCAAATCATAATGTCATTTATTGAATGTGGGTTGAATGATTAATGGATACGTAATAAACCTCATCATCGTCGAGTTGATATTTATATTTTATCCTAAAAATATTAAAAAAGAAGCGGTGGTAATTTATAGTATTTAAATTGTCTTGTAATGGCATATAACAAGCCATTATGATCTTGCAGTAAAATAAACCAAAAGAAAGTGAACAATTAATAATTTGACTTCTCGAGAGGACACGAAATCCTAGAATTAATGTTACAATTATTTTACCCTCGGTTAGTGTGATTATATCAATAGTTTAGAATCCCAAAAGCGGGAGGGATAAGGAGGTGGAGTAAGATGGAAGGCTAATGAAGGTGAAAATTAGTACATAAGGGAGAGTTTGGGGGATTATTTGGGGGTTCTGGTGGGAGAAGAATATGACTTAGGATTTTGATGACAAGGAAGGAAAACCAAGGAGGGGGTTAACTCGGTTATTGAGGAGGTGGGAAACTCAAATCCGAAAGAGAAATTGAACCATGGATATCGAATTATGAACTATGGATGGAGGGATCCTAAACTATGGAATATGGAAATATGCTATTCATATTATTAGATTGTGGGATCCAGGGCTAGGAAATCCATCGATTTCCTATGGATAGCATGATGAGTTGGTTGGAAGGGTGGCTTATCTAGTTTGGTTGCTAAGGTTTTCCAGCAAGGAGCAAGGAGAAACTATAGGAGCTTAAATAAGCCTACTGCATTCTACAAAAAAACAGGTACTCTACTTTAACAAAACTCTCTAAATTTCTAAATTTCAGTACTGAAAGAAAAATGTCTTTCATTAAATTTTATTCCTAATGTTGTTAAAATTGCTAAAATTGCTAATAAATTTACGAATCCAATGAAAAGTTCATGCTATGATAAATATCTTTTCAAGATAAACTTATGCACACATCTTTTAAACTGAATTAAAATAGGAAAATTTTGATAAAATCATGATAAACAATAAATAAAGTCTGGTATTATCTTCAAAAAGCAGCTTTTCAAGAGCTTGAAGAGCTTTATAGATACAAGTATAATATGACAAGAACTTAAGTGCCCATCTTGAAAGGATGGGCACTACAATAGGTAAAATTCAACAAGTTTGGTAAAAGAATTTATATATATAATCATGTTTTTTTTTACCTTGCAGTAATATGGAGAAGAAGATGGTTAAGAGAATCAAGGATAACATAGCTATTGAATATTGGAATACTGACCATAAATTCATATTATTTTATGATATCGACATAAGAGTATATAATACGTTATGTCTATATTGGGCTAGGATATACTCTATTTTAGATTGAGATGACTTCTATAAATTCAAATAAGACGCAATGATTTATGAAAATATCGACCAATCAAAATTTCATACGATCACAGTACACCCAGTGGTACTCCCATACACGGACTTAGTGAAATGGGTGATAAATTTTGTTGATATACCCACCAAAACCTTCATAGACTCCATCCAATCAATGTTTTCTAGCATCAAGTCGGACACATTCTCCAATATATATAGTTTGAATCCCACAGAGCAATTACTCACACAAGATCTTAGACAAGGTTTCAGAAATAAGGTTGAGCCAAAAGTATTATTGAAAAGATGGATGGTTGAACCCAGTACATTCATTATTATACCAAACCGACAGTATCTTGTTGTCTTGTTAAGACAACCCTACAAGTTATTAGCAACAATGCTATGCATATTCCATGGAGCTGAAAAACTGTCAATTTTTTAAACTGGAATGGGCACCATTAGCTTACTACAATATGACTACTGGTAAAAATTTTAATTGGACTCAAATATTTTCAATTAATTTCATGGATATTATCCTCCAAGTATAAAAATCCCTTGCAATCAAGAAACCCACATTTTATTTTTCGACATATGTGATGGGAGAGGTTAACTAACCAACCTCTGAGAGATCCTATCTAGGCCAGCCTCTATGATATCTCTGATGCTCTCATATCTCTCTGATGCTCTCTTAGCCAGGGGTATTTAGACAGGATATGGGTTCATCCCTGAACTGGTTGTTAAATTCCCTAGGTGTTTCCTTGCGAGGTTGTAATGTTAAATGCTCCGGGTACTCTGCCCACAACTTAACTGTTATACCTCTCAGATGCTCTCTAAGCCAGGTTACCACACTTCATTCACTTACCCTACAATGAACTAGAACTAGACAAAGGATAAGCACCCATTTATATTTATTGTTCAGTTTTGAGGGAAGACAACTACATACCCCGCATTTATGATATATGCAATAATTTATTTGGGATCATATATTTTTTCATATTTAAGAAGAACACACCCCATTTATATGAGAATACTTATCCCTAGTTGCAACCATGGGAGATTGGTATTGCACCGAATTCTTAAGATATCTCATGGTATGGGGAATCGAGAATCAAGATTGTTCACTTGTTTCCCAGGATTGTTCCATATTGAATGGAATTACCAGAGATAAATTTCCAAACAATAGTGGATGGTGTTCACAGTTGAATTTATGCAAAGAAGAGAGGGGCATGGCCCAAATTTCCCTTATACATTGAACATTTGACAATATAGAATGTAGGACATGGGAACACCATTTCCAAGTAAATAGTCAACTGGAAACTACGATTAGCTGAAAAGAGGATGCATTACCCCAAAGGATTCAACCCTGGGTTATTTAATCAAGCACATTTAAAGAATCCATATGTTCACGAGACAAATTCTGATGATTTAATGTTCCAGGGTATTCACAGTTTTGAAGAGGTTAAAAGCAAGGTCAGTGATTTAGCTCAAATGATGCTTATTCATGAGGGACAAAAATGGTTAAAATTCAGAGTACTAGAAGACATAAACAGGTTATTTAAGTAGAATGAAAGGAATATAAGGGAAGTGTAGGAAACAAGTAAAGTTGTGGAGACTCCTCCTAGTTTTCCCAAAGATGAAGAGCATAAAAAATTAGAGAAGACATAGGGAAAGTAGTCAATTACTAATCCTCGTCCCACTTATCATCTTTCTAAATTAAACACTTTGATGTAAAGGTCCCAAGATCTAAAAGGTAATATTGCATATACCAAATCGGTTTATAATGTTGAAACTATTCCCAAAGTCTTACCTAATACCTCTATAAAAATAGAAGGAGAAAATAAACTCATCCAACCAATTCTTGGTTAAAAAATCAATGATTTAATTGATCTAGAAAAATGATATCATGATGAGGTAGTTGATCCTTCCACACCAATAGATCCAGATCCACTGCTAAAATCAGTTCTTACTTCTAAAAAAATAAGTAATGGAAAAAACAAACCATCAGAAGAAGCTGAAACCACTGTTAATATTCAATCTACCATGTTGAGTCATGGCCCTAAACAAAACCCTTTAAGTGAAATTTTTTTTATGTGAAACCACTTAGAAATTTCTATCATATATTAGAGATAACAATATTCCTTTGCAAACATTGGAAGCCATACCTACCCATAAATACCAGACTCAAATACTTAAACCCAGTGTCAGTGTTGAAGCTCAAACCAGTCTCCCTAAACCTTCCCATATAAACTTTGCCTCCCCTAATAAATCATTTTCTATCATCAGCACTTCTGAATTACCAACCTCCAAAGAAGAAGACACTGCATACTTCGAAGAAAAAATAGTAGTGGTTTTAGGAGATTATGGCTTTAGCAAGAGGAAAAAGGCATTTTTCAAAAAAGGTTACAAAAGGAATAGGGAAGGAGAGATACTTGAGGAACTGGTCACTAGTAAATTTATCTGGAAAGAATCATTGGAGGATCCACAAATTGGAGCTATTGAGGTATTAGTAGCTGTGGGAGATTTTGCAGGTGCCAATTTTAATGTAGATTCTATTTTGAACAAGGAACTTGATGAGGAGAACGAATAGACTCTAAAAATACATAATGAAAAGGAATCCTTACAAGAAACCTTAAACTGAAAATATGAGAATTTCAAAGTTCAACATAGGATTCAAATATAGGGATTAAAGGACTAGATTAGTCAATTGACTAATAAAAGAGATATTGTAGAAGCTAAAGTCATCAAACAGGCCATAAAAGTGGAGAATCCTAAAGCCCGATTAGAAGAAAATAAATAATTTCAAGCCTATTATGTATTTTTTAAACTCACTGTGTATGATTTGAAAGATGAAGCAATTCCTTGCAATGAAATTTTTAATAAAACTCAAATTTAATTTTTTCAAGGGCTTGATAAAATACAGGAAGATTATAACAATTTTGAACGTCTTTTTGATATATTAGATTATCATGTTGGCAAGACAAAGAAAGCGAATCTATATTTTGATAAGTTGTGTGAGTGGAAAAAACATATCCAAGGTTCTCCTAAATACTTAGCTCAACTTGACTCATCTAAGATTGAAAGAGTCGAAATATTGATAAAATCATGGGAAATTGCATGTGATAGTGTTGAGAAAATTATTACTAAAGGTCAAAAAATATATGCAATACAATGGATGTTGATAGATAAACTCATGGAGATGATCAACATGTTATGATTATTAATCCTCCCTTGTCCAATTTTGTCATATGTCTAAATCGGGAGTCCATCCAGTCTATTTTTAGTCACTAGCACCATTAGGTCCACTTGGCTTAATTGGGGCACATGTTTCAATTACTAAAGTGTGGGGAACACTAATTGAGGCCTACTGCCACTGATTTCACTTGATTGCATCAGTTTAGGAGCCTCTTAGACCAATCCCTATAATTTAGGATCCACTAGGAGTGACGAAACCAACCAAGGTCAGTTCAGTTCAGTTGATGACTAGTCAAGCTAAGTTAGGAGTCAGTTAGATTTAGTTCTAGTCCTCTACATTCAGTTAGTGCTAGGTTTGCATGGATGCACTCAGGAGGGGCGCATTTATCACCTACCACAGTCAGTTAGCCTTAGTCAACACTGAACGTAACCCTTGAGTCGTGTTTTAGAACTCCGATGAACTCTGGTTATGGTTTAGACAAGGTCAGTTAACTATTGAGTCCTCCGATAGTGATTTAGACAAGGTCTTAGTTACCTACAGTCAAGTAGAGTCTAATCAATTCGAATTTCCTCATGTGGATTCGAATTGCAAGTGTCTATTAAATGCATTGTACTTCATTGTAATTATTATCTAATTACTCTTTGATTAATGAAAAGCATTCACAGTTGCAAGCCATTTTTGCACTGTTTCATTCTTCAATAACTGAGTAAATTGTGTGATGTATCTTGTGAGTTGTGTGTTTGTCCACAGATCTATGTGCTCAATTTAATATGGTATCAGAGCCTCAGTGGACAAGGCACTTCTCCTCCTCAGATCTCCTACTGGATCATTTTTGAGCAAAATTGCTCCTTCCAGCTCTACACCAGAAGCAGAAGGTTTACCACTTAATACCCCAAGTTAAGGAATTATTTATCAATATTGATCAACTATGTTGGGTGTGATGAAAACAATGTGCAGGTTATTGACCTTAAGGTGGCCTTTTTTTGTTTTTGCAGGTACAACTTCGAATGGATTCATCGGTTCCTCTTCTCTCCCTATTCTCAAACTATTCAGAATGGAAGAAGAAGATGATTGCATCTCTGATGAGATGAAGTCTCTATGGGGCATCTTTTGGACTCGGTAAAGAGTGTTTTAGTGAGAATTACTGGGTGAATAAATGTGATGGATCTTTAGGAATAATAGCACTGGGTCTTTCTCCTAGCTTGCGCTACCTCAGTAGATCTATTGAAGACCCGAAGGAACTCTGGACAAGATTGGACAGAACCTTTGGAGTTGTTGATGAGGATCATAATAGCACTTTGGAGAGAATATCCAGCACCATAAGCACTCTTGATCCAAAATTATCATCCTCAAATCTATCTGATGAAGTTGTTCAAGATGAAGAAGAGGCAGAATCTTCTACACAGTCAATTCGAATTGAAGACAATCTCCATGCAGTGAATCCTTCTCCTGATGCTCTGGAAGTTATGAGATCTATGATATATCATCTTCTCATATTTCTAAAACAGAAGAAGACATTCGAATCTTTGATATTGAATAAAAATAGTATTGCACTTCCATGCAAACATTGATCGGTGATTTTCCTTTGAATTCTGTGCAAAATTTACCAGTAATTGCTTCCGAAAGTGAAGAGAAATTTGATTTTTATCCCTCTAATGTTGCTGCTGGTGTGCAAATATGTGATAACTTGGATATTTTGGAAGAAATATTAGATTACTAGAGTGATCAATTCGCTCCCCATGATCTAGATTTTCCAGCAAATTCTTGCAGGATTGCATGCACCAAAATTCAAAATTTTGAAGAAGAAGAAAATTGTGCATCCACCGTCTCGATTAACCATTTATTTGAATCTGATATTAACCTTATTGGATATGATATAATATTATTTAGATCTGATATGATATTTCTTGGTTTAATATATCAAATTCATAATCTTTCAATACTACTTGTAGTTGTTCTCATCAACGGTGTGAAGAAACAAGTACCGCAAGTCTCCTACAAAACTGCTGCTGGGGATTTGATTTCATTTCATAGTTTTGGATCTGTTGTAAAATTATTTAGATATGATTTTCTTTCTGATCCGATATTATTTGGTTCATATTTTAAAATCCAAGAGCTTTCATTCATGCTTGTAGCTTCTATCACCAATTCCGATGTGAAAAATCAAGTACCACACTTTCTCTTCAAAACTTCTAATGGGGATTGGGTGTGGAAATTGAACCCAGGTGTTAGAACAATTACACTCACAACAATTTCCAATTACACATGCAAATTACTCACAAAAGAGACTGAATATGGAGCTGAACACTAATCTGTATTGAATAAGTGTACAATAGCCAACCCTGTGAAGTCATAGGCTGCCACAATAAATAATTACATGAGGGATTCGAATGCATGAATATGCCATTCGAATCTAGTCAAAAGCAGGCTTACTAAATCTAAGCAAATCCCCCATAGGTGCATAAAGCAGTTTCCAAAACTGTCTAGGAGCTCACGAATTGGCAAAATCAAATAGGCAAGCTAATAGTGGGTGGAAGGACAACTCATACATGCTTTTCATAGGAGAAAAGAGTGGAGGATGTGGAGGACAAAAAACAAGTTAACTTCACCTAGTCAAACTTTCCCAATTGCCTTAAAACACTGAAAAAGCAGACAATAAAGAAGAAAAACAAGACATGCACTAGGGAGGCCAGGAATAAAGCAGATTTTATTCCAGGAGGTTTCCCAAGTGCTCCATGACTCAAAATTAGCAAGTTTGACCACTATGGATGTGTGGAGGACAACTTGTATAAGGTGGAATATGGAAACTAGGCAAATAAGACAAAAATTAGATTAATTAATGTCTAAGGTAGCTAACTATGGGTTGATTATTCTAAAAACCCCCTTAATCCTGACTTATGAGTAATATATAAAAAAAATTATAGGGCCTAGCAACAAGGATTAGTCACCCTTTACATACTGCATGTCCATTTAAACAAGGAAAGAGGCAAAAACCCAGTGGGAAAATCCTCCCTTAAACATGGACTGTAAAACAAAATTTGGAAATATTGTCATCACTCATGCTTCATAGCATGATCAGCAATCCCCAGTAGTGATTTGAGATTGCTGAATGTCTTCTCACAAAAAAATTTGGTGAAGATATCAGCTACTTGTTCTGAAGATGAACAAAAGATTAGGTGAATGGTGCCATCATGCACAAGCTATCTGATGTAGTGCATATGGATCTCAATGTGTTTGGTTCTCTGCTTCTGAACTGGATCATTGTAGATTCGAATGGTACTCTGATTATCACCGTAGATAGTAGTTTATTATTCTGATTCGAAGCCACACTCTCCAAGTAACCCCTGAAACCATAAACATTGAGTTGTTGCATTTACAACTCCTCTGTAATCTGCTTCTGTAGATGAGAGTGCAATGGCACTCTATTTCTTGCTTGACCAGCTGATTGGCCCTTTTGCAAGCATGAACACATATCCTGATGTTGACTTTCGATCTGTGTTGTCACCTTCCCAATCACTGTCAGTAAACCCAATCAAATCAAGATCAGATTTTGCTTTATAGAAGATCCAATGAGTCTTTGTTCCCTGAACAAAGTTAAGGATATTTTTAGCTGCTTTCCAATGGATCTCATGAGTCTAATCCATGTATCTTGAAGCCACACTTACTGCATAAGAAATATCAGTTCTAGTATGTGTAAGTTACAATAAACATCCAATCAATTTCCTATACAGTGTATTGTTTACCATAGGTGAAGAATCAGCTTCTTCAAGCTTCACTCCTGAAAGGAAAGGAGTCTTGATTGGCTTGCAATCCTTCATTTTGAATTTGTTCAAAAAATCCAAGGCATACTTATACTAATGCACTTTGATTCCATCATTGGTTTGAGCAATCTTGAGCCCCAAGAATTGGCTCAATAGCCCCAAATCTGTCATGGAGAAGGCATGGTTCATTGCATCCTTCAAGGAGGCAATCTCATCCTTTGAGCTTCCTATAATGAGAAGTTCATCAACATATTAAACAATGATCATTAATGAACCATTAATCATCTTCAAATAGACATTTGGATCTGATTTGCATCAAACAAAATTCAGTGATAGCAGAAAGCTATCAATCTTGGCATACCAATCCCTGGGGGCTTGCTTAAGCCCATACAATGACTTCTTTAGCATGCACACAAGAGATGGGTTAGTAGAAAATCCTTGAGGCTGTTGCATGTATATCTCTTCAGTGATATCTCCATTCAATAAAGCACACTTCACATCCATGTGATGTACTTCCCATTTCTTTGAAGCTGCAATGGCTAAGGCTAGACTAATGGAGTCCATCTTTGCCATTGGTGCAAAGGTCTCATTGTAGTCTATGCCATGAACCTGTGAGTAGACCTTCACTACCAATCTGTCCTTTTACTTCAGAGGTGAACCATCAGCAGAAAATTTGGTTTTGTACACCCACTTACACTGAACTAGCTTCCTCCATGGGGGAAGATCAACCAGCTCCCAAGTGTTGCTCTTCTGGAGTGAGCTGAACTCTTCCTTCATGGCTTCTTGCCATCTTGGATCATCTGCTACATATTCATATGTCTGTGGATATAATTCAACCATCAGATATCATTTCTCAGTAAACATAGGATCTTTCATGCACAGAGCACTCTCAAATTGAGATCTAGTCCTCCTAGGGTCATTAGGATTTCCAGCTAGTTCTCCAGTTGCATGAATGGTCTTGGCTTCCCATTTTGGCCTTGTAGGACTGTTAGGATCTGAAATCAAATCATCATTATCAGAAATATCAGAATCAGCATGTTCAACTATCTCTTCACTTACATTCAGAGGTTCTGGTGGTGAAGAGGATTCTCCAACTTCCACTGCTGCTAGGGGCTCTTCTTGAAACCGAACACACCTTTCAATGAAGGATTTGTTTGTGCTCAAATTGATCATCTTGTACCCTTTTGAATATTCAGAGTACCGAACAAATAGACACTCTTGGCTTTTGGGCTGCAAAGCCTTTCTCTTTTCTGTTGGAATTCTAGCCCAAGCCCTTGAGCCAAAAATCCTGAAATGGGTCACATTTGGCTTGCGCCCACTCCATGATTAAAAAGGAGTCATAAATTCAAGATGTTTATGAGGCACCCTATTCTGGATATAGGCTGCACAGTTTATAGCTTCGCCCCAGTACTTTGGTGGCAAAGTCTTATCCTCCATCATGCAGGTTGCCATCTCTTTCAGTGATATGTTCTTCCTCTCAGCAACACCATTCTGTTGTGGTGTGTAAGGGATAGAATGCTGTATCTGAATACCTGCATTTGCACAATATTGAATAAAATCAGACTTGACATACTCACTACCATTTTCATATCTAAGGACCTTGAGTTTCCTCCCATACTGGTTTTCAACCAAAGCCTTAAAGACTTTGAAGAGGCCAAAAACTTCAGACTTGTGTGTCAGGAAGTAAACCCATCAAAACCTGGAAAAGTCATCTATGAATGTCAATGCATATTTGTCCTGACTCATTGACATATGAGGAAATGGGCTAGCAACATCACTATGGATCAACTCAAGAGGTGCAGAGGTTCTCTCATGACTAGCTCTCTCAAATTTATGCTCTGGGTGTTTTCCTAGGATGCAACCTTGACAGACTCCTTTGGAAAATTTAATCTTTGGTAACCCTATGACCATTTCTTTTTCACTAAGATCAGAAAGATACTTGTAATTTAGGTGGCCAAATATTTCATGCCAAATCTTGCTTGCTTCATTATCATGAATCAGAAGAGTAGAGGGGTTTGATTAGGGTAGGAAGTGTGAGAACATGTATACCTTCGAAGTATGATTTACAATTCCTTTTGCAATGACTTTACCACTTGAGATCTTTGTGATCTCAACTTCATCAGGGGAGAATATGACCTTCTTTGGAGACCCTGTGTGGGTCATCTGATACACTGATAAGAGGTTAGAGGCAAGACCTGGAACATACAACACATTGCTGACCTTACCATGGTCAAGATCAATCCTCCCTTTGCCCAAAATTTCAGTGAGAGAGTCATCTCCCAGTACTATTGGTGGACATTTCGACATGTCAAGTGAGATGAATGCCTCCTTGGTCGAAACCATATGTCTTGAAGCTCCAAAATCAATGATGAAACTAGGTGAGCTTGATGTGCCAGCAACCAATGCATGAACTCTCTCTCTGTCTTCTGAATTTGATCCTCCTTCCCTCTTCTTTGAGTTGTCTGGAAGGGAGATGCCATTCTTCTCCAGGAGTTGGGTCAACATGTCTATTTGCTTCTTCATGCAGGATCTCTCAGAATGATTGCCCTTACTACAGTATGCACACTTGCTCATTTCTCCTTTGTTCTTCTTCTTCTAGTATTTCTTCTTGGAACCTTGAGGCTCCTCCGGAGACTTGTTCTTGTCTCTCTTTTGCTCAGGTGGCTTTTAAGCTTTCTTCTTGATTTTTGACTCCACCCTCGAATCTCTAGCAACCAGATCTTGGTCTTTGGATGGTTTGATGGTTCCCATCATCACCAATTTATCTTGTTCTTGTGTGAGAGATTCCATGAAATCTGCAAGGCTAGGAATTTTCCAGGCTCGAGCTGTCAACTTTGTGGCATAGAAGGTCGAAACAAACACTGAATAGTTAGGTCCAAGATTCAAGAGTATGCCAATACCAGCTGATCATCCTTATTTTTGATCCCACATTGTTTTAGCTGCAAAAAAAGTGCTTTGAAATTGGAAAAATAGAGTTGCAGGGATTCAAAGCTATTGGGACTCAGGGAGATCAATTCATTTTCAATTTGATGTCCCCTCATCTCATATGTCTTTCCAAAAATATCAAAAATCTTCTCCCATACTTCATTCGGTGATGTCAATCCATCAAGATGGAAAATGAGGTCTCTGGATATACTCAGACACAAAAGACCATAGGCCTCATCCCTCCTGTTGTGCCATTTTATCTTCTCTGCAGCTACATTGGGCTCTGCTTCTATTGCCATAGTCACTCTGTAGAGGCCTTTCACTCTCAACAGTATCTCCATATTTGCTTTCCATTCAAAGAAGTTAAATGGAGTCAAGATGATCTTCTGAGATTGATCCATAGCTCAGAAATTGTCCCGTCAGTCAGCAAAATGATCCCAGTCAATGATGTCGAACCTAAAAAACAAATTGGAAGGAGATAAATTGATCTACAAAGGCTCTGATACCATGTGTAAATTGAACCCATGTGTTAGAACAATTACACTCACAACAATTGCCAATTACACATGCAAATTACTCACAAAAGAGACTGAATATGGAGCTGAACACTAATCTGTATTGAATAAGTGTAAAATAGCCAACCCTGTGAAGTCATAGGCTGCCACAATAAATAATTACATGATGGATTCGAATGCATGAAGATTCCATTCGAATCTAGTCAAAGCCAAGCTTACTAAATCTAAGCAAATCCCCCATAGGTGCATAAAGCAGTTTCCAAAACTGTCTAGGAGCTCATGAATTGGAAAAATAAAATAGGAAAGATAATAGTGGGTGGAAGAAAAACTCATACATGCTTTTCATAGGAGAAAAGAGCAGAGGATGTGGAGGACAAAAAACAAGTTAACTTCACCTAGTCAAACTTTCCCAATTGCCTTAAAACACTGAAAAAGCAGGCAATAAAGCAGAAAAAGCAGACATGCACTAGGGAGGCTAGGAATAAAGAAGATTTGATTCCAAGAGGTTTCCCAAGCACTCCATGACTCAAAATTATCAAGTTTTACCACTATGGATGTGTGGAGGACAACTTGCATAAGGTGGAATATGGAAACTAGGCAAATAAGACAAAAAATGGATTAATTAATGTCTAAGGTAGCTAACTATGGATTGATTATTCTAACATTTGGTGTTAGTTTCCTCATATGAGGTTGATGATATTTTATTATGTGATTCATTAGCTATTTCAAAAGATATATCAGACTATGGAGCTCAAGAATTTGCTCTCAACAGTCCCAGTGCTTCTCTACCATTGATCACATGCTCATCTCCTCATAGAACTGGTAAAGAGGAAGATTTTCTGCATCCGCCTGGACACTTGATCCTAACACTTGGGGTTGTTCTTACTACTCATGGTTTTCTGTTCATGGCTACAAAATATCAGTTTATTGAGTGTTCCTCACATGTTTTGAATCCTCAAGAAGCTTTTCTCACTTATCAGTTGACTTTAGTTGCTCTACATGGGTCCAGTCTTCATCCGACAGCTGTCTATATTTTTTATTTAGTTGAGCATATCATTATTCTTCCAAAGAGGAATATTTCTCCAGACATAATGATGGATAGGTTCACATGCCAGGCCCTAGGATACCTGTGCATAGAAGAACCAAATTGATCTTGATTCTACCTGCTTAATTAGAGGGAGATTTTCTTCCCATGTGGTTTTTCCCCAGCACCTTGTTTTTGAGTAGTTACTTTACTTTACTTGATGTAATGGGTGACCTATGGTCTTAGTTACCAGGGCCCATAGATTTTCCAAGTTAGCATTCAGGGGGGGTGTTAGGATTATTAATCCTCCCTTGTCCAATTTGGTCATATGTCTTAATCGGGAGTCATGTCTAAATCAGGAGTCCATCCAGTCTATTTTTAGTCGCTAGAACCATTGGGTCCACTTGGCCTAATTGGGGCACATGTTTCAGTTACTAAAGTGTGGGGAACACTAATTGAGGCCTACTACCATTTATTCCACTTAATTGCATCAGTTTAGGAGCCTCCTAGACCAATCCCTACAATTTAGGAGCCACTTGGAGTGCCGAAACCAACCACGGTCAATTCAGTTCAGTTGATGACTAGTCAAGCTAAGTTAGGAGTCAGTTACATTCAGTTCTAGTCCTCTACATTCAGTTAGTTCTAGGTTTGCATGGCTGCACTCAGGAGGGGTGTATTTCTCACCTACCACAGTTAGTTAGGCTTAGTCAACACTGAATGTAACACTTGAGTTGTGTTTTAGAACTCCGATGAACTTCGGTTATGGTTTATACAAGGTCAGTTAACTATTGAGTCCTCCAATAGTGATTTAGACAAGGTCTTAGTTACCTATAGTCAAGTAGAGTCTAATCACTTTGAATTTCCTCATGTGGATTCGAATTGCATGTGGCTATTAAAGCCATTGTACTTCATTGTAATTATTATCTAATTACTCTTTGATTAATGAAAAGCATTCACAGCTGCAAGGCATTTTTGCACTATTTCATTCTTCAATAAATGAGTAAATTGTGTGATATATCTTGTGAGTTGTGTGTTTGTCCATAGATCTATGTGCTCAATTTAATATGGTATCAAAGCCTCGATGAACAAGGCACTTCTCCTCCTCAAATCTCCTATTGGATCATTTTTTAGCAAAATTGCTCCTTCCAGCTTTGCACCAGAAGCAGAAGGTTTACCACTTAATACCCCAAGTTAAGGAATTGTTGATCAATATTGATCAACTATGTTGGGTGTGATGAAAACCTGAAATGTGTAGGCTGTCAAAATTATGGTGCCCCTTTTGTGTTTTTGCAGGTACAACTTTGAACCGGGATTCAACAGTTCCTCTTCTCTCCCTATTCTGAAACTATTCAGAATGGAAGAAGAAGATGATTGCATCTCTGATGAGACGAGGTCTCTATGGGGTGTCTATTGGACTCGGTAAACAGTGTTTTAGTGAGAATGACTATCTTAATAAATGTGATGGATCTTTTGGAAGAATAGCACTGGGTCTTTCTCCTAGCTTGCGCTACCTCAATAGATCTATTGAAGACCCGAAGGAACTTTGGACAAGATTGGACAGAACCTTTGGATTGATTGATGAGAATAATAATAGCACTTTGGAGAGAATATCCAGCATAGTAAGCACTCTTGATCCAAAATTCTCAGCCTCCACTCTTTGATGAAGTTGTTCAAGATGAAGAAGAAGCAGAATTTTCTACACGGTCAATTTGAATTGAAGACAGTCTCCATGCAGTGACTCCTTCTCCTGATGCTCCAAAAGTTCATAATATCTCTGATATCTCATCTTCTCATATTGCTGAAATAGAAGAAGACATTCAAATCATTGCTATTGAATAAAAATACTGCTACACTTCCATGCAAACATTCACCGGTGATTTTCCTTTGAATTCTGTGCAAAATTTACCAGTAATTGCTTCTAAAAGTGAAGAGAAATTTGATTTTTCTCCCTCTAATGTTTCTGCTGGTGTGAAAATATGTGATACCTTGGATATTTTGGAAGAAATATCAAATTACTAGAGTGATCAATTCGCCTCTCATGATCTATATTTTCCCCATGATCTAGATTTTTTAGTTAGCGCTAGGTTTACATGGCTGCACTCAGGAGGGGCGCATTTCTCACCTACCACAGTCAATTAGCCTTAGTCAACACTGAATGTAACACTTGAGTTGTGTTTTATAACTCCTATGAACTCCAGTTATGGTTTAGACAAGGTCAGTTAACTATTGAGTCCTCTGATAGTGTTTTAGACAAGGTCTTAGTTACCTACAGTCAAGTAGAGTCTAATCAATTCGAATTTCCTCATGTGGATTTGAATTGAATGTGGCTATTGAAGCCATTGCACTTCACTATAGTTATTTTCTAATTAATCTTTGATTAATGAAAATCATTCACAGTTGAAAGCCATTTTTGCATTGTTTCATTCTTCAATAACTGAGTAAATTGTGTGATCTATCTTGTGAGTTGTGTGTTTGTCCACAATTCTATGTGCTCAATTTAATACAACATGCAAGTATTTGATGAAATTTCTCATTCAGACCCAAACAATCTACAGATAACCGCAATTGAAAATCAAAGAGAACAATCAATTTCTGCAATCCAAAATATATCTCAAGTAGATGTTTTCTCATTCAAATTGTTCATTAGTGATCCAACTCAACTTCATATCAATTTACAAGGATTTATTGGCAGTTGGTGTTGATGTATTTGTAACTTCAGAATGTATTCACTTGTATATTTTATATTGTATTTCATTATACCCCGATATATATGTTTGTTCCTCCGATCAGGAGAGGCATTAATATAATAAAGTCATGTAAATTCATTGAATTTAGCCCTCCATTGTAAGTCAGGGAAATAGTCCCCACAGTTGAGGGGTATTAGGATTATTAGACTCTCCTAGTGAGGTCGGCTCTGTAGAGTAATTGTCAAGTGGAAAACTAGTATAAATAGAGAGTGAGACTCTCTATTTGGAACACACACTCACTCAACAATAGCGCATGAGTGAGAGAGAAGTAGGTCGCACAAGAGCACCACGAGAGAGAGAGAATAGTTGTCGAAGATCATATTTGTATCTTTGGGTTTTACTTTTTCTTTTGGTGCTCATTCTATCTTTGAGGAAGTTGCGTGGTTTTCTCCTTTATGGTTTCTCTGAGGAAAATCTGTGTGTCTCTTGTCTCTTGTGATTATTGTTGTCCATGTTATTCTCTCAGATAAGATACTAGATCATATTGATTAAATGATAAAAATATAACATGGTATCAGAGCCTCTCCGAAAGAAGACACTTTGCAGCTGTAGAATATAGGGATTATTACTTTTTGGGTCTCTCTCCATAGATCATGATCAAAAGGAGGATAGGCTAACTCTCCATTGAAGGGCAAATCTTTCTGTCGAAGGAGAATTTGATTCTAGGAATTTTTAGTTTTTGACCTATCACTACTGCAGTAAATTAGGGATTTTCATAGAATAGGAATTTTTGAGTGAGCCCAGCATAGGATTTATCTTCTCCTCAAAATCAAAAATTAGAGACCAAGATCGAATTTTTTGGTTGGGTGAAACTACAGGAAAGTCAAACCCTAATATGACCCCGTACCAGAAAATCAACACTGCAAAATATCAGCTCCAGATGCTGTTCAGGAATCTCAAATTGGTAATATAAATCTCCTTTATTTCCGTTTTAGGTTCTCATTAAAATATGAATCAAAGAAGTTTCACTGTACAGCTGAAATACGGCTACAATGGTAGCTAAAGGAAATTAGGGTTTCATGCATGGAAAACCCTAAAATACTTAAACTAGAAGTTTTGGTACATTTGCTATATCTCTATATTGGAGAAGGATCAGGAGCTAAAACTTTTACAAGATGAAGATAAATTCCTTATGTACCATTTGTAAATGTTTCAGCCTCAGATTCTCTATATTCTGGTAGATATGATTCCAACAAATCAAGGTTCCACCCTCGCCCACGATTCATCCCTAAATAGGACACCTTTGGAGAATTGCTATATATCGGGCTACGAAGGTCCAAATTAAATTTCATAAGATTTTCTAGATAGGGCACGGAATTTAATTTCTGTGGTAAAAATTTTATACCCCGAAGGTGAATCAGTGACACGTGGCAGTATTTACAAGTTCGCTATCCTGAACAATATTGAAATAATTCACCTTGGGAAAACTCTCATAAGTCCCAATTGGTGAAACCAATTCTGCTCAAACCTACGGTTTTGGAAAGAGTACATATGAGGATACCTCAGTAAACAGTTTTAGACACATAGGAGCGGTACTTTTGGAGATACTGCAAAAACAATGTCAGGCATTTCTGTAGAAGAAATTGGAAAACTAGGACTTCCTCTTCCAGGAGCTTCCCTCCACTGTTTTTAGAAAAGGAGTACATTAGAAATATTTCCTTGAAGAGGCCCATATTTCTATCCAATTATAATTTTTAGATTCCAAGTTTTTAAAATTAGGGTTTTTTTATAAACCCTAGATCAACCAACTCTTGAACCAGGACGGACACCTCAAATCGGATTATGGGATTCATTCATTCAAGGAATGTGTGCCTGAAGGAAGTGATTACCTTCTATAGACTTTGGGAAGAGTGCACACAAGAAGAAGCTTGACTCATAATAAGAGGAGAGAAGATGTTAGCAACTGAAGATCACACTCTCACAATTCAAGGAAGATCCCTCAAGCGATGAGGAATATGAAGGACTCAATTCTTGAATAACCTCTTATCCATCTTAGCATTTGGATAAGAAATGATGATGTCATGAATGAAGAAGATGATGAAGCTGAAGGATCAAGAAGGAGTCTACCCAAGAAACAAATAAAGATAAGTATTTGAATTGTCTTTTCCTATATATCTAGTTGTTTACATGACATTTTTTAGTTGCGAAATGTATTATGCATGATAGAATGTCTATATTAATGAACAAGATACTACTAACATGCATGTTATGGGTAAGTAGCCTATAGAGCTACACAACACTCCATTGCTACTTATCTAGAATGAAACCTCTTTACTAACATATTGGATTAGTGCACAATCTCAATGATGTCATTGTAGAGATGGGAGACATCTAGAAAGTTTCCGTGAGATATGGATGAATGTTGTATTGGCCAAAATAGTTGCATGATTATATATTTATGCATAATAATTTTCCATTATGAATATGCCTTTTGAAATGTTCCTAACAATACAACTGGTGCATTTGACTAGTAGGAAAGATCGCATACAATCGCCTACAAGAAAAGAAGGATGAGACTTGTTTCGAAGAACAAGTGATGACAATTCAAGAAATAATCCAAAATAAAGAATAGTATGATGAGACTTAAAGAGGAATTAGACACACTCTAGTTATGTGACTGTTGGGGAAAATATCGTCTTGATTAATTCACCTAATATTTAATTATCGACCAGGGTTGGTAGGCTTAGAGTTGACACAAAATATATGCGAAGGTAGAGGGGTTCCTAAGTAATTGTGATAATACTTTAACAAACAAAATATTGAAAGATATTTCAAAATGAAAAACTGAGTCAAACTCCTAAGAATCCAACTATCAGAATAATTCAACAGAGTACTAGACCAGAGTGGTATCAAGTTATACTACTCTACTCTTATAAACATAAAGATATAGACAGTGTTATGACAATGAACTATTCTATATAAGAAGATCTATTTTACTGCTAAACAACTTTAGAGACTAACAATACAAGGAAGGATTTTACAACAACTAGATATGCTTTCTAAAAACTATACATGCAACTAACAGATGTACACAATGGTTTAAACTAAACTATCTAGTTCCATTCTCCTTGGTTATTTTGAGGATAAGGGTTCACTATGAGTGGAATAGGAGTAGGAGAAGTTTCAAAATGACTTTAAAATGAGGTGAAGAAACTAAAGGGAATCAAATCTAATTTAATCTCTATGAAGATATGCAAACTAAGAAACGTCTAATTGCAAGCGATAGTAAACATGATGATTTAAAAGCAAATAACTCCTACTTGCAAAAGATAGAATAATACTACAAGAAGGTAGATATAACTTATAAACAAGTAGAAAACTTATAAAGATGATTTTGAATTCTATTCTATAGGTTTCTTCAATAACTACATGATGGAAAGAATAAGTCTTATTGCTATGAACAATTCACAGAGTACTAATCTATTAATGCATCTAACCCTAAACTTCACATGAAAAGGAATAAATCAAATCAGACCAAAGATATAATTACAAGGCAATACAATAGACCAAGACACATGACATAATTCTTAAACATAAGGTGAAAATAAAGAAGAAGTAGGAATAAGACATAACAAGTATTCTAAACAATCTCATCTAAGGATTTTTAGAAGAAACACAACCATTGTCTAACTATTGTTATCAAAACAGAATCGAAAAACTAAAGAAACAAGCTCTAAATGAATTAAGAACACTCAGCGTTGAATGAAAGACTGGATAATAGGTTGGAAAACAGGTCTGGATGACATGCAGAACAGGCTATCTGAATGACAGTTTGTCTAAAGAAAATGCTAAAACTTCAAGAAAACAGTTAATCTAAATGATTTTTGAGGACAGCTGACCCATGCGTATAATAACAAATTGTAAAGGACAGAAATTAGACCTATATAACGATTAAATTTAATCTATGAAATAACTTAAATTCAATTCATAATTAAAAATATCATTATCTATTCATTAAACAAACTATAATATAACTTAGTTGAATTCATAACAAAATAGAAAGGGACATAATTAAATCTACTATAATTGAATCAAATCAATCTATTCTATCAACATAAACCAAGCAATAGACTTAAAAGACTTGAAAAGAGAATTTAAAACTAATTTATGCCCAACCGGTTACTTAACTCATAAAGGAAATTGCATCAACAACATAATATCAAAGTCTAAGCTACAGGAAATAAATGACATGAACAATTTCAATAACTAATTTGCAGAAACAAATTACAAATAAAAATATGCTAATTGCAAAAAATGGAAAGAATGAAAATACAAAGAAATAGAAAGCTCTGGTTGATGAGGGGCCCTCCCAACAATCAGAGTGATAACCTGGTTCACGCTAGTTAAAACAAGATCATGCACAACATAGCAGAAATTCCATTAAAGTAAAAATGTTACATAGTTTCTGGGACTGATTGATTACATGTATCAACTAAAAAAAACTATTTTCTAACTCCCTTCTTGCATAGCAGTGTTTGTATATATATCGTTTTACAAAGGGGCGAGCAAGTCAACCCTTTCAATGGTCGACTGCTATTAAGATAAATCAACCATTACGACAGGTAACTAAACAAAGGCCAACACATAACATATTCCTCTGTCTTTGCAAATATGGTTCTTCTATGGCGCGTGATGTGGCATACAAGCTCTATTTCCATGTAACTGGTGTCAAGGTGTCATGCAAAGGCATCATACGAGCGATCTTCCAGAAGGGGGTTCATGCTATCACTCTGGCGCATGGACAACAAGCAGTTTATAGGCAGTTTCATGGTTTTAACACTCAGGAATCTATTAACAGCAGCGCACGGTTGGCTCGACGATTCGAACGATGAGATGGACAAAGAGATGGATATGCTCCACGCATATCTAGGATGGATGCATTACCTGCTCATTGGTTCGCTGAAGACCACGATTCTGTAATGACTATTTCATTCGTTATCATATCATCACATATCATCGAATTTAACCAAGAAAATTGTGAAATAATAGTAATAAAACATAACTTACATAAATCCAAAATATGATCATACCTGGGGATGAACAGTGAACTGCATGATAGAAAACATGCCAAAAGGTGACAAAACATATGTCAAATATGTAAATTATTAGCCAAAAAATGATGACAAAACAAGGGTCAACAGTGACACTGTTGAATGACATCATTGATGCCGAGCCTTCCAGCTATGAAGAATTAGCCAAGAAGAAAGGGAAGGAATCACCACTTCAAGAAGAATGATGTCTAGGATGCAGTATCGAGACCTGAAGGGAATTTTGTAGTGTCTTCCATATATATCTACAAGATACAACATACAAGTAGATGGAGACATCGTGGGATACAAGGACATATTCATAACACAACACTTCTCACATAAAGAAGGCATAGAATACGAAGAGACATTTGCACCAGTGACGAGTCAAGTATACATAGAACAGCCACTGGGAGTGTAGACACATGATAGGCAAAATCATGTGTTCAAATTAAAGAAGGCCTTGTACGAGCTTAGGAGGAACCCATGGGATATCACCTACATGAGGAGATTGAAGATCACCTAGAGTGATGAATATCTTAAGCTTTGCTACAAGGTTGAAGATGAAAGCCTATAGAGGATGACAAGCTCACACATGGGTGCGAGAAGAACTTTTTAAAAGGTTCAAGATAGAGGATCTTGGTATCCAGTGACCCTTTATGGATACATAGAATATTAGTAGTAGAGGAATATACTTGTCACTCCAGTATAGAATGTTTCAATACATAGAGTACGAAAGGCAGAGGGAGAATGATGCTCCGCTTCAGAGGGAGTGACTGCAGAGGATCCTGAGGTTCAACATGGTACGATAGGATGGATAGATTACTGATGGCTCTAGGTTTTACTGAGAGTAAAGAGGACTCCAACCTTTTCTCCAAGGTTGAAGGCAAAAGACCAGTGATGCTTCTGTTATATGTTGATGACCTGTTCTTGATAAGAAAAAAGGAACTCATTAAATATGCAAGAAGGAGACTTGTTGCCAATTTCGAGTGAAAGTACTTGGGTATGATGCATTAATTTCTAGGCATGGAGGTGCAGGAGAGTGTGGATGGAATCTCCTTTGGACAAGGGAAGTATGTAGTGGAGATCCTAAATAGATTTAGGATGATGGACTGCAAGGTTGTGACAACATATATGGCATCAAACCTTAATCTATTGAGTGATGCTTCATCAGAGGTGGTTGACGCCATGATGAATCCCCATATGATTTGATGTGTCTGATGAATACAATACCAGACACATGCTTTGTTGTGAACAACCTGATCTATTTCCTAATGGATCTGAGACATGCTCACCTGGTTGAAAAGCATGCAGTGAGGTACCTAAAGGGTACAGTTGAGTATGGGCTCAAGTATGATATCAATCAGAAGACTAACCTGCATGGTTAAGTTGATTCTAATTGGTAGTGCCACTGAGAAGAAGAGCACCCTGGGTTACTTCTTCAGTTTGAGATCTAGTATGGGCTACTAGTTTGGCAGGATGGAGTCCTGCATGGCACTGAGTACAGCCAAGGAAAAATATATTTCCACTTGCTTGGCTATTTGTGAGGTAGTATGTTTCTTTTGAAAACTACTATTTGATGTGATTGATCTAACTTGCATTTTTCTATGATGCAAAGAGGAGTAGTTAAGCTCCAGTATGTGATCCAGATCGAGATATCTCGAAAGAGGGAGTGATGGGTTCTAGCTTAACTAGTGAGATAGGTTGTCTGGCCATAAAATCCTGGCGAAGCTCATAGGTTTCTCAGGCGTAATCAGTCCTGAAGGTTGTCCTCGAATGTAATCATTCCTCACGAAGCTCACAGGTTATCCTTGGATGTAATCAGCCCTGATGTGATTGTATGCTAGAAATGGCTAGAGTGAAGTTTGAGTACTTTAGAGAGAATCTTGGTGCTCGTCAGAACAAGGTTCCCTCCAAGGGGAAGTGACAAGTCCAATAGCCTTTCTGACATAGTGGCAGGCTGGGCCTCCCATGGTCAGATGTAAGTGCAGATCCTTTCCCTGGATGGTTGTAGGTGATGTGTCCTACCATGCCAGTGGATGTAAGGGCAGATCCTTTCCCCAAATGGTAGTAGGTGTGTCCTACAATGCCGGTGGATGTAAGTGCTGAGCCTTTCTGACATGGTGGCAAGCTGTGCCTCCCATGGTCAGATGTAAGTGCATATCCTTTCCCCATATGGTAGTACGTGTGTTCTACCATGGCGTTGGATGTAAGTGCAGAGATTTTCCCTGGATGGTAGTAGGTGTGTCCTGCCATGCCAGTGGATGTAAGTCTTGAGCCTTTCTGACATGGTGGCAAGATGAGTCTCCCATGGTCATATGTAAGTGCGGAGCCTTTCCTAGATGGTAGTAGGTGTGTCCTACCATGGCTAGTGGACGTAAGTGTTGGAGCCTTTACCGGATGGTAGTAGGTCTTTCCTACCATGCCGATGGATGTAAGTGTTGGGAGCCTTTCCCAGATGGTAATAGGTGTGTCCTACCATGCCGGTGGATGTAAGTGTTGGGAGCCTTTCTCATATGGTAGTAGGTATGTCCTACCATTCCAGTGGATATAAGTGCTGAGCCTTTTTGACATGGTGGCAGGCTGGGCCTCCCATGGTTGGGTATAAGCGCTGAATAAGATGAAGACGTGCATGGAGACTAGGCCTACAAAAACCATGAAAAAGGGTTGGCTCTGTAGAACTTCCTATGACGAGTAGAATTGAGATATAGTACCATTTTCTTGAGATAGTAGCAGCAGTGATGATGATGATGATCTAGTGATGAAGACTTGTGTTGATGAACTATGTCAAGAGAATACATTCCTAGTTAAGAGGGAGTGTTGATGTATTTGTAACTTAGGAATGTATTCACTTGTATATTTTATATTGTATTTCATTGTACCCCCACGAAGATGTTTGTTCCTCCGATCGAGAGAGTCATTAATATAATAAATTCATGTAAAGTCATTGAGTTTAACCCTTCGTTGTAATTCAAGGAAATAGTCCCCATAGTTGAGGGGTATTAGGGTTATTAGACTCTCCTAGTGAGGTCGGCCCTAAAGAGTAATTGTCAAGTGGAAAACTAGTATAAATAGAGAGTGAGACTCTCTATTTGGAACACACACTCACTCAATAGTAGCGCATGATTCAGAGAGAAGTATCTCACACAAGAAAGAGAGAACAGTTGTCGAAGATCATCTTTGTATATTTTGGTTTTACTTTTTCTTTTGGTTCTCATTCTATCTTTGAGGAAGTTGCGAGGTTTTGTAATATCCCAAAAATTCGTAAAAATTTAAAATTTTTCATGTAACATAAAATGTTAAGAATGTCATTTTCAAAGAACCAATAACTGTTAGTGGTTATTCAACCAGTAATAACTGCAATGAGCATTTCTCTTCTTTAGTTCTGAATAACTTAATAGTTTATCTTAAAGTACTAAGTTAAGAAAGTTAAACACAGCAGGTTATGTTTTTCAAAAGGTGAGAATGGAAAACTGTATCTTAATCGATACTAATTGTGTTATCATTTTCTTTTGTCAAGTAGGATAGAATCTAGGGAGAGATTAGGGCTTACTTAGCTTACAGATAACATAGTGGAATGATGGTTCTTTTTACAGGTTCTAAACAGGTAAGCAGTTTGTTCCAGTAAAAATTCCAGGCAAGAATGATACTCCACTAGCATAGGATAAATGCTAGTAAATAAACTGTTTGATTGCAGCTTATCCCTGTAAGAGGTAATGTCGATATTACTAATGTTATCAAACTGCATAAAATATGGTGAAACAAAACTGTGGAGGGATGGTTATATGCATGTTAATTTTACCACCAATATGGAATCCAATTAATTCTTCATGTAGTTTTCAACTATATGCTTACTAATGTTTCAAATTGAAATGTTTAAGAACACTTCCACTCCTATTCATAAGAATATATGACCTTACTACACATTGTTGTGCAGATATTGGACTATGGTATTATTCATATTCGTTTTAGTTCTTTTAAATCTTTAAAACTCTACATTAGTAAACCTTCTAAACCATGTCTTCTTACCTAGTTCTCTAGTATATACACCTAGCTTCATATGAACTTTCAATTACAATGGTTATAAAATTGTAATTTTTAAATGTATTATTATCATAGTAGGTGTTGGAGGAAAACATGTAATTGCTTATGCTATAGTTATACTATACATTAAAAACTCTATTCCAAAAGGATTACTTTCCAACTCCAAGTTTTATGTTAAGTGGCTTCTAGGGAGGATAAATTTACCTCTATCAAAGATGTCTTATTACTATATAAAATGTAAACATTGATCATTATTATGAGGAGTATAGTTAGAACATTTTTATTCCAAACTATCTAGTGCAAGGAGCAAGTTTTAAAAACTGTTTATATTATCTTATGATTATAACCAAGAAATTGTAACAAGGTCAAATAATGTTACTATACCATCATAAGATAANGGATTATCAATTGAAACTATGACTATGGCTCAAAACCCATAATTTGAACAATTATTGCAGGACACGTGGATGGCATAGAGTGCTAGGGTTTCTCGTTGACTTGCATTGTCATATATCACTGTTGAAACCCTAAAAAAATGCTTGTATTGTTTAGAAGGTGGAGTGGTCGAGCCGAGGGATCATGGCCTCCATGTTCTCTGTCAAACCTCCATTAAAATACACATACGCCTCTGCAACCTTGCTGAGTTGGTGAAGAAGGTTGAGTAAGTAGTTTACTGCTCAGAGTGAAGTGGTTTTCAACTATGAAGAGGATGAGGGTTTGGCTATATTTACCTTTGTTTTTCTATGAGATATGAATCTCTGTGTGAATGTTAAAGGCCGTAACCAGCAGATAAGAGTTGTTGCATGCATATTATTTGGTCCTTTTTCACAACTGGTTATGGTGTCGATGGTTTGGAACTTCCTTGTCGCAGCTAAAGCTTTTCACAACTTCCTGGTTGCTCGACTCCACAAAGGTAAGAACACTATCGATTTTCCTTACAATCTATTTGTACGAATTCAAATATTATTTTGTAAACTAGAAAAAGTTAACCGAACAAAGGGTTTTCCTTGCGCAGGCTCTCCAGGTCCAAGCTTGAAGCTACCGAGTTTTACCTACGGCTTCTTGAGGGCGTCCACCCTGGTAAGCCTCGGTTCACCTGGGGTTTCTCCTACGCAATTGTGTGGTGGAAAGTGATGGCACTATCATGTGTGTTGGTTGTAGACTCGTCCCCAGTCATTGTTTGCTCTGTTTGTTCTTTTAGTTTTAGTTTTTAAAGCCCTTGTGGTTGTTGTCTTGAGTGGATCTAGATTTCATAGCCGCAACTTCATAAATTTGTTTTTTGAGCCTTCTCGGCCTTGATCAAAATAGATGGTGATAAAAAAAAATTAAACTCTGGTGGTTTCTTGAAGTTTTAAATAGGTTTTTACAGAAGCTTGAATGGTCATAATTTTAGCAATCATCGAAATGGTGAAGGGATCCCATAGTCATATCTGATGGTTGTTTATTTTCGAATTTATGACCCTTATTAAATTTATAAAAAATCATTTTTGATCGGGCTATCAAGCCTAGATAGATAATATATATGCTGGCCATATTATATTTGTTCATTTTTTTGTCTTTGTTGGGTTTATATTTTAGGTAAAATTTTGTTTAGTTGCTAATCTTATTGTTATCCATCTTTTCAATGTTTAGGTTTTAACTTGATATGTAAGAAATTATTGTTTCTTGTAAAAGATTAAGAGTTGATGATCTTTGGTTATGGATTATTTTGTTAGCGATTAAAAATAATAATATTGTACATTTTTTTTATTTAATAATAGGACTAAGTTTGATATTGTAAAAGAAATTACATTTCTGTCTTGAGATGTTCTGGAATTATCTTTGCTCGGTTTTAGTATTGGTAAATTTGAGTTTTTACCCTAGTACGATAGTATAGATCTCTTGTAAACCCTAGTTATTTCTAAAGGTTTGCAATGTTAGTACTTTTTGTTTACAGTAACCTAGTTATAATTTCTCACGAATGATTAACTAGGTAGTTAGATAACCTAAATTACTGTTTACTGGGTTAAACCTAGTTTAAATATTTTATTGTTCCTATAATATATATTTAAGTCTACTTACTAAATTTATAAATTGTAACCTTACTAGTTTTACTGTAAAAAAAATATTATCCATGCTAGTATGTATTATTTAAATTTGTTCTTCTACCTGTAACTAGATAATTTACATATTTTCAATAGATAATAAAAATACAGCTAAAGTTCTGCAATTTAAGTTACACAAAGACCTGTAGAAATAATCATTTACATCTACATTCAATTTTCATTTAAATCTACTTATCTAAATTAATCATACCTGTTGTACTAGAGTACTGCCTTGCAAGAGGCATGGAAAAATATAGTTTGGGTAATTTTTCTATCTATCAATTAACTCAACAATATCTCTACTGATTAACCCTAATCTAACTAGTTACTAGCTTTCACCACATAAATAATTTTTCTTACTTAACCCTAACAAAAATAAAATATCAATATCAATATATATATATATGTAAAACTCTTAAACTTTTCTGAAGCAGAAAATAAATAATAACTGAACTTAAACAAATAGAACATGTCAAATAGGTGAGGTGAAAACAACTTGAGGAGGTTGTTCCTCCCAACCAACTCCTGAAGAAAAGCTGAACAATAGTTCTTAGGACCCCCGAGCTTGTCTCCTGATCCTCCTGGTAGAGCACTGGGTGAGAGATGAAATCTTGAGATCCTCTGCAACTCTACTGAGTGTTCAGTAGTAACTCAGTCCTGCTTACAACATCTGCTTACAGCAGTAAGAAATTCAACTTAGAATAGCTGTTGTTATAGCTGATTTTACCACTCCAGGTGAATCACACTTGTATGGACTTCCCCTGCCCCTCTGCAGACTCCTTAGACCCCTTGGACCATTTTTTGTCCTTTGATGTTTCCTATACCATCCCAAAAAACATGTGAAATAATATTAGTACACGCGACTTTTAAACCCTTAATCGCGTGTATACGCAGGTTTGACCCCTAAAAATGTGTGCATAATCCTAATACTTTTGGAGTTTTCTTTGACATGGATCCGACTCACTTGACTCCTGGCCTTCCCTATGCCTTGAGATCATTCGGATTTGACCTTTCATTACCCCTTTGAAAAGCTATATAAGTAACTCTATGGTACATTGAAGGCATATGAGAGAATTGATAGCAAAGAAACTATAGTCCATTGTTGCCAGAACTTGTGCTTGAGTCTACATCCCTTTGTCCCTTGGAGCACTTTTGTGTTCTTCTCAAGCTTGCCTTTTGCTTTTGAGCTTGCTATTGAGAGATGGAGGATTGAGGTGGTGGAGCCCCAAGTGGGGGATTCAGCTTCTTCGATTCGCAGACGTGCTGACAGAGGTTGTATCCATTGTAATCTCTGATTTTATATTAATAGAAATATCTTTTCCTGTCCAATAATGTATGTTTGAATGAATATTTTATCCATGGATGTTTTCAAATGCTTATACATTGTTGATTATATATGCTAGAATAGATCTAAAACCATCATATATAGTATGCTTGTATTGTTTACTTGTTGTTGAGGAAGTAATCTATCAATTCAAGCTGAAGTTGGAAAGCTCAACGGGGATCTACTTCAACCTTCTGGAATAAGGTATGAGGTCTGATCCTTTCGTGTTAGATATTTAATTTCTATTGCATATTGGAAAGGATTGATTTCTGGAGTCAAGCTGTCTGTTGTGGTACCCCAAGCCATAGGAATTTCTCTCTGTAACAGAATTGGTGACTTCGTTGGGTTTGGGGGCACAATGGGATTGATATTATTGACTTGCTCTTTGTTTCTCCTTGTTTCTATGTTGCATTTTATAGTATGTTCATCCATTGACACTCCCATTTATTAGTTTGACCCTTGGCCTGCTTTTTACCACTGTCTTCTCTGTATACGCAGGTTTTTGGCCAAAAGTTGCATACATACATGGATTTTTGGCCAAAATTCGTGTATACACGTAGGGTTTTGGCCAAAATATGCGTATACATGCAGGTATTTGGCCAAAAGTAGCGTATATACGCAATTGTTCTTTAAACAGTCGCGTACATCCTCCCTTTTGGTGAGTTTTATGTTGTGGGAAGTTCTTGGGTGGGTTGTGAGTGTGGTTGGGTCTTCCTTGGGTCTGATGTTGTTTGTTAGATGCTTATTTTGTGACCAGAGACCGCTTTTTCATTGATTTTTCTTTGGAAGTATTTTTAGTCATTTATCCTTTTTGTTTTGCCATTAGCGCATTACTCTTTTTGTCTCGGTGTCTTGCTAAGCTTGTGTTTTATACTTGCTGCAGAGACTGAGGATTTTAGATGACTTTTATTTGCATTTTTCATTCTTTTATATTGAAAAATACAAAGTAGTTGCACCCTTAGTTGCATCTTAGATATGGATTTGAGGAGGTACTTGCATTGGATTGCTTGGATGAGAATTTTATTTAGGCTTTCATATAGGAAGGATTGCATTGGCATTTGGAAAGGAATATATATTTATGAATCTAATGTTGTGGCATACCCTATTTTTCATTTGACAAAGGTTGCACTTAGCATTGTTTGTTATGGTGTGCATATTTACTTCACTATTGAGTCATAACTTCATTAGTTACATGATCATTTCCCTTTGAGTAATTACAACCAATTAAAATCAACGCTTAATTAAAATGAACTACACATTTTTATTTTATAGGGTTCACCAACAAGATTAGGTTTTAAGGTCTTGGAATAGTTCATTGTGAGTAAATTCTCCAAGACCACTAAACAACAACATGTATGTGTCTATCCAGGTCAGAGTGTGAAATTCCTTGATATAATTAGTGTTTTTCAGGATCCTCCTCTTACAAGGGAGTTAAGCACGAGGCAGTGGGAGTGGTTATTGATTAGGATGACCCCTGGTCATAATTGAGTAGCATCGGAGATATTTCTAGGATTGTATTCGTATCTGGGGGCTCTTTCGAGATTTTTGGGCTTTGCTACCCTACCCATACGGTCAATCCTGCCTGTGACTATCCGCCTGAGCATTGATTATATTCAGGTGACCTTAGTTGCCTTACCTAGGTTATCGAGGGGGTACTTTGCAGGGGTTATTCTGTAGGTGTCCCGGCCAGGTAGAGGTCAGACAGCACAGTCGCTTTATGCATTGAAGCTAAGGGCCACTATAATTGGTTACGTACCTTCGCTTGTAGTGTATGGGAGTTTTGAGCCTCTCCTAGGCGAGACATACCTGCTGCATTCGGGAGCTCACATATCCTCCCCTTGGTTTGCTTGTATTTTGGCTGTAGATTTTCTTAGGAGTGTGCTCTTTGTGCACTATTTGGCCTTTGGGATCGTGGTTAATTGAGTATATTTATGCTCTCTTGAGTTCGAGTCTTTTTATTTTTGAGATGCCTAGTATCCTATCACCCGTCCTTGGTCCTAGTACGGACCCTGGCGTCAGACTTGGGGGCATCACAGCCCCTTACCATGATCATAGATTTTGGATTGGTCACATTCCTTCCTCTACTCCATTTGTGGAGGATTTTTATTCCTTTCGCTCGGTCTTTACACCGGTGGTCACCTTCATGGGGGTGGTAGTGGATGCGTGAACGTTGGGTCTACACCTTACTTTCCTTTTTATGTCCCATTGTTCACTGCATTGTTTACTTTGGGTGTAGTTGTCATGATCATTCCTCCCTATATCCTACAGTTTGGATTCTTTATTGACTATTTTGGGTTTTTTTGGACTAATATGGTTGTCATCTAGGGTCCAGTTTTTTTACACTCTCTCCGAGGTTTTGACCCGTTCGTTCCTATCACAGCTATTATGTCTGAACTGGCATATAGGTTAGGATATCAAATCCGCTTGCACTTATGCATTTCCTTATGACCATTCCATATTAACCTTAGGTACAAACCCATTCCATGGTATCGTGGGACCTTCATGCTGCTGTTAGAAGTGGTACTATGTGAATGGTAGAGCTTTCCTATACATGGGTTTCCTAGTTAGCTCCCCTTTGCATTTGGTACCCATGTTGTGAGTCCTCTCTTAGGTCTGAGAGTCCTTTGTGTAGTACCGCCATGACATTGAGCAAGAGCTTAATACTCCTCTTGATCTTTTGCTGGCATATTTCCCTCAGGACTCCCTTATGTCAAGTTGTAATTACATTATCATGAGCTTTTCCTTCCTTATTGAGCTTTATGTCGGCTTCCCTGACATTGCGTTTCAGACATATAGCCTGAGCTTGTCTCATGTCTAGCCATGCAGAGCCATTTTATATATCCTTTGCAGCTTGATTCCCTTTTTACCAGGAGGGGATTTTCCCCCGAGTGTCGATATCCTACACATGTGTCCTTGCATTGAGCATAGGTATGTTCCATTGCTTGGAACTAGTTTGTTTGCCCCTATGACACTCGTTTCCTCCTAGTCTGTAACTATAAAGCAATTTTATTCTTTTTCAAGCTTTTTAAATATTTGAAAAAGTCCAAAAATCTGGACAAGGAAAGATGTTATCTTTGGCAGCTATCGAGTCATGTCGCCTTCGAACAGAGAATTGTATATCACATCCATTGGTTGGGTTTATAGTTTGACATTAGGAGCTATACTCGTTTGTCTGATTTTATCTCCATCGACTGGTTAAGCTTCCAGTCCCCATGGAGCCTCTGTCGATGCCCCCTGTGTCGTAGAGATGTCCCAGTTTTTATATCGATTCTATGTTGCCTTTATTCAGTCACCATTCATCGTTATGCTCTTGTTCAAAGGAATTTGAAACCTGATTTGTCCATTCCTCGGTTATCTTGACTTTGCATGTCGGCCATTCTTAGTACAGTTACTGGTTCGTGCACCTTATGATCAAGTCCTTCCACATTATACAGCTTTGCTGAGTACCTCATGTTGGATGATGGGGGACACCTTAATTCCCTCCTTCCAGCAGATTTCATCCCATCGAATTCAGATCATTTATTCTGGGATTGGAATCTAGAGTCATTTTGAGTTCCTTGAGACTTGCAGTCATAAGTGGCAGGTTCTCTCGCCATCGATAGTCTTTGGGAATACATCAATGTCCCCTGATCGATGGATCCTCTCAAGTGTTTGACCTCAACACATTTATTCACACTTGTTAGTTTGCACTTTAGTACCTTGATTCCCATTTTAATTATCGGTGGGTGATCTCGCGTCTATTAATGGTATACATTAATGATCGGTAATTAGACGATGGACTACTATGTTCGACCTCGACACCTCTATTCACATAGTAGGACATGTACTCGTAGCGGTTTGTGTAGAAGAATTTCCAGATTGGTGGCATCTCTTATATGCTACCTCCTTGATCGTGCTAGTATTCATGAGATTTAAGCTCTCGTGATTTGATTCCAGTATATGTCAGACATTTCCAGTTGTTATGGAGATCTTGATCCATTGTATATCTTCAGCCATTATGGAGATCATGATCCTTTGTATATCTTCATCATGGAGATTTTGATCTATGTATATTGTACGTGGCGATGACCACTTATGTGATATCTTGTATCATGCCTATTCATGGCCATTGTACTCTTATGTATCTAGGACTGCTATATGTATTTGCAGTTATATGCAGAGTTGTATCATTGTACTATGTTGATTGGGTGGTTGGTCTTCCATTTGGGATCCTTCATCACTCCACTTCTGGGATGGACTTATAATGTATTTCAGCAATCGTATGACCCCTCTGACCTCACACATTAGGGGGCATCTGTTATAGCTGATTTTACCACTCCAGGTGAATCACACTTGTATGGCATTCCCCTGCCCCTCTGTAGACTCCTTAGACCCCTTGGACCATTTTTTGTCCTTTTATGTTTCCTAGACGATCCCTAAAAACATGTGAAAATTAGTATACACGACTTTTAAACCCCTATTCGCGTGTATACGCGGGTTTGACCCCTAAAACCGTGTACATCGGGATGTGTGCATAATCCAAATACTTTTGAGTTTTCCTTGACATGTATTCGACTCACTTGAATCCTAGCCTTCCCTATGCCTTGAGATTGCTTGGATTCGACCTTTCATTACCCCTTTGAAAAGCTATATAACGAACTCTATGGTACATTGAAGGAATATGAGAGAATTCCGAGCAAAGAAGCTATAGTCCATTGTTGGCGGAACTTGTACTTGAGTCTACATCCCTTTGTCCCTTGGAGCACTTTTGTGTTCTTCCCAAGCTTGCCTTTTGCTTGTGAGCTTGCTATCGAGAGATGGACGATTGAGGTGGTGGAGGCCCAAGTGGGGGATTCAGTTTCTCCGATTCGCAGACGTGCCGACAGAGGTTGTATCCATTGTAATCTCTGATTTTATATTAATAGAAATATATTTTCCTCCAACAATGTATGTTTGAATGAATATTTTATCCATGGATGTTTTCAAATGCTTATACATTGTTGATTATATATGCTAGAATAGATCTAATACCATCATATATAGTATGCTTGTATTGTTTACTTGTTGTTGAGGAAGTAATCTATCAATTCAAGCTGAAGCTGGAAAGCTCAACGGGGATCTACTTCAACCTTCCGGAATAAGGTACAAGGTCTGATCCTTTAGTGTTAGATATTTAATTTCTATTGCATATTGGAAAGGATTGATTTCTGGAGTCAAGCTGTCTGTTGTGGTACCCCAAGCCATAGGAATTTCTCTCCGTAACAGTTGCACAAGTTTAATATTCAGCACTTATCCCCTCAAACTTACTTCAGCTATTCCCCTCCATCAAATTCACATGTGCACTTCATTCACTCAGAATGATCACAAATCCAGAATGAGCAACCTTAGTTGTCTTCAATGGGAATTTTTATTAGCATGCCTAGGTCTTTTGGGTCAGTTTTTACTTAATGAGCCACCTGCTCCTGTTCCACTTTCTTGGGGAATATTGACCACAAATATAGGGATTTTTCCACCTACAATAGCTAGAAGTAGTTTGAGGATGCTGCCACTTGTCAATATGCTCTCAACCCAGTCTCCTCCACCAAGTGACCAGTAAACACTCACTTAACAGCTTCCCTAAGCTGTTGTCTCATCTTTTATTTATTTATTAATAAAATATTCTGCAATACATTAAGTTATCCTTGACCCCACTTGGTCATTAATTACAAACTTTAACATAAAATATAACATAATGTTCCTCAATAACATAAAATTGTTTTGCAAATTGGGGCATGTGATAGGTTTTCTCCTTTATGGTTTCCTCTAGGATCTGTTTCAACAAAATAAGATCCCTATTATGTAAAACTCAGCCTTAGTTAGAGCATGTGAGCTATTCAGATATCACCAAGATGTTAGATGTCCACTTGAAGTGGAAACACTTTGTTTCTAGATTTGGGTATTTCAAGTCTTAGTATATGTATAATTTAACTGAATTTATACTGTAATTTTATGGGACCCAAGATTGTATTTAATATGAAAACCTTTAATGGTTTGGGATCATATCTTTTAGGAGGGGAGAATTGTTTGGCAAGATAAGGTCTATTACGATTTGTTGCATAGAATTGCATGAATTTTTCCCTATTATAACCAAGTATGCAATGTCTTACAGGATGGGTAATGTGATGGGAAGATTTTTTTGCATGTAGTGCTTCATCTATTATCTAATAAATTTTTATTTATTGTTATTTTTCTTCCATTAGGCTTGCCTTTCGCTGGTTAATATTATCTTGAAGTTTAGCATTATTTCCAAATTTTTCTATTATAATGAACTGATAATATGAAGTCACATGGGTTTATCCATATGTTTATGTTTGATGTGGCTTTAATATTTTAATGGAATAGTGATATATTTAATCTGAATTTATTTTCATTTTGCAAGTTTTTTTATTATCAAACTCTCAGTTGGTTTTCCTCTGGAGATTATTTAATCAATTACACCTTATTTTAAATTGTTCCTAACTAGAATTAATGATTCTAAAAACACATTCACAAACTACATAAGTCTCTATATAATAGCAAAACATTAATCTAATGGAAGCTTAAATCTAATAGTAGTGATCATTCCAAACGACTGGGAAATATGAAGGTTTTTGAGGAAATCTTTTGAAGTTCCTGGATCGGGTCGTATACCTTTGCATTGACGTTTGAATCTGTTTTAGGTGTCAACAAGATGATGGTGAGGATATTCCCATGATGATTTTATTTCTTAAGAAGGAATGGGACAAGTTACTCTATGTCAAAAATTGAACAAGGTGGTGGAAAAGAATAATAGTCAATGCCTAAGGTACGCATCCCTTCCCCTCCCAAGCAGGTACACTTTAATAAATAGGTCATTCCCATGATTTTGTGTATGGGTTTAATTATATATAAAATATTGAAAAAGGATGGATAGGGAAGCAAAGATCCCTTTAAACTCAAAAGGATACATAAAATATTGGATCTAGGGATTTAGATAAATCCACCAATGAAAGAAGAACAAAGCTTTCTAGAAATAAGTCATCAAACATATCCTAAGGAGCTTCAATATGAACCCATTACCACATAAATTCATGATCTTAAAGTACCTCTAGGATGGGAGAAATAAAAACTTTATGAGGAACCTCAAGAGGAGGTTGTTGATACACCTAAAGTAAAAGAGGCGTCTTGTGGTGAAGAGGGGGGGAATGATTCTATCAATATAGAAGCTAGTAAGTCATACAAGGCACCATTGAATATAGTTTACATCAATATTTAATCCCTCAACAAATAAGAGGAACAACTTGTAGACAGGATACCACGGAATCTTGAAGTTGTACCTATGGATGTGAAAGAGACATTCTAGGAAGGAAAAGAAAAGGATGACGATACGCGGTCCAAATTCATTGATGATACCTCAGGAACTATGAAAAGAAAAGAACATGACAACCCCCAAAATCATCCCAATGGAAAAAGGAATAAAGGAGATGAAGTTGCACCTGAATTAGAAGAATAAAAATACCAAGAAGAGTCATCATGGATAACCATGCTCTTGATCAACAATAGGAACTCCAACAGGAAGGAGGTGAAGGTTTTGCTAATCTATTTTTCCATTAATTTTTTAGTCTAATAAGATTATTTCTATTGTTGTTGTAGGGGGCACTACAAGTGCACATTTTTAAACCTCTACTTTATAAATTACACGATAGGAATCTAGGAGTGAGGGTACTCATTCAATTGAAATCACAAATCCCTTGACAATTCTAGAGAAGAAACAACATAGGAGGAAAAAACTCCAAGATTTTTTCCTACAAATGGAGTCTTTAGAGTCACAAGCTAGGCCCAGGGAAATACTAAATCTTGATCCTATGACAAACAATTTCACTATGACTACCATGGATCCCATGGTAGAAAAATCATATAAGGACTTACATTCTAGGGAATGGAAGACCTTGAAGGTAACACTGGATACTGCTAACTTGCCACCTGAAGATGACATTTCAGTGGATCGAGGATAAAATAACATAGTATATAAAAAATGAATGCAAGATTCATTTGCATTAACAAGATATAAGAAGTAATATGATGCTCTTAAGAACAAGAATCAATTTCTCAATGCCAAGGTAAAGAGCTTGGAAGATGAAAATTGTAGGTTATAGGATTTAGTTTTCAAACTGCGACATGGAACACAGGGTTTTGCTGAAGTTTAGGCTTTATTGGATGAAAAGGATAGAAGTATTAAAGAATTACAAGATTCGCTGAAATATGAATTTCTCCTAGCCACTCATCAAATGGTTGTAGAGCACCAACAACTCACTAAAGAGTTTCCCTTTTTATCAAAGAGAATGCATCTTTGATTACTGAAAAAGAGGTCAATGAAGGAGGAGTCAGAGAACTAGAATAGGAAGAGGTAAATGCAAGAAATTTGAGTTTCAAATTAGAGGAATCCAATGCTCAAATTGATTCTCTCAATATAATTTTTGATGGGGAAATATGACAATTTGATGAAGGCCATTGAAATGGAATATTCTATAGATAAAAGGAAAGAGGATTTTAAAACTAAGAGATAAAACCTAAGTAAATCTAAGCAAGAGATTAATGAACTCAATAAAATTATAGATTTTCTATAAGGGAAAGCAGAGGATTGGAAAGCAAGACACCATGAAGCCTTAACTGAAGATAAAATGGTTAGGAAGTTTTCCCCAACTAGATTATTCATTTGGATGCAAGTGATAAATGATCTACCCAAGATAAGAGTGCACCTCCAACTATTCTTGAAATTTTACTAAGTTTTTAGGGAGGCGGATGCATGTATGGAAAAGAATCAGGAATACATACAAGACATATATCAGATAGCAAAAGCAGTAAGGAAAATAGTGAACATGTTGTATCCAATGCAATTAAAGGCACTTAAAATATTTGGAAGGGTAATCTATCATATGGAGATAGATAATTGCATAAATAAGTTCACCTCCGTAGAGATAATCAAAGAAAAAATATAACAATCATCGGCTCTAATTACCCCCTTTTTTTAAGACAGTGAATACAATGATGACAAATGGAATTCCAACTTTGTGGAATGATTATCTCAAGATATATGTAGAAAAATATTATGGTCTAATAATCCAAAAATAAATCCATATCCTCATTGCAAACACTGAAAAGGAAACCATGCCCATAAAAAATGAGGTGATAAGTGAGATTCAACCCTCAATCCATACTTCTGCCATGTCAAGGAATATAAGCCAAACATTGGGAGAAGTAAATTACACTCCTAAATAAGAGTAAGACGAGTCCTTTCGAATTTTGAAAAGTGGGATGAGATTGTCTCCACATGGTTGGAACAACATGCAAATTTTGAGGGATTATGTGCAAGGAGAACAACAACAAAAACTATTAACATATCAATAAGGGGAAACCTTATATATTCCCCAAAAATTATACATAGGGAAAAATGAAATAAAGTGTAGCAGATGACTCATAAAAAAATGTATTTCATTCCCCAAAATATCAATAATGCCAACTCAGTAAGGGCTTAGTCACAATGAAATCAAGCAAACACATCTAAATATTCCTCAAAAAGCATAGTCAACATTCAAATTTCAAGAATATAAAGTGTAGAAAAAGTAAAATTAAAGGATTTTTATTAATTTCTCTTAGGTTACTAGAAGCTCAGGTGAAGTTTTGCTAGGATATGCAACATTGGTTCATTCCTTTATTATTGATCTCATTCTTCCTTATACTGAGATCAAAGAAATTCTACTATTTACAAAAAGATAGTAGGGCCAAGGAAGAGACTAAAGAGTTTGTCTTGTGTAGGGACCCTACATCTTCTATCAAAGAGAGGTTCAACTCTAGAAGGTGTACTCACCGCTTTAAGTAGATGTCATACATTTTCATGTGGTTATGAATCTCTAATTTTAATTGATTATACAACAATTGTTATTTTGTTAATTTTGGATCTTCCAAATAAAAAGGATTATGTATCTCAAATTACTTGTTTAGCATTGGATCAATAAATTTGAATCTATTTGGTTGATATCCATATCTAACAATTGCATCATGTTAGATTTGTTCAATGAGTTTCAAAAATAAGGTGAAACAGGATGTGTATTCATGCAACATTGTAAGTTATTCTTGGAATTTGAAGGATGTTACTGTTACCACCTAAGTTGTACTTAGTGGTTTTTTATCAAGTGAGCCTGGTGAACCAGAAAAGGATAACTTGTTCAGACTTCAGAAGACCTTTGGAAGTACTTCTGGGAAGTGCTTGTTGTACTATATCACATGTTCATACCCCATGGGGGAATTGTAATAAATGTTCTAGCATGATAGTGTCCGTAAAAGACTCGGTCTCTTAGACTTTATTTGTCAATTTGATCATCCCAGGGTGTTTTTCCCCTTGTTTATTATTGGTTGTTGAATAAACGACTGATAATTTCTGAGTTTTTCACTCCATACCTCCAAAGTTGGGGTGGTCGGCTTGACATTTAGGCCTATTGAGGTTATTAGAGTCTATGTGTCAATGTATAAACATGCTAGGCATCATGGTCAAGTCATATGAACATGTATAAGTCCCCCTAGGTTTTTTCAACTTTTTTATTTTTTTTATTTTTTCAGTGTTTTTTATTAAAATTTAATTTTTCCAAAACTTAGGCTATTTTTTGATAGTTTAATTGGAAAATTTGATTTTGTAATAAAAGTAAGCCAAATAATCAGTTTCAGTCATTTAGGTGCTCATTTTCAAGCTAAGAGCACCATCTAAACCCATGGACCCATTATTTCCTAGTTTTGAGTGACTTTCCATCACTCAGGTCAGAGAGCCCCAAAAAATCAATTATTGATTATTTTAATTAATAAATTGATGAATAATGGAGCAAATCCAAAATCATAGATCAGTGGATTCTCAGTCGATTTGATTGAAATCAGCCAGATCTGAAGCAGATTGACTGGATATGACAAATCCTTGACTGAAGGAGGTGATCAAATCAGATCCACAGTTGATCTTCAGTAGTCTTTATGGGGAATTGTGCCCTCTCTCTCTCCTCCACACGTGTGGACTCTCCTGGATTCTCTGTGGAATGATGTGTCAGTTTATGGGTTGATGTGTCAGCTAAATCAGGCCCCTGGTTGACAAGTAGGCTCAGTTCAGCTTCATATCTGCATTGATTGACTCTCCATCAGCTGATTTGATCTGCCTCCTTGGGATTTGTGCCCCCTAGGTTGGATCTCCTAGTTTTTCTATATATCTAAGCACAGCAGCCTCTTCCAAGAGTTAGAACTGGGATTGAGGTGTTGCTTCTATTGTACTATTTTTATTGTTTATTTGAAATAAAGAGAATCTTTGGAGGCAAGACGGTGTTATGCCATTGTATGTGTGGATGATCATTGCCATTTTTTACTGAGGTAACCTGTATCTATGTTCATAATTTGTTGATTGCTTGTGGATTCATTGCTAAGATTTATAATAAGCTTATTATAATCTTGATAAGAAAGGTGCTTTTCAATAAGTTTTATTGGCCATCTCTTTCCTTTGATGCATGTTTAGAGATCTAGATTCAGCATGTTTTATAAGTTTATATGCATGTTATTCTGAATCTCTGTGTATGTACTAATCGGATCTCACAAGTATTTCGACAAGTTTTTTTTTATTTCAGCTGAGCTGCAGGTTCCTAGATTGGAGAGGATGCTGATCTAGTTTGCTTCTTCACTCTCTCCAAAACCTTCCAAAGGCATAGTCCCTCAACATTCCACCTGAAAGCTCCATGGTGGATCTTCAAGGCTACCAGCATTTCTCTTCTCCTCTTCCTCCTTCAAAATCAATTCTTTTACCTGGTTACTTTGTTCACAGCTTTGATATTGTTTAGATCTATTATATTAAAGTAAATTTAACATAGATCTATCTTCTGAAAGCCCATAATCTATATCTTGTTCTTAAAAGGTTTCATAAGCATTCTAGATCTAGCTTTAGGGAAATCGTCCTTTTTGCATGGAATTTTAAAGAGAATTTGTAGCTTGCATGCATTAGATTTCTGTTTTTTGTTATAAAATATAAATCTAGCAATCAGTGCACATCATATTGGATGCCTAGAAGGAAATCTAAGATCCTAAGGAAAGCTTTCTTTCCTTGGTTCCCTTTTTACCTTTTTTAACTAGTTTTAACTTAGCTTTTCTTGGTTAAAAGTAAGCTAACCCAAAGATACTTTCAAAGTGCTTTTGGGCATATTTCATTCTAATAAGCTTTCTATTTTTTAGCAGGTATAACAGAAAAGAGGAGGAGCTGCTGTTCAAAAGTGACTTTTGGGCGTTCTGAATCCCCCTAGGGGCCTCCCTTTTTTACTGAAATCTTTAACTTTTGCACTTCATAAGCTCTTGGTTTCATTCTGTATAAGAATCAAGAGGAATCATATCAGTTTTCTGATATTGTAATGGCTGTTAATAAAAATAATTTTGAATAAGCTCTTTCGAGCCCATTCCCCATCCCCCTTGGGGGGATTTGCATCCATGTCATTTTTTGCTTTTTGTTCATCTTTTTTCAATCTAGCGTAGTACTAATCTGCAGGATAGTATACTTTGATTTAAAATCATTTCCATATTCCATTTCTATTGTTTTCAAAGTAACTTTAATACTTACCCCACAAGCCTCCTTTTGAGTTGAAGGGTGAAGAAAGGTTCGTGGTAGTCTAATTAGAAAATTGTGGTTTGCTTATCTTTTTATGTTTCATTTGATATCATCATTTGTTTCAGTAACCATAATAAAATCAACCGCTCCTTGATTCCTCGATTGAGGTCCACTTGGACCGAAAGAGGTTCCTGGAGGGTTTTCTTTTTAATAAGAACATCCATCTCAAAATTTACTAAATTGACAAGACTCTGGTGTGTATGCTCTACACTTGGCTGCGGTTCATCTTATCAGTCAAGCTATATCAAAAGAACTTGATTTACTAGTATAATTAGGATTCACTCTCCCAAATTGACAAACCATCAGGTGAAAATCCAACACATAGATCAAACCATTACGGTGGAAAAATACCCAAAGGAAGCAGGAACTTCTGAAAAGTGACCTCTGGGGCGCCGATCTCTATCACACCCTAACGGGTGCATTATGAACAATAGCCCCAGAGACTCCATTCAGCCCACATATTCCTTGCGGGCAGCTGTGAAGGTTTAGTTTTGGACATACTCCAAGTACTCTTGGGTATATCTAGAGTCCACCCCTTTGCCTAATTTTAATCAACTCATATTTCACATTAACTTAAAACGTACCAAGANGTGGCATCCTTGACTCAAGACTTGCCCCCAAGGAAACACCGAGTGGCTTGAAGATTTCTGCCACGTGACCTAGGTGTGTGAAAGGCGGCAACACTTTTTGGCATCGTTGTCGGGGATAAATCTTTTTATTCCCGAGTACGACTTAGCTTAACTTTTTTCTAAAAAAATAAAAGGATAAAAACTTTTGATTGATCTAGTCTTTAAAAAAAATAAAAATTAAAACTCGATCCATCTGGCGACTCCACTATCTAACATTTCTTCAAGAATTTCTACCCGAAGAAAACGCCGACAATTATTCAATCCTCTCCCTAATCCCGAAAGGTTTATTAGGAAAAGATTGAATAGGCAGACTTCTCGTAGAAACCTTGAAAATTTAGGAAACCAATCCCTCTCAGATATCCATCACATATTTGTAAAGAGTCATGTTCACCAATCTCAAGAAATGACAGAATTATTCAAACCCCTTGACTTTTCTTAGATAGCAGGTGCTCCCCATGCCATTCCAAAAGATGCTATCAAGAAGCTCCCCATATTTCAGGGCAATAATGCCATCACTACCAAGTCTCACCTTCAAAAGTTTGAAAAGCACCTGGTCAGTTATTGCAATGATGCTGCCCATGACCATGACGATGTCAAAATGAAGCTCTTTTCTTTATCCTTAGAAGATGATGCTGAAGAATGGTATTTCGACCTAGATGATGATTCATATAAAACTCTTAGTGAATTACTAGAGGGTTTTAAGAAGAAATGGGGAGAAAAGAAAGAACCAAGACATTTTCTTGCTACCCTTCATAACATTAAGAAGATGGAGAATGAAACCATGGATGAATTTAACACTAAGTTTAGGCATGTGGTTGCGGACCTCCCTAATGAAATCAAGCCAAAGGATGCCTCCATCCTCATATCTTACATCGAATCTTTCACTGGTGATTTGAGGTACCAGTTAAGAGACAAAGGGCTGGCCAATCTAAAAACTACTCAGGAATTGGCCGAGAAAATAGAAAAGAATATGTAGTCTTCAGGAAAATTCAACATTCCAGGTTACACTAGGGAAAACACTTCATACAACAAAGAAAAGGGAAAATCTGTTGAATCAGAAGAAAAGGGAGCCTCTAAAGTTCCCATGGAAAAAGTAACATACATGATAAAAGACTTGGTTACTAGTCAAAACCAACGGATGGCAAATCAGTCCACATAACTGAATCATATGCATAATAGATTGATCACAATGGAAATAAATAATGGACCTAGGAACTTTCAGCCTAGGAAGAATCACATGTATCAAAAGAAGTTTCCTCAGCAAGAGCCTAGGATTCCAAACCAGTTAGACTCAGCTAACATGGTCGAAGAAGTAATTCCATGGTGTAGACCCTGTGACCAATTCCACCAAGAAAGCACTTGTTATGTTGCAAATTAAGTCATGGAACATGGAATTCCCAAGATCAGTAATCAGGAAACAATTTCAAGCGAGCCTGATCATATATACATGGTAGGCCAGGCCTACCCTTTGTCACCCTCTAAACAGTACAAGCCTGAGGATGAAACCATTGCAGAATCTTATAGTGAAACTTATGATGAAAACTATAATATACATGATGGGACTCCTATGTGTTCTCCATATAATGATGACAGTCTGGAAGGTTTACTACCTTGTGACCTTTTCTTTGAATAAGATGAGTATGAAAATGAGGACAAGTATAGCTTGGAGCATGATACAAGTGACGAAGACTCCCTTATCCCCCACAAAGATGTTGATGAGGAGTCCTGGACATTCATGGAAAATCCGGTCTATGACATGAATAAAGAGGAAAATAATGAACCAAAAACTTTTGATGGTTTTGTTGATTTTTCTATCTATGGCATATCTAAAGGAGAGAGCATGGACCATGTGGCCTTGGGAAACTTTGATATAAAAAAGGAGCATGCAGTTTATCCACATGATCAATCTGAGCCATATATCAGTATTAGTAATGAAGACAAAGAAAACTTGATATCGGAACCTAATATCAGCAATGGGGAATCCATCACATCTAACATAGATGATGGTGATGACTATTGGGATTTTTGTGGATATCTTATTAAGAATGCTATCTATGCTATATCCAGCAAGGGGAGTGTCTATATAGAAATTTGTGGAAGTCCAATCTACTATACTTCCATAGAGGGAAGCATGGATCTAGAGACCTTGTAAAACCTTAGTATGGAAGAGGAGCATTCAGAATTTTCATCTGATCATTCAAAGTCATATCATGGAAAGCCGCACAAGGGTGTCAGTAATGAAGACATTGAGAAGCAGTGTTGTGAAAAGTTAGATGTGATGCAGTCAATGGAATATCAGTATCAGCCATCTTTTTCACATATAGAGGTTCCTTATGACTTGCAGCTACTTGGGACTTGTGCAACGAGTTATCATTTGATAAGCCCCGGTGATCAGTATGATGATGTATTCAGCCTGCTTCATCATTCTGATTGGTATATCAGTCCTATCCAGTCATGGATAGAAGCAACCTGCATGAGCACATACAAGTTGGGGAAGAATTTTTATGACATTATTCATGCCTATGATCTCCCATCCATCCCGCCCATTCAGAATCATCACGCAGGTTTGCATTTTCTGAATAAGGTATCCTTAATTTGGATGGTAACCAAAGACAATAATTTTTTTTTATGTTAACAAAATGCTTAGGTAGTTACATTGGATTTCTGATTACACTTAACCCTTTTTATATCACGCTTAGAGTAGGAAAATAAGCTCCTTGAAAGAGAGAATTTACTTTCTGCATTTCTATTTTATACTTAGCTATAATAAAACTTTGCTTCTTTTAGTCAGTTACATTTATTTTGTTTAAATAAATTAGCTTAATGGTTCATTTGATTTTTTATAAAACTTGTGCTACTGAGGTTTTTCTTGTCAAGTTGAGATATTTTTAGAGGGTGTACACACCAGAGATTTTGGTGTTCTCGTATCCTCTCCTTGCCCTGTGACCAGATCGAGCACATGTCCCACAGTTGGAGCCAGAATGTTACCACCTAAGTTGTACTTAGTGGTTTTTTATCAAGTGAGCCTGGTGAACTAGACAAGGATAACTTGTTTGGACTTCAGAAGACCTTTGGAAGTACTTCTGGGAAGTGCTTGTTGTACTATATCACATGTTCATACCCCATGGGGGAATTG
>LPNX010156492.1:154710-210473 GCA_001517045.1 Pseudotsuga menziesii
TAAATAGCCTTAGTAACTTAATAGGGTCTACCCCCCTTGGCTTTGTTAGGAGTTGAGCCTAAATGGAGGAGTCAAGAACAAGGTGACAGCCTTGACTCGAGACTTGCCCCCAAGGACACACCGAGTGGCTTGAATATTTCTGCCACGTGACCCAGGTGTGTGAAATGCGGTAATAGTTTCTAATGTTGTTTATGTGATTCTATTAAAAGCTCATAATTATAGAATATGTATATGTGTAACAACTGAGTGGAATGGATATTGTATCTAGTTTATGCAACTTTACAAATACAATGATTGTTTTAAGTAATACACACACATATATATATATGATGATACTATTTCTAAGGATATACATAGGTAATATCACGATCTTAAAAAGGTTAATTATGAATCTGTCAATTTGAACTTATGAGTATGCATGTATCCCTATTGATTAATTTATCAGTATTGATTCATTTGTACATCAATTCATTAACCAATGGAAAAAATCATTGATCCAAGTTACAATTAGTAAGCCTATATTTGATACCAAATGTAGGGACCCCCACGGAGACCACTAACTAATTATATACATCTTCAATTCTAGTAGATCTAGAATCTAACACATGACATGTTTTATTTTTAAGCCAAACAACATATCTACCATCTAAAAAATAGCATTATAAAAATGGATAGTAGATATGACATCTAATCATATATATAATTTCCATTTTAAACTTAATCCATTAAATTGTTATGACAAATAGTAAAAAATAATTGAATTAACAGTTATACCAACCTGATACCTCTTACCTCGCTTTGTTGAAGGATGTTTAAGCTGTTGAAGTCTCACTACAAGTCCATGCTCCAATTTTCAAACATCAAATGTCCACAAGAAACCAACCTACCATTCCTAAAATGTACTCTTCTTCCCCTGGGACCCCCAAGCCACAACAAGGATGAATGCAAGAAATTGATATCATAGTCAAGTTATGTATATTTCTACTAAGAGGCTCCCAACCTCGTTCATACAATGAAAAAAAAACTCTCAATAGCCACCATGTAAATCTATCATAATTTATGTTTTCCAACAATAGGGTAAAAGAGATGAGATCCTCATGCTCTCTCCTTCTCTTTATATCCTTCCAAACTTTCCATGCATCTCACACATGCATAATTTTGAATTATTAATTTAGTTTTTATTTCATTATTCACCCACCAAGTGTCACTTCTCTCCTCATTCATATTTTTCTAGTTTTTAATTTGAGATTTACTCTCACCTAATATCCTAGATTTTCTCTAGGATGATTCCCTCAATATTTCCTAATTATGTGTGCTCATGTGTTTACTAATACTTGAATGAATTTATTTTATCTCTTTTCATTATTCTCAATTTCAAATATATTTTATTAATAAATTACAATATTTTTATTGGCAAAATAATTTAATTACAATATTTTTCTATTTCTTTTAAAACACACTTCCTTACCCCCCATTAGTGTTTTATTTTTATTGTCGTTTTCTTATTGCAATGGTCATATTAATGGATCCATGCTCCACTCATTCCCTTCAAATATCCCTTCCATTGTGGGGACTGGTACGACATTTGGGACCTCGTTAACTCATTATGATCGACCCTATTAAGAGACTAATGTTTTAGAGAGAATAAGTTTGAGTCCTTATTGAGCATTACAAGAAATATAAATGTTATAAATATTAACATTTAATACTAAGTAGGTTAATTAGGTTAATTAATTAATTACTCAAGAGTTGACTTGAAAAGTCACCCCCCTTACCACTTAGGGTATAAAATACCCAACACTAATTCTTGTAAAACATCTTTTTATCTATCCAATTATCAATATTTATTTGTCCTATTAATGACTTATCGGGGTCCCTAAATTTATGGTCTTTGACCAAGTAAAAAAGGAAAATAAAGTCAAAAGAAAAAAATAAAAAGGAAGAAGTAAAAAAAAGAGTGAAAAAGAAGGAAGATTGCCATAAAAAAAGGAAGGTAAAAAAAAAGAGTAGAAGCACAAGTGGTTTCTCCACCCACGGTTTTGTTTGAATAAGTGGTTTTTTAATTCTAGGGTTTAAACCCTAATTCCCACCCCATTCATAAAAATATATATATCTATACTATATTATTATTTTTAAATAATAATTGGTAATATATTATATTTTTTATTATTAAATTTTTAATAATAATAGTAATTAATAATAATAATTATTATTATTATTACTTAATAATTATTATTTAATAATTGTGTTATTTACAATTATTACTTTATACAATAAGGAAAAAGAATCAAAGAAGATATTAAAGAGAGACATATTGAGAATTATTACAGCTTTTGTATCAACCCTTCTAGGAGAAAAGAAGAAAATAGTGAAGTAAAAACATAGTTGCAAACAATGACACCTACATATTCGTAAATGAAGTCACAACTACAAACAATAGTGGATGAGTTAGAGCAATATAAGACGATCAATAAACGTCTTCAAGCTGAGGTTGAGACGCAGAAGTGGTTGAAAGAGTGGAGAAACAATGAGAATCGTTGCTTATGGAATCAAAATCGACAGCTAGAACGAACCATAAGAGATAACAAGAAAATGTTATTTGATCAGGATAAAGAAATATCATGTTTAAAAATTCATAATCAAACCTAGAAGACCAGATCAAAAAGTCAAAAACTGACAACAAATCACCATATGGAAGCGATAATGATTTAGAAGAAGAAATAAAGCATCTAAACAAGCTCATCATGGAAAAAGATGTTGAATTGGTGCAAGTCTAGATGAAGTTAGAAAATCAATAAACAGAGTTACATCATCATCAATAGCAAAATGAAAAACTCTAGCAGCAGTATGAAAACAGTAAGAAGACACATAAGTTAGAACTGACAAAATTCAACAAGGTGTTATCAAGCAATACCGAAGAGATTTCTCGACTACGAAATCATAACTAAACACTGATTACAAAGATCAAAATATTTAAAAATAGTAGCAAGAAGGAACACTCCGGTGAAGACCTCAAAGGAAGAATACTGGAAAAGAAAGAAGAAAGCTAGTGTCTAAATAATCGTAATCAGGAACTAGAGAATCAAATCAAGAAATTAGAAATTGAAAAAAAGTCGCAAGATGAAAGAATAAAAAAGATTCAAGATCATAACAATCTACTAGAGAACCAGGAAGCACAAATTCAGAAAAATGCATCCAAAAATCAAATTGAGGAAGTGAAGAAAGTCCTCGCCGTAGTCCAAAAGAAAGAAAAACAAAAAACACATACACCTTACAAACATCCTAATTATAATCGTCATTTTGACCAATGATAGGATCAAAACAAGAACTCATAGAAGAATTATGTTGACATGCGAAAATACCAACATGCTAAGCAACAATTGAAACGACACATTCCACAAAATGATCTTAGAGCTCCAATAAAGTAGATACGATGGACCATAGTAGATATGATGCAACAATTCTCCTTGGGAATTCGTAACTCGTATCGTCTCATTTCATCAAGTGTAGAAATTACAAAAAGGAAAGGATCCTGAGACGACAGTTCAAGGGAATTCAGACATTGTTGTCGATACAATCTTTGAGGACAAAGCTTCCCTTAAGGGGAAGTCAATGTAACAAATATAAATGTTATAAATATTAACATTTAATATTAATTAGGTTAATTAGGGTAATTAATTAATTACTCAATAGGTGACTTAAAAAGTCACCCCCTTACAACTTAGGGTATAAAATACCCGACACTAATTTTTGTAAAACATCTTTTTATCTATCCAATTATCAATATTTATTTGTCCTATTAATGGCTTATAGAATATTCGATGTGTTTTGGTAATATTGATTGTGTGAATTGAATAATTAGTCGCTTCAAGTGCCCCCTAATCTAAACCTTATGACTAATAGAATCTGCATCCTACCCTTATTGAAACACGCATCTGATGAGAAAAAACCTCTTTCACTTTACAATTTTCCATGTGGAGTAATCACAAGTCTTACATATTCTTCCCATTCAACCCCTTACATGACGTAGACTGATTGGAAACCTCAATCCAATATCTACACATAAAACACTATTTGTATCAAATGCTTCTAAATAAAACATAACATCTCAATTTATATTAGGTCAACATCACCTACCATGTATACCTAACTCAATTCATAGACTATGACGTATTGACGCCACCTTGTGTCACATGTACATATCCTTTCTTGTTACAATCGATAACCCATCAAAAATAAATCTTATACATAAAATTATAGGTATTCATTAATCATCATTGAATAATCTCATGGCATCATAAACATTTTATCATCATCATCAAATCATCATTTCTTATTTTTATGAAATATAAACATATACTCATTATCAAGTCATCATTTCACAATTTCATAATAGATAACTTGAAAATATCCCACTTATTAATCAAAGCATTAGTTTCCAATATGTAAATTAAGCATTGATGAAATGCCTAGAAGTATTGATATGAATTTTCCAACATGACCAAATTATGTAACTATGTACATTCTCTCTTTTTATATAAAATTAACAATTGTTGTGGACCAAAGGACGAAGAAGAGATGGGGACTATAATTCCACAAGAGGGAGAGAGTGATAAGGGGGTTAAAAGGGAGAAGACCCTAGTTACTTATGAGTTAATTCATTATCCTTAATATTCATTTTTATCATAAATTTTATTGATCCCTCTTTATAAAAGTTCATTATCCATGATATTGGGATAATTATCCTAAGATTTGGATTAGACGGGAGAAAGTGGAAAATCCCACGTATGTAATATGTCTAGTGCTATCATACTCGCATGACACTTGGCTAGTTCTCAAGATGCATATAATTATTGAGAACTAGCCATTATTCTATTATTATTCCTCCATGATTGAGATATCAGTTCTTTTCATCTTTGAACTTCCTTCACCCATACCACCATCACCTAGACTATAGTAAATAATTGTAACAATGTCATGTATGTTTATTTTATATCTAGGTGTTTATTTGTGTACATAATTCCACTGTAAATTTTAATTGAACCGGTAGAAAAACAAAATTGAGTATCAAAGGGAATTCAAGGTGGTGCTTTAAGTATCTCATAGCCTCAAAGGCACTATTAGGTCACCAAATACATGACATATAATGTGTTGTGAATTATCTTTCTAACAATAGAAGTGTCTTTATCATGTTGCATAAATATATGGATCTATACTTTCTACACACATGATTTTATGTATGTCTTGAATGCAATTTAATGGAAATATTTCAATGCTTTATTATTGAATGTATTTAGTAATAGAACACCTTCTTTCAAGGAAATAGGTCATGATTAAGGTGCCCTATTTTATTCTTTCCTTGATTTGAGATTCTTTGAGATGTGTTTGTTCCTCCCCTCTTATAATAACACTCAAACTCATTTTCAGCAATTGATATCTATCTCATGCACCATAGGTACCTAGTGTGATATACTATGGTTCACTATAAAGGATATATGAATGAAATGAAAAATCCAAAAATGTAATACCAAGTGGCCTAGTAGACTCAAAATTCACAAAGTTGTGTTGGAATATTCTAACCATCTAGACATGTAGTCATACAGTCATGTAAGTATGCATAATTATTTAGATTCCTATTGGTTTACCATGATTAGTTGACATCCTAGTGCATAGTACTTGTCAATTTTCCATGCATTATCCACTAATGATCTCTCATTCATGATTTTAGGACTTCGTTCTCTCTCATCCATGATTTTAGCCACCCACCATCAATTACATTCAATTAACTGGGAAACAATCAGTTAACTGAACCACTGTCATATCCAATGACCACTGTTAGTCAACTAAAACTCCTTATGCACCCTTACATAAATTAGATTTCATCAGTTAACTCCTTAATTCTCCCTTATGTTCTGATTACTATCAGTTACACTCAGTTAACTCATATAATTCGGGAGTTACCATTGTCGATCATGTCTAGTGATGGTTTGTATGCTAATTAAGCCTTCCCAATGAGTGGATTCCAAATTCCATCATAGGATCATGAATTTCTCTTTTGGAGATGTATTATATATGTACACTTCTTGGTGATTAATAGAAAAGTAGGATTTTATTCAATTGAGTTATATCTTTTATGTGTTTTGTTCATTATTTTCTTCACAACTTCTCTTGCTAATATCTATTGGAATCTTTGTAGGATTGCATTGTGCTTTATATCCTTAGATATAGAATTTATTGTCTCCATTGAGGCAATAGAAATTTCACATGGTATCAAAGTGTAGGGATATTAGGATGAGAAATAGATGCTCGTTGTAGTGCACCAGAAGCAGTGGAGCAATAACATAATTCCTGAGGTTATTGCCTCTAGTCATTGGGTTTATCCCCTTAGCGATCTCAGGTGTGATACTCTCCAAATGTTCCTATTCTCTTAACAATATCTAAGTATATTCATTTATCCCTCATGCAAATATTTATAGTGTTTATTGTGTAGGTACAATTTCATCAGCTTCTATGGATTTGAAAGTTCCTTCACTTACTTCATTCAATTATGTTGAGTGGAAGCTAAAGATGTGTTCATATCTCGAGAGCCGTGAGATCTTTGATGTGTAAATTGGTGATGTGAGTGAACCAAATTCTTACAATGAGAAAAATGAGTGGTTGAATTTTTGTGATATAGATTTTGGATTAATGTTTCTAGCTATTTCTCCAAACATGTGCTACTTGATTGATTCTATTGAATACCAAAGGATCTTTGGATAAATGTGGACAAAACTTTTGGAAAGCACAATGATGTTAGATACAACAATATGGAGAGTGAATCTGGAACCTCTGCATATTTTCTGCACCTTGGTATTTCGACCTCAACTCTCTCTAATGAAGTTGTTTATGAAGATCAAATTGAAGAACCTTCAACTCTTTCAGTTCGAATTGGTGAAAATATCATTGAAGAGACTCGTTCTCTTGTTGTTATAGAAGTTTATGAGAACTCTAATGTCTCATATTCCCATGCATCTAATCCAGTATAAGAAATTCAAACCTCCATTATCGAAGAAGAAATCTCCTTACATCATTCTTAGTTATTCTTCAGTGATTCGTCTATTCTAAATTATGAGCAAAGTATGCTAATGATTGCTCTAGAAGTTGAAAATGAATTTGATTCATCTCGTTCCAATGTTGCTATCGGTGTGCAGAATAGTGATCTATTGGATGTTTTGGAGGTAATATCAAATTTGGGAAGTGATCCATTCTCTCTCATTGATCCAATACTTCCATCAAATTCCCACTTGATTGATTGCACCTATTCTCAAAGTTTTATTGAAGAAGGAGAACATTGTGAATTTTCCATCTTAGTGGCGCATCTAGGACATATATCGCATATTCTTGAAGCTAATCTCAACTCCCATGATTCGAATTTCATGCTTCAAGACCTTTTAGTTATGCTTGGAACTGATCTCATCACTCTTGGTGTGAAAAATCAAGCTCCTCAAGACTCTTTTAAAATTTTTGTTGTTGAGGATCTTTTATCAGTTATTGCTTTATCGCATTAGTTTATTAATGTGCTAGATAGTGATTTCCTCGAAATTTTGGAATTTATATCATATTGTGTATCTCATGCATTCAATTTCCTTGGTCCCATGCCTCCTCTCCTTTCCTACATTATCACATGCACATTTCCTCACAGTGGTAATGAATTTGGAGACATCATGGATTCACTTGGACAATTACTCGTCACATTTGAAGCTGATTTTACCTCATTTGGTTTAATGTTCAAGTACACATCATCTTAGCTGCTTAGGTTTATGTCACATGGCTCAAAGTCTCAAGCACATGAAGACTCATTTGGACCTACTTTCAAGACCAAGTTGAATGAGGATTCCATGAATCACAACTATGGTCATAAGACTTCGAAACACATCATCTTCGAAACACTAGTTGTACATACAAATAAAGTACATTTGCATTCCTTCAATAGTCGGAATTTGTATTATATTCAAAAGCGTTTTTGTTGCAAAAATTGTAGATACATATACTAAAAAGTCTATTAAAATGAACTTTGTTATTAGGGATATCCACATCTATGGTTTACAAATTTTAATTCCCAATTTACAAAAATGTACATTCTTAAAAGGGGGCATTGGTGCAAAATTCACTCTTTGAGTTTCTGTGATGACAAGTGCAACTATGTGTCTGGATGGTTTTTCTGCTCCTCCAAGTCCTAACTGTCTGGAAATATTCGCTCCTATATCAAAATATTTATGATGTATTATTTTTGTGTCTCCAATTGATCAACACGGGTATTCAAAGATGAAATCTCTTCTGCGTGTTTCGTATTCCCATGCACTTGCGCATGCCACTCTTTGACATCCACCTCTCTGGTATTTGATGCTCATTTCTCCAGGCCATTCTTTAGTTTGTTGAATTATGTCCTTTGCACCTAAAAAGTTGTTGTAGAAATATATTGTTTGTAGAAGATTCAATTTGTTGTTGCTGCTGCTGCTCAAACATCTTGACAGTATAAGAACCAGTAATTGACTAATAGTTTGACGCATGGTTGGACAACGAAACAAATGTCTACATGATAATTGAACAGTTGGATGATATCAACAGATTTCAAATGAATTTGGTAAAAATCATGGAAAAATATCCATCATAAATTTTTAAATTGCACACTCACGCGAGATCTGAAAGGACAAAAAAAGAAGACTGAATTAATTGCGCCGTATGAATGATTTGATGAAATCTTATCTATCCTCTCAAAGGATGAAATAGGCTAGCTTATGTCATGAAATTTTTCATGAATTGGTAGATTTCCAATCACGTCAATTCATTACAAGTCTTGGATATATCAACAAAAGGTGTAACCATAGAAGATGGACAACTATGTGACATCATGGCAATCTAGTGCTGCACAGTGATATTAATACATTCAAAAAAGGGGAACATAAAGGAAAAGAAACATTATTTGAGTGGGATCATCTGAAACGATATGACGACATAAGAAAATGAGCTCAATACAATATGAGAGTGGGGTTAAGCATAAGTAACTAGCATAGAAAAGCAATAGAATACCTAAACAAAAGCATAAATTCAGTGGGAGAACATGCAATGTCATAGGGGGATGCAATGTCATAGGGGGAGGATACACTGTGGAATTATAGGTTTGCAGATGATCAAATACTCCCTTTCCATTGATGTCAAAGGGGGAGGAAGTAGCAATTAAATATGCAAACAAGATTGCGCAATACAATACTTTAATGAAAAGATATCATTCCAAAGGAGGTCAGCTTTACTTGGTGTTGATATCAATGCCAAACGGGGAGTTTGTTGATCTATGTGTTTTCATTGATGTTAAAGACATCGTTGAAATTGGTAATGGCATTGAATACTTATTGCTAATTTGAAGAAGTATATAGAAAATATGTGTGCAAGTCTCAGGTAGTCCCACCAAACATCAAAGAGATTGTTGAACTTGGTGATGGAATTAAAATATTAATGTCATTTTGAAGAATTATATAGAATATGATTTTATGTACACAAGTCCCATCAAGTCACGGCATTCTAGTGTGCAAGTACCACCAACCCATAGAAATCTAGTGCGCAAATCCCACTAGTTCATGGAACTTCCAAAAATGCACGCAAACGAAATAACAAGAGGGGTGGTAAGTATGAACAAAAATAAAGGAAGAAGGGGAATACATGAATTAAAGGAACCACAACTTGTGGGCACATGAATTTAGTAATATCAGTATAAATAAGCGAGAGATTGAAGTGTTTGATAATATTGAATGCGTAAATGAAGTAGTATATTGAAATTGCAAGATTCAAGGGTTAGATGAAATGCTTAGGAGAATCAATCATAGGATGAATTGACGAAGAGTACAAGAAAACAAGACATGCCAAATACAATGATTAGTTGCATAGTCGCAAAAATATATAAGGAGTGGTCGCATAGAAATATAAGGGGAAGTCGTGTAGATATATAAGAAGCACTTTCGAGGAAATACCAAGAATAATTTGAGCAAGGAACATCAACACTAAAGGATACTAATAATTGTTGCATAGAGAGACTTAGAAGTGTGAAGCACAATATGTTCACCAGTTTGCACAAAACAAAGAAAGCATAGAAGAAAGCATAAATGGATTATTATCAAAGTATTCAACAACACATCTTTATATAGGAGATAGGACAAGGTAAATAAAGAATATTGGTGTCTTCCACAGGTTGGTTCCTTGCAATTAGGTGGGTTCTTAACTACACAAGTTGGTTCTTATTGATATGAGTTGGTACTCATAAGCAGGATTGGTGCCCTCATAGGTTTGTTCCTATAAAATAGCAAGTTGGTGCTTACAAGGGATTGGTATTCCTATCTGATTGGTGTCAGCAAAACCAGTGAGTTGGTTCTCACACTTTTTCTGGAGATTGGTGTCTCCCAACATAATTTGTAACAAGAATATTATGTATATATATATAATATTTATTGATATATTATTTGTTTAGTGTTCTTTGTATTTGAAATTAATAATAATACATGGTTTATATGTTAATGAAAGATTGAATGACATAACAAGTGCTTGAAAGGATAAAAAGTGCATGATAATGATTCACCCCTCCCACTCAGTATCATTTGGGGTCCAAAATTCTTGGTACCTTTTGTGCTTTTGGAATGAAATCTAACATCCTTTCCTCACTATCAATAGAAGTTAGAGCCACCGAAAAAAAAACATATAATAGTTTCAAATGAGAGTACATAATCTTATATACAATCTATTACGTGTTCATCGTATTTGAATATAACCATTACAAGAACTAGGCATTTGGGTTTCCCAAAGAAATCCCACACACTTTTAGTATTGATGGAAATTTCGGTGTTGGGTAATGGTGATAATATGTGGTTGATGGGTTTAGGTTTTATCTTAAACTTTAATAATTTAGAGACAAACCCCAACAGGACTATCTTCTTGGATATTAATTAAATCCAATACTCTGGCAGAAAGGAAGCCATTGCCTCTTCCCTTTCCAATTCCATAAAAGAATTGGTCACACCACCAAAATCCTTCAATTTTTATGTGGCTTCCTCTTTCTCTACTCTAGTCATTGCAGATCATTTGTGAGTACAATGAATGATCTTGGGGACCAAGATGGATTTATCTCTATAATGTTAATATAGAATAGATATGGCATGTTTACATTACAAGTGAAGTGATGTCGAAACTAAGTGATATTGGTTTCAGTATGGGGTCATATTTCCAAACCATTTGCTCACTTCTCTTACTTTGTTCCTTAGATTTGGAGCCTTGTAACACCAACAAAGTCTAGTCCACAGTTATTGACTACATATGAAGTGGTGATTTTTTCTACTACAACATTTACAACCATTAGGAGTGGAAAATATCACAAATAAGAAATTTGTTGGGTCCATATTTTGAATTGAAATAAATGGCATTTCTTATTAATTTCATCAACATATATATTTGAGGTATTTGTGCATCTTCCAATCATCAAATGTTATATATCAATGTGACGATGTTGATTATGGAATTTATTCCATCTATTGCTTTTATCTAACACTCTATTCTACTCAATTATTTTTGCAATTCATTGCAGTGTTGTAATATCATACCAATCTACACTCCTATCACCTTAATATATGCAAGTGATGTTGTGTGTATTGGTAGAGCCATTAATTGTGAGAAGGATGTTGATTTTTTCATACAAAGTTTGTTTATTACATATTTTCTCAGAAATAAGAGATTATCTCACATCCGTTAAAATAGGTTATCACGGGATGTCTTCGATTTACATTCCCCAATATGTCAGGCCTAGTGGAGGGTCCTACGAATCACTCCCATGAGAAACAATGAAAAAAGTTACTCATTGTAAAAAAAAATACAACAAAATTTACCAAACGACTGAAATAAAACTTTATCACATTCAATGTAATTGTTGTTTCCTCTTCTTACCCACTTAAACAAGATACTTTTTTTTGTATGTTTTGGAAAGTTTTAAATTTTTTGTTGAATCTGTAACCCAAATTACAATTTTCCAATGTTTGATACTCTATTTGGAATGTACTCCTAGAGAATTATTGAGCCCTTGTAGCTTTGTGTTTTGACTGAGGTTTGTATCTTGGTTGTTTTCTTGTGCAGTTGTATTATTATTATGTGAATTCACTAATAACTAAGGTTAATGGGTTGGAATTATGCACTTTTGGTTCCTTATATCAATGCTAGAGTTTGTATATCAATGCTAGAGTTTGTTTCCATTGACAGGGAATTCAAGATGTATCCCTTTCATATCTACTAAGTGGAAATAATTTTGATAAAGTTGTTTCTGTGTCATCTTATGTGAAGTGTGTTTTCATCTAAATAAAGACAACTACCAATGTATAGTGCAACAAACACCATCAGAGTGTTCCTACAACCCCCTCGCCCATGATGTGCATGTTTTTGACATACCTAAACATTCTTGGTGACAAAAGAATAGATAATTTTACCATCATTTTTATTCTACGATAATTGGAATATTAACTATGAGTTTTTTCCTTATTTGAATCCATTTTGAATCACCCTTTCAATAATATGTTACCTGTATGTGAACATAGAAACACCTATTAGCTTTGTATAATTAACGATTTTATGGATGTTGTTCCTAGGGGATGGCTTCTTCAAGTTTATTTTGACAGGAAATCCACCTATTCATTCACCAAGGTTTTATCACATCCTACAGTGAGCATCTAATGTAATGTCCCTTAATGGAATTTTTGGAGAAATGCACGATTTGGGAAAAATTCAAGCTTAACTAGTCATGACTCTAAAGGGTTCCAACTTACACCAAATGTTCCCAAATTTGAAATGTAATGGTATGGTTAGTCTTATAACATCCCAATATGGTATATGTAAACTTTTTATAATAATTTATACCTATTTAAACTTGTTTGGGGCTAATGACAAAACTACCAAAATTACTAGGAAATTGTGTTCAAATCCCCCCAAGGGTGATGGCCAAACTAGCTCTATAAATCAAGTACGAACCTCCCAAATTTAAGAAAATAGTATGGGAATGAGTATCAGACATCAATTAATTCCATTAATCACATTTATTAAGTTCTGCAAGTGGATTATGATCTGCAACATTTGTAGGGTAGTTTTCATAGAAATTGCCTAAGGGGAATTTGCATTACTAGCTAGACTTAACATAGGGAAGGTAGAATATATGGTTATTAAACTAATATGAAACATGGTGGTAATATATTTAATAAAAATATATTCCCCAACAGCATAAAACTCAAAGTAAAAGCCTCCCAAAAATCTGATACAAGACTCCTCCAAGTTTGAAGCCAAAGTCATGGAAACTAGTGATTCAATGGCATGGGAATGCAAGATTTTCACACTTGATTTTCTTGGATTTAGACCCACATAGGATATGGAAATTAAATTATATATTAATACATCATATATGGCTTTCCCAAAATCATCCAACTCATATAACATCCCTCATACAAATCTGGTATAAAACTACTTAAAGATTGAAGCCAAAACCATGAAGACTAGTGATACAAGGGCATGAGTATGCAAGATTTTCATACATGTATATATGATATTTCAACTTAAAAATCATGTGGACATGATATTAAAGATACATACATCATAAAACTCATATAAATGTCCTCATACAAATCTGTTATAAAGCTACTTCAATATTGAAGCCAGATCCATGAAAACTAGTTATTCAAGAACATGGGGAATGCGAGCCTTTCATACATGTATTTCTGAGATTTAGACTTACATATAATATGGAGATTATATTTCATATCCATACATCATAAATCAAATCTTTGTGATCAACCATCCTTATCAAGTCGCAAGAATCACTCCAACAAGTGCGCCATCAATTGTGAGTGTGGGGAAATGGAGAAGAAGGAATGAAAGAATAGGGAGATAGATGCGAATTCGACTCTAGGACCTTCAACCTGAAAATAAAAATCCTTAATTAATATCCCATGAGAGGTATGAATGGCCTCTCCATCAACCAACTTGTAAAGTAATCCAACTCCCTCGAAAGTGGTTCACAAGCAAGGAGAGTGAACACTCACCGTGCAATGGATAGGAAAAAGATCTCCAAAATTCCAAAGTACAATTAAAAAATTATCCAAATATCTTCTCCTTCCTCATGACATCCTTTTATTAACTTCATGATTCCTCCTAAGTTATAATTTCCCTCCATGAGCTTCCTCCAAATCATCTTAGTGGTTTAGTAACTCTCATGACACTTGTCTTCCTCTTCATGCTCCAATTATTTCCCCAATTCAAATGGATGCCTATAAATATCAAATTAGACCTCTTAGTGGCTATTTTTATCCCTGACATGTCATATTTTTCATATGTCAGCAATCAGGTCTGAATTTTTCATACTTTTCATAGAATCTTCCATCATTTATTTTCATAGAGTGCATAGAATCACCTTCCAAGTGTCACACCTTGTCTTCTAGTATCTTCCTCTTCCATGGGATTTACCATCCTTTAAAAATTTGACTTCCTTGGATCATTATATGATATTTGACACCAAATTACCATCCAATAATTTTACATTACCCATGTGCTCGAATTTGGCTGAATATCATGCCAAGTGTGCGGGGAATCTAGTCACCCAAATTATTCACAAGCTTCCAAGTGTCTTCATGAACTCATGCCACATTATTTTATTTGAATTCATCATTTATGTGACCGAATTAAATGTGAATATGGTAAAATAAAGTCCTTTCGGGTCCCATATCCCCTTATTACAAAATGTATGTCTCCATATCAACCTAGGGAACCAGTAGGTTGGTGAAACATTATTTGCAAATAGTCTTATTTGGAAATTATTTAATTGGGGACATGACAAATCCTCCCCACTCAATATTTATTTTCCTCAAGCAATTCCAGGTTTGTATGATGAAATATTTTTCATATTCCCAAGTGGCATCCTCATTTGGTACTCCTTCCTTTGCACCAAGTGCTATGTTATGGTTCTACTCATTAATTTTCTTTAGGTGCAATTTCAGTAGTGGCACTCATGTACTGCAATTTTGTGTTCTCAAAGGTAAAGAGAATTGGATTTTGCATATTGATATGTCCTGTAACATCACCAATAAAACCAAAAGGATTAATCAAATCCATAAAAACCAAATTTGTGCAAATAATCTTTACCTCCATATTTTGGAAACCTTTTCTAAACTTTCACCCCTTTTTTCTTTTGTATAATTATTTGAAGTTGGTACTGATTTACCAAAATTTGAGTTTCTTAAGATTCCAAGAAAATATCAGAGAGGAACCACCATGCTTTCTGCTGCACTACTCTGACTACAATCATCTTCTCAAGTGGTGACTAAATCTCCAATGTTGCTTGTTGCCCCCAAAATTGAAGCCAATGAGACCAAAAATGATCCCAGGGTCCAATATGATCCTCATACATGCATGGTGTGAAATGCCTATGATGAAATTCCATGAAAACCAAACATGTGAAAATTGAATCCATATCTTAAAAGGTATGCCACATGGGAAACTGGAACACTTCTCTGCAAAGATGAACTCAAACAACTGAAGGTTGGTTTGCTTTCTCAAACCAACAATCGAACTGATACTCCAAGTAAGATGAAACCAAGCAATTCCAGGATCCCATTGCTGGTATTTCACCCTTCCAAACATCATGACTACAAAATATATATCATGAAAGTACATAAAAGCATCATAAAAATGTACATCAAGAAGGTACATCATCAAAGAATCATCAAAGTGCTTGTACATCCAAGTAAGTAGATCACCATGTGGCCCATACACACAAGCATCAAGTGTTATATCATATCTGCCCCAATGACATAGGTGATGATCCCATATAATCCCATAATGCTTCTCCAAAAATATATAATGTGCATAAATAGAATCAGCCATGTGTTCTTTCATCCAAGAATTGAATGAAGAACCTGAACCAAATAAGGAGAAAAGAAAACATGAAGACTTCAAGTGGGTCAAAGAAGCCTCATCAATACACCCATGAATATGTATATCATCATGAAATAACAGAGGATGTTGCTACCAATAATAATGTTCCTCAATCATATATCTCTTCACCCAAGTGTGGGATGAAGTTCCTCCAACATCAATTGTATTACCTGGCAAGGAGTAAGGAAAATCATGAGACTCCAAGTGACTCAAGTGAACATCATAAGTGCACCCATGTAGATGTGTATCATCATAATGTAACAAAGGATGCTTCTGAAAATTTAAATAAGTTGGTTTTCTAATAATTTCATAATCAAAAGGAGATATAGAAGTTTCATACTCCTCATGGGGCACCATTAAAAAGAAAACTTTCACCCATACTTCATTAGGATGAATGTTGCAAAATTTGGAAGTGTAGGATGTAGGAGAAATAACCAACTCAGCCAAAGTATTAGAAAGTGAAAAATAATCATCATGTGGAGGATCCATAGGGGTAGGATTATGCACCTCCCTTAAAAACACAAAACTTTCCTCGTGGGTTGGTTCCAAGGTGGTGGAATCATGCACTTCTTCAAAAAGTGTGTAACCATTTTCAAGAGGCAACTCAAGTTCCTCTTCCACCATAAAAAGTGATTGGCTCTCATTAAGATAATCTTCAAACACATCAAGAACCTGCAATTTTTCATGTTTCTCATGATCCATCATGTCATGAGAATCCTCCAAGAAATCTACCATATGCCAATCTGAAACATAGGAGGAAGGACAAGTATATTGCAACCTCTCAAGAAGTTGCTCATTTTGAATTTTGAGATTATGAATATCCTCATTATTATTCAAGTATGCTTCATGTAACCATTCATTAATATCAACCAAATTGTTTCTACCAAAAATAAAAGACAGGAAATTACCTTCAATGTTGCACATTGCTCTTTGAATCTTCTCCATGTCTTCAAGGAAGGATGGCTCCTCCAATGAAGAAATTTTCCAACAAGAATTTGAAAACAGTGCTTTAGAGTCATGGAGTATGCTAAGGGCCTCCTGGATATCCATTTCACTCATCTCCAAAGACCCTTCAATGAAGTATGGTTCATGGGAGTGAACCTCCTCTTATTCTTTCTTCTTGATTTGATCAACTTCTTGAAGCTCAAGTGGTGACGGGGAAGTTGATCTTGGTTCTTCATTATCTGTCACAAGGTATTCATATTCATTCTTATGAGAACATTGTATTGCAGAAACGCATTACAATCTGATCTCTATGTCACCAAAATAGAGTTGTGAGCACCCATCAATAGGTACTCCTTCACAGTTCAAGCATCCATCAATAGATGCCCTTTGGTCCATCTCCATAGTAGAATGTGTCTCGGAATGATATTCAATAGTTTCAAGGTAATCTTCTTCATTCTCATGTGATGTTTCATCATATTTTTCAAAATCACTGGGGAGTGACTTTCGATCCTCTTGATGTAGTGTTTTTTTCTGCTTCACTGACCCACAAAAATTGGTAGCTCCTTGGTCTCCTCCATACTTGTGGATTGTTGATTGTTCCTTAATGAGTTCTCATATTCCTTGTAAAGAAATACATACTTAATGATATACTCTTTTAAATAATATCTTTCAGGAATATCCCATCTCAATTTTTGATACCCCTGGTAACATGCTTCGATATCTTTGGTCGTAATGTTTTCTGTCGTTAGCGAGGGAGGAAGGAAAGTGGGTTTGGTGGGTCAATTATGAAACCAAGACATGTTTGAAATTTTTTATTAAATGCATGGTATTAATTCACAGATGCAAGTAACATGCTCTGATACCACTGGAATGTCCCTAAATGGAATTTATGGAGAAATGCACAAATCGGGCAAAATTTGAGCTTAACTAGTCATGACTCTAGAGGGTTCCAAATTTCACCGAATGGTCCCAAATTTGAAATGTAACGGTATGGTGAGTATTATAACATAAAAATATGGTATATTTACACTTTATATCAGACTTTATACCTCTGCAAGCTTGTTTGGGGCTAATGACAAAAGACCAAAATTACTAGGAAATTGTGTTCAAATCCCCCCAAGGGTGATGGCCAAACTAGCTCTCCAAATCAAGTAAAACCCTCCCAAATTTAAGAACAGAGTGAGGACTCAGTATCAGACATCAATTATTACCATTAATCATTTTTTTTAAGTTCTTCAAGTGTATTATGATCTGCAACATTTGTAGGGTAACTTTCATAGAAATTTCCTAAGGGAAATTTGCATTACTATCTAGACATGACATAGGAGAGGTAGAATATATGGTTCTGAGACTAATATGAGACATGGTGGTAATATATGGAATAAAAATATCTTCCCCAAAATCATAAAACTCAAATGAATCCCCCCCCCCACCCCCAACAAATCTAATACAATACTCCTCCAAGATTGAAGCCAAAGTCATGGAAACTAGTGATTCAATGGCATGGGAATGCAAGCTTTTCACACTTGAGTTTCTTTGATTTTGACCCACTGAGGATATGGAAATTAAATTACATAGTAATAATACATCATATATTTCTTTCCCAACATCATCCAACTCATATAATATCCCTCATACAAATATGGTATAAAACTACTTCAAGATTGAAGCCAAATCCATGAAGACTAGTGATACAAGGGCATGAGTATGCAAGCTTTTCATACATGTATCTCTGATATTTCGAGTTAAAAAGCATGTGAAAATAATATTAAATAGCCATACATCATATATTGATTCCCCATCATCATAAAACTCATATAAATATCCTCATACAAATCTAATATAAAGCTACTTCAATATTGAAGCCAAATCCATGAAAACTAGTTATTCAAGAGCATGGGGAATGCGAGCCTTTCATACATGTATTTCTGAGATTTATACTTACAGAGAATATGGATATGATATTACATATCCATGCATCATAAATCAAATATTGGTCATCAACCATCCTTATCAAGGCGCAAGAATCACTCCAACAAGTGTGCAATCAATTGTGAGTGTGGGAAAATGGAGAAGAAGGAATGAGAGAATGGGGAGATAAATGAGAATTCAACTGTAAGACCTTCAACCTGAAAATAAAACTCCTTCATTAAGCTCCCATGAGAGGCCTGAATTGCCTCTCCATTAACCAACTTGGAAAGGAATCCAACTCCCTCGAAATTGGTTCACAAGCAGGGAGAGTGAACACTCACCGTGCAATGGACAAGCAAAACCTCTCCAAAATGTCAAATTCCAATTAAAAAATGATCCAAATATATTCTCCTTCCTCGAGACATCCTTTTATTAACTTCATTATTCCTTTTAAAGTCGAATTCACCTCCATGAGAATCCTCCAACTCATCTTAGTGGTTTAGTAACTCTCATGACACTTGTCTTCCTCTTCATGCTCCAATTCTTTCCCCAATTCAACTGGATGCCTACAAATCCAAAATTAGACCTATTGGTGGCTATTTTTATCCCTAACATGTCATATTTTTCATATGTCAGCAGTCAGGTCTCAATTTTTCATACTTGTCATAGAATCTTTCATCATTTGTTGTCATAGAGTGCATAGAATCTCCTTCCAAGTGGCACACCTTGTCTTCTAGTCTCTTCCTCTTCCATGGGAGTTACCCTCCTTTACCAATCCAAATACCTTGGCTCATTATTCAATATTTGATGCCAAATTACCATCCGATAATGTTACATTACCCATGTGTTCGAATTTGGATGAATATCATGCCAAGTGTGTGGGGAATCTAGTCACCCAAATTATTCACAAGCTTCCAAGTGTCTTCATGAACTCGTGCCACCTTATTTTCTTAGAATTAATCATTTATGTGACCCAATTACATGTGAATATGGTAAACTAAAGTCCTTTTAGGTCCCATATACCCTTTTAAAAAAAATTATCTCTCCATCTCAACCTACGAAACTAGTAGGTTGGTGAAACATTATTTGCAAATAGCCTTATTTGGAAATTATTTAATTGGGGATATGACATCTAACCATAACATCCCTGCAAAATGCAGGGCAACATTTCTACCACCTTGATTGTTCAATAATCATGAATAAAATAAAATAACTTGATCAAATGAAAAATGAAACGATTGGATTGTGTTTAGTGTGATGGAGGTCCTATTGTCTTGAAATTGATTTGTGTGAAACCAACAGATTTATCAAATATGAAACCTGCAGAGAACATTAGCGAGTTACCCACGGAGATTCTCTAATTAGTCTCTTATCAAATACCCAAAATGCTTTTGCAAGACCTCTGTTTTGAAAGGAGTAAATTTATACTACAAAAACAACCTCATCTCCATTTTTGTTTGGAAGCTATATTTCTAGTTCAGTAAAGTGATCAATGGGGAATGGCTAATATTCCATGTCACATGGCCCAATTTTGCAAAAATAATATTATCTTATTTGATTTTATTTAAAGACAAGATGTTAAATTTTATGCTAAGTTGTAATTGATGACTCAGCAGAGTCAAGGATATTGAATGTAATTCTAAATATTTTAATTACAAATAAATAAAAGTGGAGACAACAGCTTAGGAGAGTTGTTAAAGAGTGTTTACTGGTCAAATTGGTGGAGGATACTAGGTGGAGATCAAACAAACATGTGGTAGCATCCTCAAACCACTTCCAACTGTTGCAGGTGGCAACCTCCCTACATTTGGGGTCATAATCCCCCAAGAAAGTGGGCTCAGAGCAGGTGGCTCAATTAATGACAACTGACCCAAAAGACCTAGGCAATCTTTATAAAAATTCCCATTGAAGAGAGTTGAGGCTGCTCATTCTAGGGAAGTGATCATTCAGGTGAATGTACTTCATAGAAATTCAATGGCAAGGGAATTTGTGGAAATAGTTTAAGGGGTTAACTGCTAAGTGATTTAGTGCAACTTTTCAGCTGAAGGATCTTACTGCTAAGTGCAGAGTGATTATTGAGTCATTGGACTAGTCTATTGTTTTCTTGCTCCACTAGTTCTTAGCTAAGGAGACCAGGAACATGCTCGGGGGTCCTCAGGAAGCGTTGTTTGAGTACTCTCCAGGAGTTGGAAGGGAGGAACGGCCTCCTAACGCTGCTGTTGTCCATCTTAATCAGGTTCTACAATCTTTTGTTTTACTGTGTTATATGGTTAAATATGGATCTGACATCTAAATGAATGTTAAGTATTTAGTTGTAAAATGTTAAGAGTTAGTAATCTTTTTGGATTAGTGAAGGAATGAATCTGAATAAATGAAAATAATTCTAATCTTTGTTTTTCCACGTCTGGAAGGACCAGACCGTACTCCAGCACAGACAGAGTATTTTAAGTAGATGAAGGAAATGATAAGAGACTGGAAAGATTAGATATGTTATGCATTTTGTAATAGCAAGTAATTTATTTCTGTATGTATATTATTATTAGAAAAGTACAATAACCTGTTTATCTATGTTTATTGTTTAACCAGCTTACTAATGTAAGTATACTGGAAAAAAAATAGCAATAACTCATTACAGGTAGAAGGACTATCATATTAATAGAATATCCTAGTAAATAATATGTTCTGTTTATACATAATACATTATCCTTTTATTGAAATTAAAATGTGCAGGAGGGTAAACTATGTTATGTTATATATGTATTTTCTTTGTGTTTAATTATTAACCAGAGGCATATGTAGTAGAAGAAACACAGTTAAACTACTTTGTTTACATTCAGTTCAATAAAGGTATAAACTATTAAGTATATAGTTTATTTACTAATATTAATAAACCAAGACTAACAGTTACTATTAACATACGAAAGTAATTTGAAAAATATTTATTTTATTAAGAAGAAACTTATTTAAAAATATCTATGTTTATCTATCAAATTCGTTTTATCATTTCAGTAGATAAGAACAACAAGAATACAATAATAATCAAAATGAAAATAAATTTATATTTATGAAAAGAACTGTTCCATAATAGGTTTATACCTGTAAGAGTATCTACAGGGTCGAAACCCTATATTAAATTTATTGTTTAAAACATAAACTTTTAAACTGTAATTCTATTATTTGGACCATTATTCAATAAACAAATAAACTATCAAAGACTAGTGATAGTCCTTATTGCCACATATGTACTTATGCAATTAAAAATATATTTGCTACACATCTATAATAACATTAACTAAAAACAAGATTAAAACAAGTAATAGGACCTGTTTAATTAAAATTAAAGAATTAGGTAAACAAGGGTTTCATTCAGGAAACCCTGGCTCTTATTACTAAGAAAACAAATATTTATTACAAATTACTCTAAGCAAGAGTTATAGTTATGGCTTAAATAAATAACTACATTATATCACAAAAACACAATAAATAGTAAATTTATTTATTCACAATCAAAAAGGGTAGAAACCTTTTTTACACAGAGTCACCAAACAGTATACTGCAGAAAACGAGTCTAAGCTCGAAGACAGACTGTCTTAAAAACCCATTGCATTACTTTAACAAGCCAAAAGGATGAACCTTAAAACCAAATACAACACCCAGCTCACAGCCAGGGATACCCATTAACTAAGTGAGGGTTGTAAACAGTATAAAAACCAACATTAACTTATAAAAGGAAATTGCAGAGACAATGGCGAAGCTGGACAAGTATCCAAGCTCAGAAGTTTCCCCAACCGACTACCCTGTTACAAGTAAGGGAAGAACCCATTCATTGAAAACTAACGATTACCCATTTCAGAGCTAAGAGCCACGAAGACAGCTAGCAGCATCACCTTCATTGTTCCCAAAGAGAAGTTACAGGTTTTGCAAGTGCATATCATGGTACGTTAGTTTTGAAATTTCTTTTCTAATTAAAACCTACTATAAATACGAATTTAAATTGGGTAATGTTATTCTAAATACAGAATTGAATATATACCTGATTAAAGAAAATAAACAGTTTAGAATTGATATTGTCACCAACAGCAAGGCATGAATATGAAGCTCCAAACCCTACAATGATGGCGAAGGAGCACACTAACAACAGCGAAGACACAACTTTACACAGAAGTGGCAGGCCACGAAAGAAAGGCAAAATGAAGTCACACACAGACCACACGCAAGTGCAAAGCAACAAGCAACAAACCCTTGCATAGTAAAGAACCACAGTACAAAGAAAGGGAATAAGACCGAGTATTGGAGGCTAAAGCAACATTAACCGAGACTCAGAGCACAACTAGAACCAGAAAGGTCTCATGGCTGCCATGAGAGTTTTTGTAGAGCAGCCCAAAGGCCCGAGAACTACGGAAGGAAAATGACGAAGGGTTAGGGTTGCTAGGAACTTATATCTCCAGTGCATGGTTAGGAGAAGTCCACGTGCCCACTAGAAAATCAAACAACTCATGGGTCGAACTCTATAGTCACCTGCATTCCAATAATTTCCAATTATTTGTATAATGATTTGTTAACAAGCGATGCAGGAACTATATTATATTCACATATATAATTCATCATTAACATAACATGTATATATCAAAAGGTTGTTTAGCGTTGATTTTGGAGTTTGGTAAACAATGATTTTTGGGACATTGACCAAATGAAGGTTTGATAATCATATAGTCATTATACAACCCTGGAATCTTTGCTTAAAACTCTTCGAAACTATTTGTTTATGCTTGGTTTATAAAATAAACCTTTCACTCTTAAAACAATTAGCTTGGGATGGATGTAATTCATCAAACTATATTATAAGGTCGATATTACGATGTGAGTGTTTTATTAACCATATTTTTTTATCAACGTTAACCCTGGCAAGTATAATAACCATTTGTTATGTGAAAAAGTCCAAGATGAATTATTTTAAACCACCCAACAACCATAGACTTCTATGTTTACATACATTATGGTCTATGCAAGGTTATACTCCTTTAAAACCCACAATTCAAGTGGTGATAATTATAAAATTGGATAGCATAGTATAGAGGAGGATCATGAATTATTTTCAAGTTTAATTTGTTTTAGACTTGTTTAGAAGCTTCGAGCTAACAACAAAATTATATGTTTATAAACAAAATAATATGTACATGTTTCTAACCCTTGTAAAACCAACGTTCGATTGGAAATAAACTATAAAGTTGGCTAGTATGGTAAAAGAATATATATTGAATTCTTTTACATAATTCATTTGGGATTAGACTTTAATAGTCAATAGTTGTTTCTCAACTTTGATTTTGTTAGTAACTTACCAAAATTATTTATTGGTAGGATGAGTTCATGAATATAAAAGATATCTGGTGCTTAGCAGAAGCTGGAAGTTTGATCATTATAGAAAACATATACCTTAAAAACTGTTATAAACAGTAACTTAATATAAGAAAAGCATTATAGGAATATTAAGAAGTGCAATGGAATAATTCTACTTGAATCTATAAGCGATAGAACCACTTGAATTGACCTAGATCTATGAAGCAAAGGAAAAGAGTGTATCATGTGAAAAGACGCTATTGTTTTTACACTAAACAAACTTATAGTGTCAAGAAGTTTACAGGCTGTAAGTTTCCCTACAGAAGATAAATATCAATCAGCTTGATACTCAAGTAAGTAGTATGATAATGTATAATAACCAATACACAACCAATAGTACAATCAATATAATGTTGCAAGATATGCATATTAAAGTAGAAGTTACTATGCAACTAAGATTACAAGTTTAGAGCCACAGTAAGTATCTTTACTGTCGCTATGTATGATAAAGAAAGAAACTCAATTATTCTGAACTTCGTTTACAAGAAAAACTGAAGAAAGCAAACTATTTTTACCTCATGGAAGTTGCTTGGAATTTAGCAGCTTATTTACTAAGCTTATTAATTGCAAATAGAAACACTTCTGGATACTTTATTAAATTTAAAACATTACTCATTCAATCATACCTGTAAACCTGTAAGAACTAGTAATCTTTCTACATTAGCATAAATGCTAAGTAAGCCCAGGATTCAAAGTTAGATTCCACCTACTTGTCATAAAGAAGACTCATCAGTAAACTGAAATAAAACAATACGCAAGTAAACCTTATTCATGTTACAAAAAGGAAACTGCTTAGTTAATGTAATTGAGATTATGTAATACTAATCATTTGACTGTTTCTTTTACTGCTAACCTTTAGCTGTTAGTAAACCGCAGTTTCAGCATTTTATGTTATCTCAAAATTTTAAATTTTTGTGAAAATTTGGGGTTTTGACATGTGGTATCAGAGCACAAGGTTCAAACACTAAGCCTTGATGAATCCCAACTAGCTTTTATGAAACAGTAAATTGAATTATTATGCTGATGTATTTTCTTTTAAATGTTATTCAACAAAGAAATTGTTTCTGAATTTTAACAAACTGGTATGGAAAGGCTGGAAGAATATGCAAAGGAGGAATCTCCATTTACTGAACCAGAAAATTTACCAAAAGATTTAACTACCAATTCCTCAGAACTATTGCAAACAGTAAAAGACCTAAAATCTGAAATGGAATCTGTAAAATGAGAGAATGAAAGGATTCTGAGGGCTCAGGAGGAGCTAAATCAGATCCTAATAGAAAGGTTTCAAACTGAGGGTAGGGGTAGAAGAACTAAATCAGAAGATACAAGTCATCAATGCAAATTTAAAAAGATAAAACATACTAAAAATGAAAGTAGTTCATTTTCAGAGGTGTTTGGTGAACAACAAAATTTTCATTCTACTAGTGATAGTAGTGATGATAATCATTACACTAAAGAGAGGAAATACAAATCTTATGAGAAAATTTCTGGGGAATTCAAAAAGATAAAACCACCAGCATTTAATGGAGAGACTGAGAAGGGGGAGGAAGCGGAATCCTGGTTATCTGGGATGAAAAAGTACTTCCAAATATATAACTATTCTAACTAGTTAAAGGCTAGAATGACTATTTATAATCTCTCGGGAAAGGCTGACATTTGGTGGCAGGACTTAAAGAGAGTTAAGGGAATAAAAGAGAAGAATGTAAATTGGAGTACCTTCAAGAGGTACTTCAAAAAGAAATTTATGTCTGAGCAATACTATGAAGAGAGAGCAAAAGAATTTTATGAGTTTAAGTTAGGATGAATGACAATGAAAGATCTAAACAGCAAGTTTTTAAGTCTACTTAGGTATGTGCCATACCTTGTAGATGAGAAACCAAAGGTACAGCGATTCCTCAGTTGTCTACCTTATCATATTAAGGATGTGATTGAATATGACAATCCAAATACTTTGGAAGAAGCTATGAGAAAAGCTAATTTCTGGTTTGAACAAAATCGAAAGAAGGAAAGCATGGCCAACTGGAAGGCCAAGAAAAATAATAACCAGTATGAACAAAAGAAGAAGGATTTTGTGTCCAACAGAAATTCTAAGAACAATAAGGCCAGAAATTATCCTAACAATAAGAACTTCCAAGGAAATAAGAATAATTCTCCAAACAATCAAAATAATTCTAAGGGTAAATAATTTGCTAATAACCATGGTAATTATACCAAGAACTTTGAGCGCAAAGAACCTATAAAGTGCTGGGAGTGTAATGGCCCACACTATGCTTCAGTCTGTCCTAATCAGAAAAAGACTATCAGTAATATTCATACCATATAGGAGGAGATGACTGTTGGAGAATTAGCGAGGACTATGCCCAAAATCAATGCAGCCTTGGAGAATCAACAAGCAGAATATCAAACTTCCATGGTGGAAGTAGAAGGTATGATAAATCAAACCCATGTAACTATTTTGATTGATCCAGGAGCTAGTCTCAGTTATATTGCACCTAAAATGGTAGAAAAATGTAAGTTACCTGTTGAAAAATTTGAGAATTCTTGGTTGCTTCAGTTAGCCACTGGTGCTAAAAGAAAGGTAACTTGTTTTGTAAGAGAATGTGCAGTAGTTATGGATCATTTTGAAACTGTTGTAAAGCTTAATGTATTTCCTCTTGGTTCTTATGATTTACTGATTGGTATGGACTGGTTAGAACAACATAGGCTAATTTTAAATTGTTATGATAAAACTTTCACATGTTTAAACAGTGATGGAAAACCAGTAAGTGTAAAAGGAATGCCTAGAAAAACCACCATAAGGCAGATTTCTGCTCTACGGCTTAAGCGAGTTGTTAGAAAGGGATGTAAATCTTATGCAGTAACATTAACTGATGAGGAGGGTCTAATTAAGACAGATAAGTTAAAATTGGAAGACATGCCAGTCTTAAGAGAATATGTTGATGTATTCCCTAAAGAAATTTCGGGACTACCTCCGAAAAGGGAATTGGATTTCACCATTGAGCTGGTACCTAGTGCAGTACCTAGCTCAAAGTCCCCTTATCGAATGAACATACTTGAACTTAATGAATTAAAGTCTCAATTAAAAGAACTAATTGATAAAAATTATATTCGGCCTAGTGTGTCTCCCTAGGGGGCACCTGTCATCTTCGTTAAGAAAAAGGATGGAACCATGCGACTTTGCATAGATTACCGTCAGTTGAATAAGATGACCATTAAAAAACGATATCTGTTGCCCTGCATAGATGATTTGTTTGATCAACTATGTGGAGCCACGGTGTTTTTGAAAATAGATTTAAGGTCTGGATATTATCAAGTTAGGATTAAAGATGAAGATATCTTTAAGACAGCTTTTAGAACTCAATATGGCCATTATGAGTTTGTCGTCATGCCATTTGGGCTTACTAATGCTCCAGCTGTTTTTATGTGTTTAATGAACAATGTTATGCATAAGTATCTAGATAAGTTTGTAGTCATGTTCATCGACAACATTTTAATCTATTCAAAAACTAAAGAAGAACATAAAGAACATTTAAAGATTGTTTTGCAAGAGTTACGAGATCATCAACTCTTTGCAAAGTCTAGTAAATGTGATTTATTCAAGGATAAGATTCAGTATTTAGGTCATGTGGTGACCAAGGAAGGGATTTTAGTAGATCCTGAAAAGATAAAGGCAATCAAAGATTGGCTGGTTCCTAAGGATGTAACTGATGTTCGATCTTTCATGGGAATTACCAGTTACTACTGGAGGTTCATTGAAGGTTTTTTGAGGATAGCGAATCCGATAACTTTTTTGCAGAAGAAAGGGAAGAAGTTTGATTGGAACCAGAAATGTGAGGAAAGCTTTAAAAAGTTAAAAACTTTATTAACCAGCGCACCTATTTTAAGAATAGTTGATCCTAATAAATAATTTGTAGTGTGCACTGACGCCTGCAATGATGGCTTAGGCAATGTTCTGGCTCAAGAAGGGAATGTTATTGCCTATGAGTCCAGGAAATTAAAAATTCATGAAAAGAATTATGCAACTTATGATATGGAATTAGCAGCTGTTATACATGCTTTAAAGATGTGGTGACATCACCTAATTGGCAGAAAATTTATTTTAATGACTGATAATAAAGGATTGAAGTATCTATTAGATCAGCCTAATCTAAATGCCAAACAAGCTAGATGGCTAGATTTTCTAAGTGAGTATGATTTCGAAATTCAGCACATTAAAGGTAAAGAAAATAAAGTTGTTGATGCATTAAGTAGGAATGCAAGGCTGAATTTTGTAGTAGTTATCAGCACTTACACTACAGATTTGGATGAATGGCTTAAAGCAGGAATAGAACAAGATGAAATTTACCAACATTTACAAGCTAAAACTAAAGAAAATCCAACATAAAGCTTAAGTAAAGGGTACATTTTGAATGCAAAAGAATTTTTACTGTATAAAGACAGAATGTATGTACCTAACGTACCTAAAGTTAAGGTGCTAATTTTGGATGAAATTCATAAAACTCCATACTCAAGTCATCCAGGCTATCAAAAGACTATAACTATGTTAAGAAAAGAATATTTTTGGTCAAATATGAAGACTGAAGTAGCAGAATATATTGCTATATGTTTTGAATGTCAACAGGTGAAAACTGAACATCAACACCCAACTGGATTACTTCAGCCATTACCCATTCCTAGCTGGAAATGGGAGATAATTAGTCTCGATTTTATTACTGGACTGCCTAGAAATCAGAATCTGAATGATTCTATCATGGTAGTAGTTGATAAGTTAAGTAAAGTGACTCACTTTATACGTGTTAAAACTACATATAAAGCTGCAAACATAGCTGATATCTTTCTAAAACAGATTTTTCAATTGCATCGAATACCGAAAGTAATAATCTCAGATAGAGATCCTAAATTTGCAGGTAACTTTTGGAAGTATTTATTGAAAGGATTAAACACTACATTAAATTTCAGTACTTCTTTCCATCCTCAAATAGATGGACAAACTGAAAGAGTAAACCAAGTACTAGAAGATCTATTATTAATTTATGTGAAAGACCAGCCAGGTAAATGGGAAGGTTATTTGCATCTGGTAGAATTTGCTTATAATAATAATTATCAAGCATCAACCAGATTTAGTCCTTTCAAGATTTTATATGGAAGGAAGTGTAATACTCCTATCTCTTGGAGTAATCTGGTGGATAGATTGGTATTAGGTCCTGAACTGTTAAAGGAAATGGAAGAAATTGTAAAGCAGGTACAAGGTAATCTAAAAGTTGCACAGGATCGACAGAAAACTCAAGCAGACCTTAAAAAAACTCCAAAGGAGTTTCAGGTAGGTGAACATGTGTTCATCAAGGTGAGGCCCAAAAAGAGCTCTCTGAGATTGGGGAGTTGTGCAAAACTAGCACCTCGTTACTGTGGTCCATTTGAAATTCTATCCAGAATTGGACAGGTAGCTTATCAATTAGCATTACCACCAAATTTAACATTACATAATGTTTTTCACATTTATGTATTAAAGAAATATGTTCATGATGCTACTCATGTTGTTAACTGGAATGATGTACAGGTGGAACTAGAAGGATATTTTCTAGTGGAACCAGACTGTATCCTCGGGCGGAGGGAGATCACACTTCGGAACCGCACCATTGGACAGGTGAAGGTGCAATGGAAGCACCTTAGTCCAGAGGAAGCCACCTGGTAATTGGAAAGTAATATGCGATATGCATATCCAATTCTGTTCCAGGGGAATTCTGAGGGTGAAGAATAAATAATATCGAGGACGATGTTATGTTCTAAGGGAGTGTGTATGTCACATGCCCCAATTTTGCAAAAATAATATTATCTTATTTGATTTTATTTAAAGACAATATGTTAAATTTTATGCTAAGTTGTAATTGATGACTCAACAGAGTTAAGGATATTGAATGTAATTCTAAATATTTTAATTATAAATAAATAAAAGTGGAGACAACAGCTTAGGAGAGCTGTTAAAAGAGTGTTTGTTGGTCAAATTGGTGGAGGAGACTAAGTGGAGAGCAAACAGACATGTGGCAGCATCCTCAAACCACTTCTAACTGTTGTAGGTGGAAACCTCCCTACATTTGGGGTCATGATCCCCCAAGAAAGTAGGATCAGAGTAGGTGGCTCAATTAATGACAACTGAACCAAAAGACTTAGGCAGTCTTTATAAAAATTCCCATTGAAGAGAGATGAGGCTGCTCATTCTAGGGAAGTGATCATTTAGGTGAATGTACTTCAAAGAAATTCAATGGCAAGGGAATTTGTGGAAAGAGTTTGAGGGGTTGACTGCTAAGTGATCTAGTGCAGCTTTTTAGCTGAAAGATATTACTGTTGAGTGCAGAGTGATTATTGAGTCATTGGACTAGTCTATTGTTTGCTTGCTCCACCAGTTCTCATCCAAGGAGACCAGGAACAAGCTCGAGGGTCCTGAGAAAGAGTTGTTTAAGCGCTCTCTAGGATTTGGTAGGGAGGAACGACCTCCTAACGTTGTTGTTGTCCAGCTTAATCAGGTTCTACAATATTTTGTTTTACTGTGTTAGATGGTTAAATATGGATTTGACTACTAAATGAATGTTAAGTATTTAGTTGTAAAATGTTAAGAGTTAGTAATTTTTTTTATTAGTGAAGGAATGAATCTGAATAGATGAAAATAATTCTAATTTTTGTTTTTCCACGTCTGGAAGGACCAGATCGTACTCCAGCACAGACAGAGTATTTAAAGTAGATCAAGGAAATGATAAGAGACTGGAAAGATTAGATATGTTACGCATTTTACAATAGCAAGTAATTTATTTCTGTATGTAGATTATTATTAGAAAAGTATAATAACTTGTTTATCTATGCTTATTGTTTAACCAGCTTACTTATGTAAGTATACTGGAAAAGAAATAGCAATAACTCATTACAGGTAGAAGGATTATCATATTAATAGAATATCCTAGTAAATAACATGTTCTGTTTATACACAGTACATTATCAAGTTTATTGAAATTAAAATATGCAGGAGGGTAAACTGTGTTATGTTATATATGTATTTTCTTTGTGTTTAATTATTAACCAAAGGCATATGCAGTAGAAGAAACATAGTTAAACTACTTTGTTTACATTCAGTTCAATAAAGGTATAAACTATTAAGTATATAGTTTATTTACTAATATTAATAAACCAAGACTAACAGTTACTATTAATAGAGGAAAGTAATATGAAAAATATTTATTTTATTAAGAAGAAACTTAATTAAAAATATCTATGTTTATCTATCAAATTCTTTTTATCATTTCAGTAGATAAGAACAACAAGAATACAATAATAATCAGAATGAAAATAAATGTATATTTATGAAAAGAACTGTTCCATAACAGGCTTATACATGTAAGAGTATCTACAGGGTCGAAACCCTATATTAAATTTATTGTTTAAAACATAAAATTTTAAACTATAATTCTATTATTTGGACCATTATTCAATAAAAAAATAAACTATCAAAGACTAGTGACAGTCCTTATTGCCACATATGTACTTATGCAATTAAAAATATATTCGCTACACATCTGTAATAACATTAACTAAAAACAAGATTAAAACAAGTAATAGAACCTGTTTAATTAAAATTAAAGAATTAGGTAAACAAGGATTTCATTCAGGAAACCCTAGCTCTTATTCCTGAGGAAACAAATATTTATTACAAATTACTCTAAGCAAGAGTTACAGTTATGGCTTAAATAAATAACTACATTATATCACAAAAACACAATAAATAGTAAATTTATTTATTCACAGTCAAAAAGGGTAGAAACCTTATTTACATAGAGTCACCAAATAGTATACTACAGAAAACGAGTCTAAGCTCAAAGACAAACTGTCTTAAAAACCCATTGCATTACTTTAACAAGCCAGAAGGCTAAACCTTAAAACCAAATACAACACCCAGCTCACGGCCAGGGATACCCATCGACGAAGAGAGGGTTGTAAACAGTATAAAAACCAACATTAACTTATAAAAATAAATTGCAGAGACAATGGTGAAGCTGGACAAGTATCCAAGCTCAGAAGTTGCCCCAACCGACTACCTTCTTACAAGTAAGGGAAGAACCCGTTCATTGAAAACCAGGGATTACCCATTTCGGAGCTAAGAGCCACGAAGACAGCTAGCAGCATCACCTTCACTGTTCGCAAAGAGAAGTTACAGGTCCTACAAGTGCATAGCATGGTATGTTACTTTTGAAATTTCTTTTCTAATAAAAACCTACTGTAAATACGAATTTAAATTGGGTATTGTTATTCTGAATATACAATTGAATATATACCTGATTAAAGAAAATAAATAAGAGTATCTATAGGGTCGAAACCCTATATTAAATTTATTGTTTAAAACATAAACTTTTAAACTGTAATTCTATTATTTGGACCATTATTCAATAAATAAATAAACTATCAAAGACTAGTGACAGTCCTTATTGCCACATATGTACTTATGCAATTAAAAAGATATTCGCTACACATCTGTAATAACATTAACTAAAAACAAGATTAAAACAAGTAATAGAACCTGTTTAATTAAAATTAAAGAATTAAGTAAACAAGGGTTTCATTCAGGAAAACCTAGCTCTTATTCCTGAGCAAACAAATATTTATTACAAATTACTCTAAGCAAGAGTTATAGTTATGGCTTAAATAAATAACTACATTATATCACAAAAACACAATAAATAGTAAATTTATTTATTCACAGTCGAAAAGGGTAGAAACCCTATTTACACAGAGTCACCAAACAGTATACTACAGAAAACGAGTCTAAGCTCGAAGACAGACTGTCTTAAAAACCCATTGCATTACTTTAACAAGCCAAAAGTTTGAACCTTAAAACCAAATACAACACCCAGCTCATGGCCAAGGATACCCATCGACGAAGCGAGGGTTGTAAATAGTATAAAAACCAACATTAACTTATAAAAATAAATTGCAGAGACAATGGCGAAGCTGGACAAGTATCCAAGCTCAGAAGTTGCCCCAACCGACTACCTTGTTACAAGTAAGGGAAGAACCCATTCATTGAAAACCAGGTCTTACCCGTTTTGGAGCTAAGAGCCACGAAGACAGCTAGCAGCATCACCTTCATTGTTCGCAAAGAGAAGTTACAGGTCCTGCAAGTGCATAGCACGGTACGTTAGTTTTGAAATTTCTTTTCTAATAAAAACCTACTGTAAATACGAATTAAAATTGGGTAATGTTATTCTTAATACAGAATTGAATATATACCTGATTAAAGAAAATAAACAATTTAGTATTGAGACTCTCGCCAACAGCAAGGCATGAATATGAAGCTCCAAACCCTACAACGATGGCGAAGGAGCACACTAACAACAACGAAGACACAACTTTACAAAGAAGTGGCAGGCCACAAAAGAAAGGGAAAATGAAGTCACACACAGACCACACGCAAGTGCAAAGCAAAAAGCAACGAACCCTTGCAAAGTAAAGACCCACAGTACAAAGAAAGGGAATAAGACCAAGTATTGGAGGCTGAAGCAACATTAACTGAGACTCGGAGCACAACTAGAACCAGAAAGGTCTCACGGCCGCCATGAGAGTTTTTGTAGAGCAGCCCGAAGGCCTGAGAACTATAGAAGGAAAATGACGAAGGGTTAGGGTTGCGAGGAACTTATATCTCTAGTGCATGGTCAGGAGAAGTCCACGTGCCCACTAGAAAATCAAACAATGCATGGGTCGAACTCTATAGTCACCTGCATTCCAATAATTTCCAATTATTTGTATAATGATTTGTTAACAAGCAATGCAGGAACTATATTATATTCACATATATAATTCATCGTTAACATAACACGTATATATCACAAGGTTGTTTAGTGTTGATTTTGGAGTTGGGTAAATAATGATTTTCGGGACATTGACCAAACGAAGGTTTGATAATCATATAATCATTATAGAACCCCGGAATCTTTGCTTAAAACTCTTCGAAACTATTTGTTTATGCTTGGTTTATAAAATAAACCTTTCACTCTTAAAACAATTAGCTTGGGATGGATGTAATTCATCAAACTATATCGTAAGGTCGATATTACGATGTGAGTGTTTTATTAACCATATTTTTTTTATCAACGTTAACCCTAGCAAGTATAATAACCATTTGTTATGTGAAAAAGTCCAAAATGAATTATTTTAAACCACCCAACAACCATAGACTTCTATGTTTACATACATTATGGTCTATGCATGGTTATACTCCTTTAAAACCCACAATGCAAGTGGTGATAATTATAAAATTGGATAGCATAGTAAAGAGGAGGATCATGAATTCTTTTCAAGTTTAATTTGTTTTAGACTTGTTTAGAAGCTTCGAAATACCAACAGAATTGTATGTTTATAAATAAAATAATATGTACATGTTTCTAACCCTTGTAAAACCAACATTCAATTGGAAATAAACTATAAAGTTGGCTAGTATGGTAAAAGAATATATATTGAATTCTTTTACATAGTTCATTTGGGATTAGACTTTAATAGTCAATAGTTGTTTCTCAACTTTGCTTTTGTTAGTAACTTACCAAAATTATTTATTGGTAGGATGAGTTTATGAATATAAAAGATATCTGGTGCTTAGCAGAAGATGGAAGGTTGATCATTATAGAAAACATCTACCTTAAAAATTGTTATAGATAGTAACTTAATATAAGAAAAGCATTATAGGAATATTAAGAAGTGCAATGGAATAATTCTACTTGAATCTATAAGCGTTAGAACCACTTGAATTGACCTAGATCTATGAAGCAAAGGCAAACATTGTATCATGTGAAAAGACGCTATTGTTTTTACACTAAACAAACTTATAGTGTCAAGAAGTTTATAGGCTATAAGTTTCCCTATAGAAGATAAATATCGATCAGCTTGATACTCAAGTAAGTAGTATGATAATGTATAATAACCAATAGTACAATCAGTATAACGTTGCAAGATATGCAAATTAAAGTAGAAGTTACTATGCAACTAAGATTACAAGTTTAGAGCCACAGTAAGTATCTTTACTGTAGCTACGTATGATAAAGAAAGAAACTCAAATATTCTGAACTTCGTTTACAAGAAAAACTGAAGAAAGCAAACTATTTTTACCTCATGGAAGTTGCTTGGAATTTAGCAACTTATTTACTACGCTTATTAATTGCAAATAGAAACACTTTTAGATACTTTATGAAATTTAAAACGTTACTCGTTCGATCATACGTGTAAACCTGTAAGAACTAGTAATCTTTTTGCGTTAGCATAAATGCTAAGTAAGCCTAGGATTCAAAGTTAGATTCCACCTACTTGTCATAAAGAAGACTCATCAGTAAACTAAAATAAAACAATACGCAAGTAAACCTTATTCATGTTACAAAAAGGAAATTGCTTAGTTAACATAATTGAGATTATGTAATACTAATCATTTGACTGTTTCTTTTACTGCTAACCTTTAGTTGTTAGTAAACCACAGTTTCAACAATTTATGTTATCTCAAAATTTTAAATTTTTGTGAAATTTTGGGGTTTTTGGCATTCCATGCCGAATATTCCAATGCATGGTGACATCATAGTGATTCCATCATCATAGTGTGGAATAATATTGATGTCAAAGAATCATATAGAGGAAAGATCGACCGACAATTCCTCAATTATGCACTTAGGATCAAGCATCATCTAGGTGAAATATCATTCGACCCTTCATCAATTCTACACATGGGTTCAATCAACCATCTAGATGAAGGATTGGAGAATCGATCCTCAAATCTAAAAGTAGTTTCAAGCATTACATAGAGGAAGGGGTGACCAACCCTTTCACAATTTTTTCTCTCATGTCAAGCATTATCTATTGGAAGGATCAATGAACACTCTCTCAAATGTGTACATTGAGTTAAGCATCATTCCTAGGCAGGATCGACTGACCCTATCTCACATTAGAGGAAATTTCAACTCAAAATGGGCCTTTCAACCCTAATTAAAATTCCATGTCATCATGTGTTAGCCAATGAAATTGATTTAAATTTGAAATACTGTATAGGTCTTAAACAAATTTTTAATATAAATTTTGTGGATAGGTATCATAAAAAAAACTACTTTTTTGTTCATATTTTTGACATATCTCACTGTGTTTTTACTCAAATTTCAATCGGGAGAGCTTGTTGCATGCAAAATTAAATGTCATCATCATGTTTTTTCAGGTATTTCTTATTTTTGGTGTAGCGAGGTCTATCAAAAGAATACCGAGTGGGTAGTCGTTGGATGTGGAATTTAATTTTGCATCCAACGAACTCTCCCGATCGAAATTAGAGTAAATACATAGGGAGATATGTCGAAAATACGAACAAAAAAAGTAGTTTTTTTTCTTTTCTTCTTCCAAAATTAATAAATATTATTTTATTATTCTAACTATTCTTTTATTATTTTCCTTAGGAGGCCCATTTTGAGTTGAAATTTCCTCTAATGAATGTTAACTTTGGGTCTAGAAACAGCTAAGGAAAGGATCGGTCGACCATTTCTCAAACATTGACATCGAGTCAATAAACATCTAGGGAAAGGATCAATTGATTCTTCATTAAATGATGACATTGAGTTGCTAATAATTCAGAGGAATATTCAGTTGATTCTTCCTCAAATATGAATCTAGAAACAAACATCATATAGTAGAAAATTGCATGACCTTTTCTTAAATCCATACCTAGGGTGAAGAATCATCTTGAAGAAGGCTTAGTTGATCCATTTTAAAAGTGCACAACCTGTCAAGCATCATTTGAAAGAAGGATCATCCGACCCTTCCTTAGATGGGTAAAATATCAGCAATAACTTTATAAAAATATGGCATCTAGTAATTGTATTATCTAGTGGAATATTGGACGACCCTTCTTGAAATAAAATAGGCATAAATTGTATTATCTAGATGAAGAGTAGGATGATACCTCCTCATATTTGGAATAATACAAAAGCATCATCTAGAGGAAGAATCGACTAACCCTTCCTCGAATATGATCCTTGGTACAACTATTATGTATAGGAAAGATCGACCAACTATTATTCAAATGTTTATCTCATGAAAAGCACCATCTGGACACAAGATCATCCAATATATTTTCAACTCAGCTGAACAGGAATCCTATCAGTTAAAGGGAATATATACAGAGCCTTCATGAAATATGATTAACTGTAATTTTCCCTTTATATAAAATATAGGCTGATAATTCTTGGCATATGTTATCTGGTATCTTGGAAATATATCATCCATAGGAATGATTTAGACATAATATTTTAAAATTTAGAACTTGGGTAAAGCAACATGTACATGGAGGATCGGTAGACCCTTCTTGCATTGAGTACAAACGGTTAAATGGATTAAAAATACAACGAAGCTTCAATAGACGTGTACATAGAGATGAGAAACATTGATAATAATGATTGGTTGACACTTCTGTATCTAAATTATATCATCTAAATAAAATATTCTCCAACCCTGTCTAACATACTATATATATTAATATTACCATGTTGTTATTAGATTTGGATGGGTATTTTAATATGTTGGTCTGTATCGGAACCATTCTCCTTTGTTATTCTATTCTCACATACAAAAGATATGTTTTTGAAGTCTCCTTTGATTCTCTCTTATCATTGTTCATTCCTAACTACCATTTGATACAGGGAAATATTGGCCGTATCTTTTAACATCATGGATCCATTGAATCTGTGGATATGGTGAAATCATTGATAGGATAGTTCATTTTATATTCAGTAAATGGGTTTCCCAAAAAAATGTAAATTATCTATTTATTTCATTTCTCTTCACACATTGTACGGAATTTAAGGTTTATCATTTCGGCCAAAGTGTCGTTCTAAACATTTCAATGTCTGGGTTGTATGCTCTAAGATAATGAGTTGCATTTCCTTTTAAACACTTTGTCAATGTTGACCAAATTCATTTAAGGTTTCAAATGGAAGCATTAGCCGATCCTTTTGGGTACAACATAGTTTCTAAATATCTAATTTATTAAAAATAATATCATAATCATTCATTTTAATAATTTTGTGTCTTGATTGTTTTATTTTTATATTTATTATTGATGTTACGATACGATTCTTTAACTACAGGTAACAATGTCAAAGTTTATATCTCTCGAAAAGTTCAAGGAAATCCCATTTATAAAGGTAAACATGGAACAACATTAGAGAATTTCAATATGAATGGTATTTTCAGATATTCGAGCCAACGAATTTGATCGTTACTTATATCTTTTTTGGGTCAAGGTTGGAAAATAATTTATGTTGGCATAGTCATGAGTACGGATGTGCTCAACAATGACAGATTGCGTGTCCAAATTGAAGTTTTTTTCAGAAGAAAAAATACCAGTCTTTGTTATTCATCAGAATCAAAAGACATCATATACATACATCGAAGATACATTGATGATCAGTTCATCCACGTTCAAAACATTCATACAACAGACATGATAATCTATGACAGCCATCAAATGAAGGAGATTAATCACAAAGTCTGATCAAAAGCAGACTTTTTCATCATTCCCGATAATTCGGGTCAGATTTTTCCAATCATTTCTGGTGTCCAATCAAACATACATGCCAAGGAAAAGCCAAGTCTAGCTGAAAGTCTTCTAAAGTAATACCGCAAGTGCATCCAAGTAAAAGATAACCAATGCTGAATATAATAACAGCCATCAAAAAAGAGTGAAATGTCCCTCTCCAAGGACCTGACCATCCATAGATTCAGAGAAGTATCCATGACCCATATCCAGAAGCAATGCCTTTTTAGAAAGACCATCAACAAGAGTGTTGTGTTCCCGATATATATGATTGATGGACACCGGTGGGACCAATCGCAGCATAGAATAGATATCTTCGCGTCAATGTATCAGATTGGGAACATCAAGGTTGGAACTTCTGTTAACCCATGAGATAATCACTAGAGAATCACCAAATATCTGCTTAATGGGCAGTCCCATCAGAAGACAGATACGTAGGACAGACTAGAGTGCCAGAAGCTCGGCACGTGTATTGGTGCTATATCCACATCCAACCGAAAAGCAAAAATAGTGGGTTTCACTAAGAAAGATTGTAATACCTGCCCCTCCAATATTATTTTTAGCTGCACCATCAAAATAGCCCGCAGGATAGGTGTGAAAGGGCTGTGTACCAATCTGCCTACTCTTGACAGTTTTTTGAGGAACCGGGTAGAGCGACAGAAAACATTCTATCCTGGTAATAATAGAGGAGGAAGAAGGATATTTGTCTTCGAAGATACAGGAATTTCGAAGGAGCCAAATATACCAGAATATGACCACAGGAGTATATAAGTAAGAAACAAAAAGGTCGTGGGTGTTATACCAGTGGTTTAAAGATGACAGAATATTATCAGATGGCAGGAAAGTGAAACCCAGACAGGCCGAGAAGTGGGCAAATATGTGTTTTGTAAATGTACACTGCAAAAACAAATGTGCACAATCCTCAAAATGTCTCTTACATAACATGCACAGGCCCGGTCCAATAAACCCCCTTGACTGTAAGTGATCCCAAGTGAGGATGCGATCCTTAATCGGCAGCCAGATGAAGCATATCAGCTTAATGGGTAATGTCGAAGACCACAACGAATGTAAAGCCCGGCTATGTACCTCATCAACATAATCATAAATGAGACCCTCATAACATCGAGCAGCCGTAATGGGACCAGTATACTTATCAAAGGACCACGGGAGGGAATCCGTCTCCCCTCGGATATGAATTCTGTTATAATTCAATGCTCTAATATAATTATTCCATTGACTGCTCCAGATATCACATAAATCGAGTTCCTCAGCAGTAAACCAACCACCCGTAGCATGATTTATAACCTGATCCAGAGTGGTGATCCAGAGAGAGACATATGTGTTTTAATTCAAACTAATGTTTCTGTTCTTAGTTATCGTTCAAATCTTATTGTTTGAAATAAATATGGACTATGGCAACATATCATGTCCATTATTACCATCGTATGATTGAGGATTTTGGTCGGGGACCTTCAACGCGACGGATTTGAACAAGGGTGTTTTATCCACTTAAAAAAGATGTTTTTGGCAAAAATATCTTCTCCCATGTTATATCTATTGAATATGAACAAGCTCACAAATATTCATCATGAAAATTTGTTAATGTATCTTAGAAGGGCTTATTTAATTTAGAGAGATATTTCTATATCATCATTTAAAATTTTGAAGGGGAGTTATTCAAAGACTTTCAAACGGAAGGCCAATCTAAAATTTGATAAATTGGAAGGTAGTTATATGCTTAAAAAAATATCTCGAGTCTTTATTTCATGGATAGAAGCATTAATGTGTCAAGAAAATATGACAACTATATTTTTCATTTTTTTTATGGATGTTGTTTTTAATTTTCATTCTATGGCACACGTATGGATATTAGTTTTCCTCAACCCAAACTCTGTTGTAAACTTGTTGTTGTTGATATGGGTGAATGTGCACATCCGTTCTGCATTTCGTGCACCATAAATATTCTTGTGCTTCCTTACCCTTCTTGATGTCTTGAAGATGTACTGTTAGATTAGCCAACTACGATTGAATCTGTACCATTCATGCGGCACCGTCGCCGATGGGCGAGGCCTCTAGGTTCATTGCTAACTCTAACGCTTATGTCTGTGATTCAATCTTTTGTTGCATTAATGGCCCTCGGATGTGTGGTAATAGTGCAGCAATAAACCATTCTTTATGTTGTACTTCCAACATTTGGAAGCTTACCTTGGCCATCAAAGTTTTAAACCACTGGTCAAAGTCCCATATTGATTCTGCCAGTGCTTGCTTTATCTCCTTGATCTCAGTGATGCACTGCGACTCGGACTTCGGTTTTCTGAACTCAGAGATCATTGCAGCTTAGATCTCTTCTAGAGTCTTCTGCGGTGTTCCGGTCAGTGCGGCACAAAACTTCATAAACCAATCTAGCGCACGACCCCTCAGAGTCGTGATCATTTGTGCCTTCTTTATGTCTACATTATGGACTAATCAAACCATCAAAACAACTTCACAAAGGAACCAATGCTACTCTGGATCTTTTGCGCCATTTCCATTGAATGTGGGTAACCGAATGTCCGCTCCATCCATTGAGTTGGCGTCGGGGTTCTCTATAAAGGGTTCAAAGGAGGTATACCTTCCGGTGTATTGGTCACAGTACCAACATTATCAATATTAGTATTCCTCTATGGGGATGAGACTCTAGATCTCACCTCTGGAGATATTCTTGGTGTGATGTAATTGTGTCCCAACCTTGGTGTCTCGACAGAGTCTTCAAAGTCCTCTGGTCCTTCTGAAATCGGGATATAGTCCTCCTCTTCGTCACAAGACCCTTCATCTTCGTGTGACCGAAGTTTGAGTTCACTCTCCTCGAATAGACTAAATTTTCGTTGCCCTCTTTCGGTTTTTCTTCTTTTCCCTGATCTGAATCTCCTTCCACTCCTTAGGAATCCCGCTTCTAATTTAGGTTTTGTACTTCCAGAGAACATCTCAGCTCACCCTCTCCCATTTTATTAAGAGGTCGTCTACGACATAGCCTCCTTCATGGACACGCGACTCAACTAATCAACTGCAAGATACCCTTCTCATAGGCAAACATCTTGATCCATGCACTGATAGATAGCAGATACCTTCTTCGGGGTCCTTGGAAAAAAATTCTTTCTGCCTCACTATATGAAGTTATAGTGTCTACTGCGAACTCAGTAATGTATCCTTGAAAGATAGTGTCAACCCAAAAATCAACAGCTCTAGAGATAGCGTTACTTACACTGGTTACCTCATGAACCAACTGCTCACTCCATTTGATGGCTTCTCTTCTTTGGAAATTTGTCTGTCTAGTCGCCAATCTTGTCAACCACTCATACAATATACCAGGGAATTCTGCAAAGAATACCTCATGAATAACAGAATCTATATGCTCGTCTACCCAGTTCTCTGCGCTCAGTCATGTTCCTGCGCTTCCCCTTGCGCAAAAGCTAGTGTTTTGGAGTCCAACCAATCTTCTATCTCTTTCTTCATTATATGCCACAACATTTCCCTCGACTCAAACGATTAAGGGTCTCAGCAACAGAACCATTTGTTGGTTTCTATCACCTTTCTGTCTCGACCCGCGGTTCAACATCACCACAATACCAACAATAAACCACAAGACATCGGCCCGACAGAGTAACTCCGTTGGCAACACCTGTGAGGTAGGCGTAGTCTCACCTGAGATATCTAATGGGTAACTTCCAAAACCATGTTTCCGCAGTTGGCGAGGGATTATAGTCCCTTAGCATGTGGCCAAGGTGCTCAATGAGGAAAACTTAGACGGATGGATGGTTCCTGCACGACTGAGCACAACTGTATGTCAACGCATGCAACACAACCTAGTTTTTAACCTTAAAAACTGGTGCAACTTGTGCGACGTAGCTGATCCTTTAAACTAACAGGCCACTTACGACTTATATTTCAACTTAAGGAATCAACCACAGCTCGATTGCGTATTCCAACAATTCTTTAGCAATTATTCATTCACTAGTTAACAATATGGTACCAGGCATTCAACAATAGCTCATCATCATACAGTAAGCAAATAACAACCATTCACATCATCATGTACAACATCCATCAACCATTCAAACACAAAGAATAACATGGAAACCCATCTAGGAAAAACCACCAAGGTGCTCTTCATCTAGCATAAGAAATGGATATAGCACCTTGTAGTCTGCAGCTTGTAGACTGATCTTATGATATGTCTTTATGACTCAGACTTCTATCTCTCATGCTCTCTAGTTTATTCTTCTATCTACTCCTATTGATATGCACACATCATGGATCGACTCTTCTATCTACCTTCTGTGCACCTGGCTGCAGATTCCTTCTATTCCTAGCATTTTGTACACACAACTGCAAGATCTGCGACTCAATAGCCTTCTACTGCTTCTAGACTATTCTCTGATTCTTCTTCCCTTCTACCCTACTTCCTTTACAAAACTGAGTAATATGGTGAATGAACAACCAACAAAACGACAACCCCCCCCCCAACCAACCAAGAATCAACAACCCTTATACAGAACGGGTTCTTCTTATTTATCACTTCTATCATACCACGCAGGGTCGACTACATACTGCTTATCAGTTATAGGTCATGATCAACCGTCAAAACAGGTTGTCATGGACTGACACAAGTCACTATCGTCCTGACTTACAAATATTCTTCCATATGTGCATGACTGCAGGCTTACACCGTCTTTAATGGCCACGATCTTCACCTGTCGTTTTCAGGCCGTTATCACCTGTACGCCTGTACACTTGCCTTTCCTCTATCGTGCGCATCTTTATTTCACCTACGCTGGTCCCTTTGCTTCCTTCGCGACCTTCCTTCCTTCCTGTCGTGTGCTTGCGTGCAAATTTCTTTCTTGTGCCCCTTTCCTAGCCCAAAAACACATAAGGAGGAAAAATTGTAGGTTGAGAGAGAAGAGCAAAGGGCATGTTTCTCGAGGAAAATTTTGGGCACGCTTTTCGAGGCAGTTTTTTTGGGAACGAGTTTTGAGAAGAAGGAATTTGGGGGAGCATGAAATTTTGTATAGTCCATACATTGGGCATGCAAATTGAGGTAGTCTGTATAGTTCATATGGTATAGTAGTGGGCACGAAAATTGAGGAAGTGTGTACAGTTAGTTTGGCACGGTTTGAGGCAGCGAGTTGGAAGAAATTTTGACTGTAAAATTTATGAATTCATTCAATTTGATGAGCACTATGGTTGAGATAAGTCTATCTCTATTTTTGTTGTACTTTCATTTTATTACAGAAAATAAAATTCTCTCTCTCTAGAATAAGTTTTCACTGGAGGTTGGGGTCTTGCTTGGGTCATTTCACCAAAAAATTATGAGTCTGATTTTTATGTGTGACTGTGTTTTTGAATTGATGCTCATTAAAAGTAGTAAAATTATTCTTGTGTTTCAGTCATAAATTATTTATGAGAAATGACTTAATTTGCAACTAGGAGTTAATTGGGTTAGTCATTAAACTATGATGAAAATGGTGGTTGAAACCGGGTTGGGAGAATGCTAATTTTTTTACAAAGAATAGCATGTTTCCCCCATGGGTGTGCTCACCATTGCAAACCCCTTCATAATTTTCTACACATGATGTTGAACCCCCATAATTCTAAGGAATTTGACCCATTTTGAAAATATCAACCCATAGTTCATCATTTTATAGTTGCACATTTACTCTCCCCCTTTAGCGGTTGATGCCATCAAATTCCTCACCACATGTTATGATCTAGATTCAAAATTGACCACTCATACCCCCATCAACAGTTCACTATCTGCAATATTCTTTATATCATCACCCCCATGAAGACAACAATGGGTCCCCCTCCCTTTGAAGATACCAATTCTATTTAGTTATTCTTACAAGCACAATCTACATGACATTGATTCATGGGGCACTTTTCCTCGCGTTTGCAAAACAGCCATCACGCCATCATGGAAAAATTTCCTCGACTCACTCAAAACCGTGGGAACTCCATCTATCAACAAAATTGATTCTCCAACTCACCAAAAACAACGGGAATCCCACCCATCATCAAATTGGTCCCTCAAAACACTCAAAACTATGGAGACCCCACCAATTATTATTTATGTACAAATAGTTCCCCAATCCACTCAAAACCATGGGAACCACCCTGTTATTTTGGAAGCAACCCCCTCCTCACCTTTGGTCGATGTGGTCGATTATTTTTACTCCCATCATGGTCAGTTTTGTCAATCACCATTAACCTTAGTATTGCATCTCCAACAAACCCCTTCATTTGTAGTTTGTTTCCCTCCATCACATCTTGTTCCCCTATTTTGAAGAATTTTTCCATCAGTTATTCCCTAAGTTAACATCGATTAAAGGAAGTTATGAGCCCCGTGCTTAACAGTTAGTCTTGTGTTATTTCTTTTAGTCTCACAATTGGTTACAACAAGATCTCGGTGCGTAGTATTAGACCATCATCTTATCATGTGCTTCAGCTCCCATCAACATCAAATCACCATATTCTAAGAGTTGCACTGGTTACATTGTACCTTAAATTCCCTTTCAATCCATGTAAGGGATCAACTCGAACTAAGTAGGGAGAGTCATTAGTGCTCCCTAACTTAGTTGTCTCCCCTATGCTCGATGACAAAACATATATCGCATCAAGGGGAGTCATACATCTCAAAGCTAGCAATGTTCACATTTTCAAAATCATGGTAGCAACACATCTAGTACAATTAAGTGCCCCATTCAACAAATTCACCAATAATCTGGTCCCAAAGCCCCATGGGATTCTCATGATCTTCAATAGTTCAACTTCTTTCGCACTAGTGACATCATTTCCAGGTTCATTTACTCTCACATGGATTGAAGTCGCATGCATACATGTACCAACCATTTTATGAGGTGACCCTTTAGTCTCCTCGTTTTGTCACCACTTTGGCAGATATTCATGAGCATGGGTATTCCCTCCTCGTTTGTATAAAACAACATCATTTTTTACTACTTCACCAACAATATTCCCCCATGTGAGGAATCTATATGTCAACACGCGCTTCACACCTTTCAAGAACAAAGGAGAGAAAAAAAAACGGTGATGCATTATCAATCCTACAATACCCTTCAAACCTCACACATCAAGGGGAATTTGTTAACACTCAAATTTCACACACATGTGACATTTTTTTTATTCTTATAGTAAGGCGTTATCAACATATAGCATGAATCCCACCAAAGACATCCTCATCAAGATCTAGAAAGCAAAGTGATTCATAAGTGTCAAAGAATAGTTAAAAATACAAGGTTGTATGATAAAAAATATGTTTTTGTGTGCTATTGTGCATATTACCAGTTATGTACCCACACTAGACCTACACGAAAATCCCTTCTATATATGTGCGACTGTCAAAATGGAGGGATATCAACCACTAGTCGCACATTAAAGGCTCATGAAGGCCCCTCACTAACAAAAATTTGAACATGTCTCCTCAACATGATGGATGAGTATTCAATAGCCCCCATTGTGTATCTTGGAGCTATTTTATGAGGTGATGGGGTTAACACTCGGATGTAGTTGTTCCTTGGCCGCCTCTTTTCCTATAAAAGGAAGGCATGGGAATGCACATTGTAAGAGAAATCTAAAGAAAGGTTATGTTGCTAGAATTGTATTGGAGATTCTTCATAGCCCATCTGAGTCCACACCTATTAGCATTCTTGATCCAGGAGGATCCAAGAAGGCAAAAATTTTGAACTCCTCCAATTTCATCAAAACCAGCACCAAATCGAAGGGCTCATAGAGACGATTCCAATGACGTTCGTTTCACCTCAAACGGACTCTGTATGAGAAAGTTATCGCGTTCTGTTCTATAAGGTCAACAGGGAAAATTGGCAAAAAGAGGTGCCATGTGGCACCACTGACAGGGTGACACGTGGCATCCAACCTGTACAAACCTGATGACGTGGCACCACTGATAGGGTGACACATGGCATCCGTACGGTACAGACAAGATGACATGGCAAGTGTACGGACCAACCAAAAAGACGACACATGGCACCACTCAGAGGATGACACGTGGCATCCGTACAGTACAGACCAATCACAAGGTGACACATGGCAGTACGAATCCGAGCTGGCATACTGCTGACTAGGCGTACGGACGGTGACGTGGCAGTACAGGCAGTGACTGGATGCTGATTGGGCGTGAGGTGGACCAATCCCAGGCCGCCACATGGCAGCATGGGATTGGCCAATATGTCTAAGGCAAAAATTATGGCCTCTGTGGGGTTCCACCCTGTGACCTCCCTTGTATAAGGGCTCTGCCTTCACCACTTGGGCTACATATGTTTATTGGTATGTTTGTTAAGGTTATTTTATTTAAGCGTGGAAAAGTTTGTAAGGGCAGAAAAAGGGGGCTGGGGCAAGCCCCGACCCATAGCTTTCGATGCAATGCGGCAAGGGACATGGGGAATTGTTACAACCCACGGCTGTCACGTTGGACCCACGGATGGGGTAACACATGGTCACGTGTGTTATAACAAAACTATAAATGGATTACGCCACCTCATATATGGTTGGAGCATGCGCCACTCTTTAACATGTGTTTTTTAAAACAAACTTGGTTATGGTTTTAAAGGGGGTTCGAAACGTTATGCCATGCAATGGGTATAAAACGTTGGTTATGGTTTTAAAAGTGGGTTTTTAAACCTTTTAACATATGTAATGTGTTTTAACCTATAATTGGTATAGTTTTAAACTATAACCAACTATATGGTTGGAATATTATATGGTGGGGATATTAAATGGATGGTTGGAATTTAAGAGCCTAACCAACTTGGAGTTTTTCAACCCTATGCCCAATTAGGCAAATTTGTTGTAACTAAGAATTCATGAGAAACATGTGAAAGGGGTCTTCTCAAGCTATATAAACCCATTCATTTGCCATTTCCCACTCATGCTTTGGAGTGGAGACTTTGTAGCTAAAGGAGAGAAGGGAGATTGTGTAGCTCTGCAGGAGGAAGGTACGAGTGTTTATACTCGTTTTACATCGTCTTCAGGCTTCGGAGTTGCTGGAAGCAGTCTTGTTGTGTTTTGGGCAGCGGTTATCTTCCTGAACATTGTCGCCAAGGTATCATTGTATCATTGCCATGTATTTTGCCTTATGCTGAGATTATAGATCGGCCCTCCTATTGAGAATCAGACCCGGAGACGTAGTCCATCCTGGACGAACTCCGTTAAAAACTTGTTGTCTTTATGTGCGTGTTGTCTATGCTGTTTGGTTCTCTTCTTATGGATTTGTGAGCTTCGTTCATGTTCTTTATGCAATTCATGTTAACGTCATAGAGTAGCAAAGATCTTGTTTTCGGATCAATTCTCCAAGCTACCTTGCCTCGTTCCTCCAAGTAGCAGGTGTTTCTCTCATTTGTTATTCAAGCTTTCTAGCATTTAGTGTGGACAAAATAGACCTACCTAAGAGATATTGTTGGCTTCCCTTTGAAGATCACACCGCCTAAGTGACACTACATGTATTTTCTTGACCATTAAGCAATCTAAAGTGGCGCTTACATTGGTTTCTTGCTATGGTTTTCATACCCTCTCTCCCTTTGTTGATTTCAAGTTATTTTAGTTTTTATATTGTTTTATTTCACTAATAAGAGCTTGCAGGATCTACTTGGGGTTATCACATTTGTTTTCTAATTTACAATATTGAACCTTATCAACAACCTCAAATGCTTTCATGCAACGTGGGAGAGGCTACACACCTTTATGCATAATTTCCCACAACAGGGATGTTTGATCCCAGAAGGGAGTTATGTGGGGAAGGTATTGTTAGGGCCAAGGTTGTGAGGGTTGAGTGAGATCCCTATAGATCTCTATATGAAAATTTGGCTAAGCATAGAGAGAAGAATGAGTTGTGGGATGAGAGAGAGAATCCTGTAGGAGTTCTCTTCATCCCAACACCCTCATAGCCCAGCTTGGGGGTGGAATCTTAGCAGAAAGAGTATATGCTAGACATAGTTCCTATGGTTGGTTGGAAAATCAATCTTACACAGCCAGGTGCTTGGATATTCTTTGTTTACAGATAAGTATTCTCATTGTATTTGAATGTGTAAGGATTTTATATTATGTCTATGAGGAATATGTTGTATATGCATGATGTGTTTGTGGGTAGAGTTTATTTCCGCTATATTTTTATTTATGCATTTGCACCCACATTTTAAATGTTTATAAATTCGTAATGGGGCAATGGGGAAAAATTTAGAACCCCATAAACCATAAATATCCCCTTCATTGGTTGGATATGATGGATGGGGATGTTATAGTCTATGCCCCATTGAGAGCATGGCTATGACCATGTACATAATGTACAAGAACAAAATAAACAATGTGGGAGACAAGACTCTTCCTAAGATTACTTCATACTCTAGTCAAAACAATATGTGGCTTAAGTGAGGTTGGCATAAAGACACCATGTCTTTGCCAAATGATCGTGGAGTTGAGGAGGATGTCACTCTACAAAAAATGTTAATTTTAAAAGTATTATTACATCTAAATTTAAGGAGAAGTTGTAAAATAATTAGTGGATAAGATAAAATTAAGATATTATAAGTAGGTGATCAACCATAATCTAGAAGATCAAAAGTATCTCTATGTTTTAACTAGCATAAAGAAGTAAATAAAGATTGCTAAAATAAGAAGAAACTCTCATGAGCTCCATGGTGAAACATTGTGCTAGGGAATTTCTAAAACGCCATGGGATGAAATAATTTGTTGTCTTTGTGATACTAAGAGGGTTGAAAATGAAAATCATTTTCTCATAGAATGTTCGAAGTACATCCACATTAGAGTGCAATTTCAAAATATTTGCTATAACATTGATACTCCTAACTTCTTAAATTATCATAACTATCATCATCTAAAATTGGTTCTCCTAAAAATTTCCAAATACAAAAAAAACATACTAAAAAAATAAATTAAGAAAAACAAATTATTCTTTACTTTTTAAAGTTTTATAAATTAAAGTTGGTCTGAGTAAACTTTAACAACCATTCTCTAAAAAAATTAAAGAAAACCAAATTTAAAAAAAAATAAAGAAAACCAAATTATTCTTTATGTTTTTTTTAGTTTTATAAATTAAAATTAGTCTTAGGAAACTTTAATAACCATCATATTTCATGGAAAATTAATATTGAAACAATCTATTTAAAATAAACATTAAAATATTTTATCTATAAATTGAAATATATTTTCTTTATTGATATATTAAAAAACACACCAATCAACACCACTCACAATTAACATAATTTGATAATGTATTTATACATTACAAATTTAATAGTAAATTATACTAAGTTCAGGTGTTTATGTTTAAGCTTTTTGAGCATAGAAATACAATTTTAAAACAAACTAAATAATTTGTTTTTTTAAGTTTGATAGACAAAAATTTAATCTCAAAAGATGTTAACCATCATCATTATCGATATATACTTTGTAAATCTTAATGTTAAATAAAACTTTCGTAAAGACCCTACCCACTTTTATCCATGTGGTCAAAATTGTGGCAAAATTAAATACCGTTGAACATCAATTTTATTGTAGCTCCGTTGAAAAGGCATCTACTACATTTTAAGAGTTGGATGCTGTCCATTTCAATGCTATGTCCACATCCTATGAGCATGCCCCTATTGCCTCTAGGTTGTCAATGTCCTCACCATGCCAACTCAAATGGTATATCTTTGACTATAGTATTTATCGAAATCTTATAAATTTATTATTTTGAAAAAGATACAATGGATTTGTCATATTTGACTATATAAATCTTATATATTATGATTTGAAAAACATAAAGATGATATTTTAATGAAGTATTTGTCAAGCAATCTTTTTAATGTCACCCTCTACTTGTGCGTAATATCAAACAACGCATCGGTGCGTTGGAGTGAAGTAAACACACTGGTAGTGAATATAAAAATGTTAAAAAGGGTTTTCACTATGTACTTTAAAAAAAATTACTTTGTTTGTGTGCTCCCAATTACACTATGCAATTAAAAAAAAGTTTTATTTTGTTTAACATTTTTTCCAATTTTCGGTATGCCAAATTAAACGACGCATCGCTGCAGACTGTCTGCAGTGTATTATATAGAATACATCGTAATAAATTTTTAAATTTTTCAAAAAATATTTTTCCAGGAATGAGGGTTTTATGTTTTGCTGAAAGCGGTGCATAGAATATGTGGACGCAATGGTGCAACCAGTTATTTTAAATATACCGTTTATTGTTGGTTGTAGAAATGGAAAGGAAATTTTTCTTCTCCCCATTTAACAAGGATTTTCGATCTTAATGTGTTTTGTTTTTTACACATTAGTGTATTTGAACTAAGGGTGGATCGATGCATTTTGTATGTATAAAAGCATTATAAAAAAACTTTTATCTACTTGTATTTGTTATTAATCTTGGATAATTGGGCTTTTTTTAGAGGAGCATTCACAAATACCTATGTTAGAGGGTGTTTTCCATATAGTGTATTACTTTCCATGTATATTTCATAACGATGCACACTTCTATGTATGTGCAAGATAAAGTATTTGAAGATGGTAGAAGAATATCACTTAACAATCTACCAGAAAAATAAAATTAAATAATGGGAAATGAAAATTAAGGACCTGTATATTACAAACACAAATAAATCACAAACAATTATAATTATATACAGAAAAATCTTCCATGCCTTCACACATGCGTTATTGATGTGTTTGAAATACCATTTATTACCTTCAAGTTGATCACAAACAAAAGAGTAGAAAAGACTTATCTTTGAGTCTTTGTATAAGGATTTTTGTTCCTTATCAATAAGTAGTACAATATGAATATGTTCATATATATCATTCGCAAGTGCATTCTCATCCGTGGAAGCAAATGTAACACGTATGAACCTCTGTATCCCTTCATTCTCAATAACATTAGGGTCATTTTAACCAAACAACTCTTCTTCTCTTTATCCCTTTACAATGCATATAAGGGCAATAACATTTCCCATCACCAATATCATGATCAAGATTGGGATTATTTGGGCCAAATGTTTCATCATGATTGTTGGTATGTGCAAAACAAATTCTTTCGTTAGGAGCAAGGTCAGTGGTGGTTACGTATACATAATTGAGAATCGATTACATATAAGAATCTTATTTGGATAAACTAACACCACTATTAGGGTTACCTAACATTGTTTTCTATCTCAACAAAATATAGAATCCATTCATTACTATACCAAGTATAAAGTCAAAGAAGAAAATAAATAAATATATTAACAAAATTCAACTCTATGCCAAACATCTCTTCATGGGATAGTGTTTTGAATGGTTTGTATGCTAAATGTGATAATGTATGATCTACAAACATCATTAACAAATGGCCTTAATCATCACAAAACATTATAAAATAGTTTAGAGAATAGAGTCATACTTTCCAGAAAAAACCAATATAGACTAAGGTACATGATGAAGAAATGTCAAATATTAATCCTCTTAATTCAAAAATAAATTTTAGTTTCAAGGATAATCTCAAACCAAAAGAAAATTTGCCTCTAACCAAATTTCTTCTTCTCTTAATTTTTTTTCAAAATGTGTATTCTTTTCTTTTGTTTAATGACTTTTCAATGTCGCGGAAAATAGGAAAAACATCTAAAATAGTTGGAATGTAGCTTATTAGATGTGGGCATATAGAGGTCGCATAATTGACGTTCCATGAATGTTTGACATGTTTCTTAAGTGATGATGGATAGGATAGCAACACCAACTCTTGGGTAAAGGACAAAGGATAAATGAAAATGAAAAGTTAGAAGGTGATTATCCTAGGGGGATTCTAATAAAGGGAGAATAAGGAAGGTTGAGATATTAAGGTAGGCCTAATGAAGGAAAGATGGGAAAGTTAAGAATGTGAGAGCTATGGTTTGTAAGGTGAACTCATAGATGTACTCTATATGATCCAACAACCACATTCCATGTCACATAGGGATAACACAATGGTTAATCACACCAAGATGCAATTATCTCGAGTAAGGCCCTACTTGAAATGATGATGTAGGTAGATATAAACCAATTGGGAGGCAAACAAAGAGAGGGGAGTGATCAAGAAGTCAAAAGGTGTAAAAGGATAAATGAGAACAAATAAGGAAGGATGAGATAAAGGAGCACATGCAAATTAGGAAATGACTAATGTTAATCGCTAGAGGTCCAAACTATCCTCATGAAGACCAATCAAGGATGGGGAATTATTCAACTAGGTGAATACTTATTAAAATAAGAAAATATTCTTGGTTTAGCAAATTTATTTCAAAGCATCAATGAAAAACTAAGGATAAAGACAATCCCTTCGTCAAGCATTTAAAAGTCTAGGGTAAGAAATATGGGAGGAAAAAGGAGGTTCCCTCAAACTAGTAAGGTTAGTGGCTAGGGGGAGGGGGTGTGCTTGATGCCAATCCAAGATGCAAGAACATTTATTTAAGAAGATCAAATCATCCAACCAAGTTAAGTGTGAAATGAAACAAATGGGTGCATCTATGGAATGATTTTTCTAACATTGAGATGTTAAATATGTGTCTTCCAAATTTATGTGTGTGCAAAGCCCTAATGACCTAGTGATATTCCACTCAAATAAACATAGGCCTTCCAAGAGATATCGATCTACATGTTCACCAATCCACTAGGGACACCTAGTGAAGCCGTGAAAGGATCAATTATAATGAAGTGTTGTACAGGATTATGCACCTTATAACCTAAGGTCTGGGGTTACCAACATACTCAATTAACTTGCAGACAATTGACTCTAAAATGCAGTAAAGGAAATAGGAGGATGAGAAAGAATTACCCGATATACGACAGTTGATCCTAGCTTATCCTCTTCCACTCTGCTTCTCCTCCAAAGTCTTCAGGGATGCCTTCTCCTTCACCTGTCAAGATTCAGTCTTCCAAATATAAGATGATTCATATATATAAACAGGTTAGATAAATCATATACAGGATGCTAAAACATAAACATTTATCAAACCACAATACATGAAATACATTCAAGACACATATGGAAGAAGGATTCTCTTTATTAACAATAATGAGGAAGTTCAGATTACAACCCAACGCCTGAGACAAGGACTCCTCTGCAACCAAAGGATTATGAGTTCCATTGCTCCAAAGACTTCTGTATAAACTCCACCAGCATAACTTTGCTCTTCGATTGTGTGTCTCAAACACCCTCCCCAAGGCCTGTATTTATACATGGTGAAATAAGGCAGTTTCGAAGGTTGAGGAGGTTGAGACAGTTAAGGAGATTAAGGGAAATGGCTTAACTAATCTCAAGTAATCGCGTGTTTTTATTTTAAATGTCAAAGGGACATATCCGCGGGTATCAAGACCGACAACTCGCGTATGATCCGCGAGTTGCTATAAGAGCAACTTGCGTATACATCCATCCGCGACTTGCAACAACCGACACTCGCGTATGATCCGCGAGTTGCATATATATAGGGTCGCGGATATGACTTGACATAATTAAAAAGTCAAAGTAACCAGCTGGATAGATGAGGAATGTATTTTATAATAAGCCCATCTATAGTGTTTTGGGCAACCCTCAATCCATAGATGTATTTTTGTGTGCCAACATGAGGGATGTCGGCACTCAGACGGAGAGGTGCCATTCAGGTGGATAACAGATGCCCCCTAATGTGTGAGGTCAGAGGGAAACGATGGCCAAAATACATTATAATCTTTATCTTTGGAGAACTCAGAAATCCAATGGAGCAGAGAGAGTACCTAAAACAAATACATAGTAATGTCATATACAAAGTTACATCTGAGGATGCTATGTTCAATTTACTGGAACACTAGCTCCTTTACAATATTTGAGTACATCATATGATACGGGTATAAAACCACGTATATTACAAAGGTGGATCGAAGCCACAATATACAATGATGAGTCTTCAAAGATCTGGAAGCTGTGTAGAGGAATAGAACATAATCTTGCGCAACTTAGTCCATAGATGAGGAACTAAGGTCTTCATAAAGGATCCCAAAGAACCAGTACAACCCAAGCCATGTGAATAAGGGTAAGCTGAAGTCGAACATGGAAAGGAGTCAATAGTTTGTCAATCAATAGATGATAATCAACAACTGAAGCAAAGGAATTCACCAATGATGAAAGTGAATCTCGAGGTACCATCGTCAAAACTCTAGGTCTTCGTCATCAGGAAGTGCTGAAACGGAACCATGCTGTGATAAGGAAGGCAATAGATCCCCCAACAGATCACAAGAGTGACTAGGAACTAGGAAAAAGAAGGGAGACACAAATAGATAACATATATAACAATGACGGGATCAGGCTATAGATCAGACATTGAGTAGAGTCCTTGAACAGTGAGCACAACACAGAGATGACCCAAGGCAGTGTATAAGATAGAACAACTAGACTTATCTATTATATAGGAGACATGATCAGATTCCCCAAGTATAATGGAAAAGAGGAGGAGTAATAAACTCAAAGTGATAGCTGAACAAAAGTGGACACTAAAACATGGATATCGAAAAACAAAGAGTGCTATGTTCAAGGATGACATGTTGCCATCACTGAAAACAAGAGAAAAATTCTTCCTTAACTTCCTTGTTAAATTTTAACGAGTCCAAGAAAGTTAACTCGGTTCCCTCTTCATTTTTTAACAAGCTTGAAGAGATGGGAAAATAATGCTTGATAGTGTCACTGATTCGTGGATTTAACGAGCCCGAACTATTACATGCTCGACGGTGTTTTCATAGTTTAGAGAGTCTGAAAACGCCAAAGAAGACTCCAGGGGGGTGCTTTTTCGTACAATTTAGTCTCCTGAGGCCGAAAAAGTATAAAACAAACCAAAGAAGAACTCTCTTAACTTCCAAAGAAGAAAAGGCACACCTTTTTCGTACTTAGTCA
>LPNX010156492.1:214540-309172 GCA_001517045.1 Pseudotsuga menziesii
AAAGTTTCAAACCATGAGACAAAGTCTGAGGTTGATAGGAAACCAAAATTACAAAGCACACACCTAAAGGCACACTAAGTACAGACAAACCACATAGCACTCACTAAAAATTCCTAAAGCCAAACAGACAAATAGGTATAAGATATACTTTCCAGAAGAAATCTGATAGACAGTTACTTGGCGTCCCTATAGATGTTCTTAGGCACAAGCGGAGGAATCACCCACCGCCCTCCTACACTTTCTACTGGGGTTACCTTCCAAGCCCATCCAAGGTCAACCAGAAATAGCCTTCCGGTGTACCTGTGTATGAACCCTAGATGTCAAAGAGACTAAAGGCTACCTTAACTATATTGACAGTCTGGGGGGACAGTCGCAAGCCTGATTCGTACGCATGGGAAGGGTACGTAGCTGAGCTCGAAACCCTGTCTAAGAAAGAATCCCCAGATGTGTAAAAACCTTGGTCTACGCTTTGACAAGGAATCAGAGGGGTATCTCCTCAGTCCAAGTCTCTACGCGGCCTCGTGCTTAAATCCCGTTTGAGAGGAGCTTCCCAGATACAATCAACGTAGAAAAGGATTTACCTAGTGATAGGCCAACTACGTCTGAAATTTAAATACTTGTGGAGAGTTAAAACTCCCTAATCCACAAGTCTAGCTTAAGCTAGTTGGTGTATGACCCTATAAAATCAAACTTACTAGTAATTTTTAAATTATATCGTTTATTTTAAGGGTTGTTTTTAGTCAGAGGGTAAATGGCATGAAACTTATGTGGTGTTTTGACTCAAAGTTGAAACAAAATGACTAAGCAAAGAGATATGAAATGCAAAAAGCAAAAAAATATTCTCTTTATCTTTCAAATAGAAACTTGAAAACCACAAAAGAACAAATTCTTTTTATATTTTTTCAAAAACAATGATATGCCATGCAATCTAGACTAAAAACTTAATCTACATGCATATAAAACAAACATGTGTTTTTTGTCTTTTTCTCTTATAAATGCAAAAGAAAACTAAGACTATCTTTTTTGTAATTTTTGAGATTATATTCAAAAACTGAAAACAAAACTACTATATGCAAATCAAATGCAAAGGTTTCTAATGTTTTCTTTTCATTTTTCAAACTGCTCAAAGACTACAATGCACCTAAAATGCACTAAACTTGAGTAAACTTGGAATTAATGAACTGTATAAAACCAGCAAACTGAAGTAAAACAGGCCGACAGAACCAAGAAACAACCAACAAAGGCAGACTAGGAACCCTAGCTTGGGTGCACACAATGACAAAAATCACTGTAGACTTATAAAGGCAAGTGACAACCAACTACTGTTAAAAGACAGACTGGAAAAACAAAGCCCAAGACCCTAAGCACTGATCTGGATAGAGACACTTCGACCTAAAACCCAAACAGGCCAAGCTACTTCAGCATGCAAGCAGAAAATAATCCAAGCAAAAGAGACTCAAAGGCTTTCGAAAAAGCACAAAGTGTGATCACCAAAGGTATTCAGACAAGCTACACATCATTCATAAAGAAAATCAACTCACAAATAGGGATTACACAAAGAAAGGAACAAGCAAACCTTAACTTAAAAAATCCCTACTTCCAAGCATATACGCGACTGTATATAAGTGCAATCCGTGGATGATACACGACTGTTCAATACAGCAACCCGCCTATGCAGGCTTGTATCCACGACTGTGCAGAAGAGCAACTCGCGGATAGGTATAATTTTTTTCTCAAAAAACAAGAAAAATTCCTAAGACTTTCAAATACTGAGGCAAGTATGAACCAGGATAAAAGATCACACACAAACTTCAAAGCAAAGACTGGTCAGGGGTGACAGAAACAACCTACATCAGTCTGGGCTCCCCAGCGGAGTCGCCAATTCTGTTGTACAGGATTATGCACCTTATAACCTAAGGTCTGGGGTTACCAACACACTCAATTAACTTGCAGACAATTGACTCTAGAGTGCAGTAAAGGAAATAGGAGGATGAGAAAGACTTACCCGATATACGATGGTTGATCCTAGCTTGTCCTCTTCCACTCTGCTTCTCCTCCAAAGTCTTCAGGGATGCTTTCTCCTTCACCTATCAAGATTCAGTCTTCCAAATACAAGACGATTCATATATATAAACAGGTTAGATAAATCATATACATGATGCTGAAACATAAACATTTATCAAACCACAATACATGAAATACATTCAAGACACATATGGAAGAAGGATTCTCTTTATTAACAATAATGAGGAAGTTCAGATTACAACCCAACGCCTGAGACAAGGACTCCTCTGCAACCAAAGGATTATGAGTTCCACTACTCCAAATACTTATGTATAAACTCCACCAGCATAACTTTGCTCTCCGAGTGTGTGTCTCAAACACCCTCCCCAAGGCCTGTATTTATACATGGTGAAATAAGGCAGTTTCGAAGGTTGAGGAGGTTGAGACAGTTAAGGAGATTAAGGGAAATGGCTTAACTAATCTCAAGTAATCGCGTGTTTTTATTTTAAATGTCAAAGGGACATATCCGCAGGTATCAAGACTGACAACTCGCGTATGATCCGCGAGTTGCTATAAGAGCAACCTGCGTATACATCCATCCGCGACTTGCAACAACCGACACTCGCGTATGATCCGCGATTTGCATATATATAGGGTCGCGGATATGACTTGACATAATTAAAAAGTCAAAGTAACCAGCTGGATAGATGAGGAATGTATTTTATAATAAGCCCATTTATAGTGTTTTGGGCAACCCTCAATCCATAGATGTCCTTTTGTGTGCCAACATGAGGGATGTCGGCACTCAGACGGAGAGGTGCCATTCAGGTGGATAACATGAAGGGAAATGGGAGTGATACAAACAACCAATAAAATATGATATAGGTACCATTGCTTCCCATGGAAATCACCTATAAGGTAAATGTTTTAAAATTTGGCTATTAAGTTACCTCTATTAAGTTCGAGGAAGAGGTTTTCACTAGAACAATGAGATGTCACCTCCAAATCAAAATGGTGGGAGCCCCCCTAGGTTAACAAAAATAACCTTACATTGTGTTTGACCTTCTCTTGCACGGTGCCTCATTCCCCAGGTATTCTTAAACACTTGATGGTGGGGTATTTTTTAAAGATCCCTATTTGGACAACTTACAATGTTTAAAAATGAGAAACAACCAATGGGGCATTATTTGGATGCCTAGCCCCAAGTTCCTACCTAGCTACTAAACTCTATTGTGACCTTCTAGGGGAATTTAGTGAATTGAATAGGATATTGATGTGTATTAAAGAATTTAATTTTTAAAAATAAATAATAATAATAATAATAGTAATAGTAATAGTAATAGTAATAGTAATATATTTTGAAAATGTATAATTAATTATTGGTTTTTTGAAAAGTAACTTTTTCTCTCTTTATGAATGAAGTTCCTCACTTTAAGCTAAATGTGGTAATGGATTGACGCACAAAAATCATTAATAAATGACCCTAATCATCTCAAAAGATTAGAAATAGTTATAAGAATAGAATCATACTTGTGAAAAAAACAAATAAATTAGGGTACATGATGAGGAAATGTCTAATATTCATCCTCTTAATTAAAATATAAATTTTAGATTTAAGGATAATCTCAAACCAAATGAGGATAGATAATTAAATTTCTCCTTCTTTCAGTTTTTTTTTCAAAAAATGCATTATTTTCTTTTGTTTGATTGACTTTTCAATGTTGCAAAAAGAGGAAAAATACCTACCATAATTAGAACATCGCCTACCAAATATGGGCACTTAGACGTCACTTAAGCAATGTTCCAATGATGTTTGACACACCTCTTAAATGACATAATAGACAAATGTTAAACGATGTTTGTTGTGAGCTAAATGAATTTCCCCTTAGATTTTTCACCCATTCGACTTCAATTCAACATTAAAAGTTGATTTTTTCATTAAATGTTTGTTGAAATGTCGAATTTGAATCCAAATATAATAATAATAATGAAGATATATTTTTTAATATAAACAATTATGCATTCTATCTATACAGAATGACTTCATATTTGTTATCCTTAATCACGTATTAAAAAAAAACTTATATCTTTCTCTAAGAATGAGAATACAAGAATCCGTTACTTTTCACTTTCAACAATTACAAAACAATTTTTGTACATCAAATCCAAATGTTGTTGCACGCTTATCATCTTAGTCTTTCTATAAAAAATTTAAGACTTAGAGTTAGTCATGTTACCTTCTAACCAACTAACTTATGCACAAAATTTAACGAAGTTAGAAGAGTTAGTTATTCCAACCTCATTAGAATCAAAATAACCAAAAATGTTACCGCCTATGACGACCAATATGGTAATCCAAAAATGTTACCACCTATGAAGACCAATATGTTAATCTTAACACATTGAAGACTTGAGGATGGATAATAAAGTGATATATAATAAAGGGATATATGTTAATCTTAACACATTGAAGACTTGAGGATAGATAATAAAGTGATATATTCCCCTTAATGTAGCATAGGAGAATGCATTTAATATGATTTAGTCATGTATATTTTTGTGTGTGGGGGAAAGGTTGACATGAGTTTAACGTATACTTAAGCTAAGTGCCCAAAAATATAAAACATTATAATCGTGAATGCCATGTCTCACTAAGCTTAAACTTTGCAAGGAGCGATTTTTATCTTTAACGATACAAACAACAAAAACAAGTTGTATTCATATTCTCACTATCGAGGGCTTATTGAGAACGTTGATAAGCCACATCCTTACATTGATAAGCCCCATCCTTATAACGGTTGATAATTTCATTTTTCAATAATGTTAATAAGGTATGGTGGGCACATTGTAAGGGAATAATTTATTTATTTTATGTTTTTAATTTTATGGTGAGTTTTGGTTGGAATTTTGTAAATTTATTTAGATAAAATTAAAAAATAGAAATGTTTAAATCATTTTTTTGAATAGATAGATAGATTCACCATCAAATATTTTTATGACATCTAAATTATGCAATTTTTATAATTAATATATTTAATTCTAATATATATTTTTTAGATTTTCACAGGGACTTCGAACAAAATAAGATAAAAAAATATACTTGGAAAAAATTAAAAACATAGAATATTTAAACTACATCCATCATAGGTGTCAACTTCAAAAGATAATGGCAATTTTTTAAAATTCTAGTTATTAGATAGATTGCAATATTAAATTTTATGACAGACCTTGGGTGCGAGCTACTGTCGCGCTGCCCCTGCCATGCTGCCCCTTAGGGTTTTCTGCTCGATTGAGAGTTGCCAGACCGCCATCATGGCTGCGCCTTGGGGAGGGAAACCCCCTCCCTCTGCTTCTTCCTCCGATGAAGAGGTTCTTCGAAGGTTATTATTGCCATCCGGAAAGAAGCCAGTGGCCCCTTCCATCCCGAAGTTCATCAAGAAACTTGAAGCCATCCCTGAAATCGACCTCCCAGCAGACCAGCCCATCAAGGTTGCTCTAGCTCTGGCAGAAAGAGGATTGGTTGGCCAATTCATGGGGCTCTGGCCTTCAGCAAAAACTAGGGACAACTGGATCCAGAGGAACTGGAGGCCTCTGCTAAAGGACAGTGTCACATGTTACCCGGTTGGACGGGGGTTCTTCATTTTTGAATTCATAACCAAAGAGGACCGGGATCTTATTTTCAGAAGCGGCATGTACTTCATGGGGACCCAAGGCCTTTATCTTAACAGATGGACATCGGATTTCAATCCCGAAGTTGATGTCCCAAAGGAAGTTCCAGTGTGGGTCAGGCTCCCAAACCTCCCGGTACATTGCTGGAATATACAAGCCCTGAAAAAAGTAGGGAATGTGCTTGGGAGATATATCGACAAAGCAGAGAACAAAGGCCAGTACACTTGCGCCAGGATATGTGTAGAGGTCGACCTTGAAGCAGGGCTTCCTGAGGCAGTTAAGTTAAAAGTAGGAGCATCGCACCATTTTCAAAAGCTTGATTACGAAAAACTACCATTTAAGTGCCGTCATTGTCATGAGCATGACCATTTTCAGAGAAATTGCCCCAAAATGCAGACCCCAGATGAGGGAGACGATTGGCAAAAAGTCAAGAAAGGGAAGACGGCCCCCAAAGCCCAAGAAAAAAAGACTACAGGGGACATGCAGAAAAACAATACTCCAGCAAGCTCAAACAGGCCTTCCCAAGAAGCCACAAAATACATGCCAATGGTGATCCAGATCGCAAATGACCCACAGAAGGTTAGCACCCCAGCTGGAAAAGATCCAGCATCAATAAGCGTGGAAGAAATTCCAACTGAAAAACAATCTGGCAGCAAAGAGGTCGAATCCCAGGTGACACCGTTGGAACCTGGGGAAATACCCCGATCTGACCCAGGGGTTTTGAAGGTGGCTGGCCATTCCGAGCCCTCCAGAGGCGCAAATGAGGATCCACTATTCCTAGAAACGGACCAAGGCGAGGACACGGATGATGGTGACTCTTCAAGTAGTCTGCATGTCGTTCCTTTTAAAAACCCAAGAGGAAGGAAATCCACAAAGAAGAAAAGAAAGGAAGCTACATATCTGTCTGTACTCGAAGGATCACAGAAAACCCTAAAAGGAATGATGAACACCAGATCTAAGAAAGGACCGATCTCGGCCTCAAAAGGGGCCAACCCCTCCCCCAATAGTAATTAATGCGATACACCTCCTGGAATTGCAGAGGCTTAGGATCTGCCTTAAAAGAAGAAGCTCTGAAAGATCTAGTCCGAATTTATAAACCTGAGATTCTGCTAATCCAGGAGACGAAATTGGAGGAAGCGTCTCTCCTCCAAGCTAGGAAATTGTTTTGGAAAAAGGGGCCAGGTATCGCCAATAATTCTAGAGGAGCTTCCGGAGGTATAGCCACCTTTTGGGATACAGTCCTCTATGACCTAGAAGCTGAAGAACGCACCATGCATTGGGTTTTCACAAAGCTCACCCACAAAATCTCTGGCCAAATTGTAAGTCTTTTCAATTTTTATGTTCCTATCTTGCATGCAGAAAAAAAAAAGATTGTTGGAATAGTCTAGAGTTGTTTCTCAATTTGAAGCAACCAGAAAACATCATTGTAGCAGGGGATTTGAATATTACTCTTGCTGCCAATGAAAAAAAAGGGGGAACCCTTGTTAGGGATCCAGCAAGGGAATGGGTCGATGACATTATCCTTGGATGGGACCTTATCGATATAAAGCTAGCCCATGGGAAGTTTACCTGGACTAATAAAAGGATTGGTCCTGGTCATATAGCTGCTCGACTAGACAGATTTCTAGTTCAATCTTCCTTCCTTTCCTTTGGCCTCTTAGGCTCCTCTAAAATTTTACCCCACTGTACCTCTGATCATAAGTCCATTCTGCTGGACCTAGCTCTAGAACAAGACCTTGGCTCGATTCCTTTCCGCTTCAGTCCTCTTTGGATCCAACAAGAGGACTTCTTGCAAGTTGTTACTGACTCCTGGAATACCCATATAAGAGGGTCGCCTTCCTTCATCTGGGAAGGGAAAATAAAAAGTCTTAAGCACGCCCTGAAAGGCTGGGCAAAACTCATTACTTCCCCCATTACTAGAAGGAAAAAAGCTCAAGTTGACCTGGAAAATCACCAATTTCAGATGGAAGCCTCTCCTTTGTCGGAAAACCTCCTGCAAAAGGAATGGGCTCTCCAAAAAGAATATTTCTCTGCCTGCAGATTAGAAGAGGAGTATTGGAGGCAAAAGTCCAGAAGTCTTTGGCTTCAGAGCGGGGATAAAAATACCAATTATTTCCATAAGCAGGCGGCCTCGGAAGAATTTTAAAGCTGTCTCTGAAATTAATTATCAAGGTGTCGTGCTTAAAGACTTTGAGAACATAAAGCAAGCAACTGTGTCCACGTTTAAAGAGTTATTCACGGCCCCTTTGGAGGATCCTCTTGATACCATGTCCAACCCTTTTGATCTCATCCCACCTCTCATCAAGCCTGAAGAAAATATCCTTCTTACTACCCCGTCACCATGAATGAGCTTAAAAGAGCTTTAGAGGCTATGAAGCCAGATAGCGCTCCTGGACCTGATGGCTTCACAGCCAGATTCTTCACTTGCTATTGGTCAATCATAAAGATAGATCTCCTTAAAATGGTCAGGTATTCTCAAGTGATCATTAATATAGGAGGAAGCACCAATTCCTCCTTCCTTGCCTTGATCCTAAAAGAAAAGGACACTTCCACCTTTAACCGCTTCAGGCCGATTTATTTATGCAACACCGGGTACAAGCTTATTACCAAGATTATAGCCACCAGACTTAAAAGGATTCTTCCTTAGATTATTCCTGAAAACCAAGGTGGCTTCATCAAAGGAAGGAAAATTCTCGACAACATCATCCTTGTCCAAGAAGCCATTCATTCAAGCTGTAAGCGGAACGAGAAAGGTATGGTCATTAAACTTGATTTAGCTAATGCTTTTGACCGTGTTAGACATGACTTCCTGTTTGCAGTGATGGCAAAATTTGGCTTCTCCTCCTCATTTATAAGGTGGGTCAAAGGTTGTGTGTGTGACCCATGGATAGCCCCTTTGGTCAACGGTCGATGTACAAGCTTCTTCCAAGCCTCTAGAGGGCTCAAGCAGGGTTGCCCGCTGTCCCCTCTCCTCTATGCTATCCAAGCTTCAGTGCTTAGCTTCTAGCTAAACTTCTGCCAAGAAATCCACACGCTGCCTGGGTTAAGAATGGCGAATAATGTCCAGGATATAAACCATGCTCAATTTGCAGATGACACCTTGCTGTTAAGTGGGGCAACCATTCACTCCGCTGAACACTTTAAACAAGAACTGGTACTTTATAAAGAGGTGTCTAGCAACAAAATAAACTTCCAAAAAAGAAAAATATTCAGCTGGAACTGCCCTATCAGAGAGTTAAGGGATATTCTTAGATTGCTTGGAATGGAATGCATAATGGACTGGGATGGCTTCACGTACCTAGGTATCCCCATCTGCAAATCCAAATTCAAGCCAGCAAAATGGGAGCCAGTCCTAGATAAAATCAAAGCCAAAATTCAAAAATGGAGCACCAATTGGCTTAATCTTGCGGGGAAGTTGATCCTTCTAAAATCTGTGCTGAACAGCATGCCAATATATCAATCTTCAATCTTGCTTTCTCCCGGCTCGGTTCTCCGCAAGCTAGAAAGATTATTCAGAAAGTTTATTTGGGAAGGTGGGAAAGGAAATGAGAAGAAACTCCACCTAGTCAGCTGGGAAAAGATCCAAAAGCCTCGTGATGAAGGAGGGGTGCATGTTAGGAGCTTAGCCTCCCAAAATCTGGCTTTAGGAGCCAAGCTGCTATGGCAACTGATCACAGGAAAATATTGCTGGAGCAAGCAAGTTCTTCGTAAAAAATACTTCCCAGGCTCAAGGAAAAGGTTCCTTGATGCTCCTCCTCAGCATAGAAATGGCTCTCCGATATTTAAGTTATGTATTAAAGCACTGGCTCCCTTCAAAAAGAAACTCTACTGGATACCAGGAAATGGGAAAACAATCAGAGTGTGGGAGGATTCCATTCTGGGAGAAACCCCTCTAGGGCAATGCATGGAAGTGGAAAACATCAAACTTTGGCTTCTGGATAAAGGAGTCACTTCGCTGTGGGACCTTTCATCTTGGGAAGACAACATTTGGTTAGGCTGGGATCTAGGTGACCTGCCCCCTGATTTAGAAGCAGAAGTAGACATTCTTATATCCCTCCTTCAAGGCAAATCACCTCTTAGAGAAGGGGCTAGAGATAGACGAGGGTGGGGCAGCAAGTCTAGCAATTACTCAGCATCAGAAGGATATGAGAACATCCAAGCCATCCCTTATGTTGCCCCCAATCCAGCGGTCTGGAAGTTTCTTTGGTCAAGCACCTTCATTCCGAAAATTGACATATTTTGCTAGACGTTGGCCCATAGAAGTATCCTCTCAAGTGAAAACCTGAAGAAAAGAGGGATGGAAGGCCCCTCTCGCTGCCCTCTATGCAAAAATGAAGAAGATACTTCCGATCACCTCTTGATGGGTTGTCCTTTCTCCAAAGAAGTTTGGAAAGAAACACTGATGCTTAATCCTGGTATCATCCTCCCAAGCACCATCCAAGGCCTGCTTTATGATTGGATGAAGCTCTCCCCGTTCTAGCTCTCCAAGAAAACTCTGCTTCAAACTGCCTGGATATGGGCCCCTAAAGCCATCCTCTGGAAAATTTGGCTTGAGAGAAACAACCGAATTTTCAGGGAGAAAGAAAACCACTTCTCCAAAATCGCCACTCAAGCAAAGGAAATCCTAGGGGAAGCTATTGATCACAACACTGCTCTGAAAGATAACAGTCAGCTTCTCCAGGAGGAATCACAGTGGTTAAAAAATATTGTCCCAAATCATCAAAACCGGTCTCTTCCTGGTCACTCTAGTACTACTGAGTGGGAAATTCGACTTGAGGAACCTGCCTTCATCAGCTGGAGAGCTTCTCTAAATGAAGTTTGTCTATTTTTCGACATAGCTTCAAAGAGAAACCCATGGCGTGCTGGTGGGGGAGGAGTATTAATCTCGGCAAATGGAACTATGATGGGCAGCTATGCTTGGGGATTAGGCACTGAATCTAACAACATAGCTGAATTCTATGGTCTCCTGCAAGGGCTAAGGATAGCCTTCTCCAAAGGGATCACTACTCTTTCGGTCTTTGGCGATTCAAGGATGCTGATCCAATCTCTTATAAATAAGAAGCGGCCCTCCCAACTAAAGCTCGCTTTAATCTACCAAAAAATTATGCAGTTAAGCCAAAAATTCCACTCCATCAGATACTACCATGTTCTCTGTGGACTGAATGCTTTGGCAGATAATGAAGCCAATAAGGGAACCCTCTTGAGCAGAGGCATCTTAAACGTGGATGGAGTTGAAAGTCGAAATGATATCCCCTAATCGGCACAAAATCATGATCTTCATCGGGCGCTTTAATTCGTCGAGTAGTGTACCTCAACAATGCCCACAGTATAACATTTCCCTCATGTCTGTAGTCTCTGCCAACATATCTCTACACAGATCCAGCTCGCCTCATGAACCCCGTGACTTATCCTCCCACTCGCCCATATACTTATCCATTGCGACCCCCAGCATCCCCTTCATCCGCCCTTTTGAAGATCCTGTAACGAGCCCATGCTAAAGTGCTACCTCGTGGGCTGCTTTAGTGTATCCCAGGCGATCCTTTCCCTGGAAGTTGTTACTCTTGCTTCGGGCTTTCCTCTGTATCCCTCCCTTGAATTGCTATTCGGGCCGCTTGCAATGGAACCAGGAGGATCCTCCTCAGAGTCGGGGCCGAAAGTTGAGGAGTGGATGGACTCGCTGGAAATTGCAATGGGTAGACTCAGAGCTTGTTCAGATAGACAAGACCAGAAGCTACAATCGACCATCCAAGCTGGAGAGAAAAGTTGGGATCTTCTTAATGAAGATATTAGGAAGCTGCGTGAAGATCTGTCAGCATCATCAGGAAACCTGGAATATTTCAAAGAAGATGTTCAAACAAGCTTTAAAGATGTGGCTAACATCCAGGGGAACTTCGGGAACCGTCTCAGCGCTCTGGAGAAGGCAATCAACAAGCTGCTTGCAAAGTTGGATAAATAATCCTTACCAATCTGGTATTCAGCACAGCTGCTTGATGTTTAAGGATGTTTTGGCGAGGCTGCGTCCTCCTTGTAGTTTCTGTTTAGGTTTTCTTGAAGCTATATGCTACTGTTATCAAGCCGTTGAGAGGCATTGGATGCTAGAATCCAGTCTGACAACGAATCTTGGACTGTCATTTTGTCAAAGTATGTGGTAGCTGTTTTACCGCCACCACTATAATCTTACCCTAATAATGTTTTGGTCAAAAAAAAAATATTAAATTTTATGACAAAGATATTTAACAGAAAAACAGGTTTAAAGATTATATCATGGGATCAAATGTTGGTAGAATAACCATTTTTTCAATCTTGGATGAGTGATATGTACATATTTTAATGTGTATTAATGTAAATTTATTTTAATTTTAAAATTATTATGGGTTGAAAACTTTATCAATGTACAAACTTCTTTTTTTTATGATTTTTTTTTCTAAGAAAAAAAGCCATAGCTTTATATTGATAAAACCATATGGTTCATATTCCTCATGATCATACATTCCACAAAATAATGTTTTGAAATTGTTCTGCCTGTAAGGCCAATGTTTAGTTAAAAGTATCTAAACTACTACAGAATGAAGATCCATCTATATAATCCTATAACTTCACAAAGACAATACAGAAGAAGATCCTAGAGACGAGAGCGTCCCAAAGATGTCAAGGTACCCTCAGAGAGCTCCCATTTGTCCATAATCTCTACCGGCAATAGGATGCCTTTTTTAGAGAGCAGGTTTGCCTCAGAGTTGTTCTCCCTGAAAGTGTGCTGGAAGACTAGCCGATTGAAGAGAGATATGATCCTGTCAATATCCTCATAATAAGGAAGAAGAAAAATATTCCAAGGAGGCTTGCTCAACTTGAGGAAATCGATCATCAGTTTGGAGTCGTCAAATATCTGAAGTTGGTGCACCCTATACGAGAATGAGACCCTCAAAAGGATGATTAAAGCTGAGAATTTAGCAATATTGTTCGTCACATCACCCAGTCCGACATCAAAATGGATGGATATAGAGTTAGTAAGATGGAGTATCCCACCAGCACCACCAGCACGAGGCCTTCCTTGTGAAGCGTCATCCACGAAATCCCATGGATAAGATGAAACCACAAGTGCAGGAGTAATGGAACGAGCAGGTTTGATAATGGCCACCTGTGGAAATGCTTTAAAAATGCCAAAACAAAGTCTTGTGGTAATATGAGATAGAATTAAAATAAATTCAAAAATTACCTTGTTCCTGGCAAGCCAGATTCCCCAGGTGAAAAATGCCAGTAGGGTTACAAAAGAGCTACAGCAAGACCATGCCATCCAAGCATTAATGACATTATTACCGTACCAGCAAAATCGGGAGCCAGGGAGAGTGGAGATATGACTCCATACATCACAAGCATACTGGCAGAAGATAAACAAATGATCAATGGATTCTTCATTCATCTCGCATAATGGAAACCTGTTGGGGCCGTTGTATAATCTGTGAACCAAGTTGTCCCATACTGGAACCTTACCTTCTAGTATAAGCCAGAGAAATAACTAAATTTTAAGCGGGAAGTTGATTTTCAAAATGGTATGGCACAACCAGGATGGAGTTGAGTTGGATTCCTCCTGTCTGATTGTCGTATAACCCAGCTTTGGAGTGTATACACCACCTTTTGCATTTTTGATCCATTTTAGAATGTTCGGTTTATTGTTTAAGTAAATCGGACTGTTTCGTAAAATAATGATATATCGATCCCAAATCATAGACTCCTCAGCCATTAAATCAAGTTCAACAGCCATCATCCAAGATTGTGTGAGCGGAGGAATATTCGGCTTCCTGATATGATGAATGTGGGTGTATCCTCGCTCGATCAAATTCTTAGTCATGTAAGTTGGAAAAAAAACAAATTCCAAGCCGCCAATCCATGGGTCTTGGCCAATGCAGACTGATTTCCTGTTCCCAATTTGCTAAGCGAGCCAATCGTCGATAAGATGAAAACATTTAGTTATTGCCTTCCACATGATGGACAAGTTTGGTAAATGATTATCAGTGGCTCGAATCCGTTCATTGATGGAGAGGGGATCTATATATTCAATGTGTATTATGTGGTTTTATAAACCAGTTCCAGTGATGATGCGACAAAACGACTTAGCCACAAGNGGGAAGATCTTTGATGCCACATCCACCCATGATTTTAGGACAAGAAATGAGTTTCCATGTTGTCCAGGGAAAGGCCTATGCCTTATCCAGGCCACCCCATAATAATTTTTTACATAGGATATGGATCCTTCGTAGGGTGCTTACAGGAATCGATAGATAACATGAACCGATATACATGAATGGCTTATATGATGGAATTGATCAGAATTATCCAACCCCCGTGAGAAATCCATTTATTATTCCAAAGCATGAGCCTTTTCTCTATGCGGACCATCAACCATGCCCAATCTTTGCTGGAGTAATCATTTGGTTTAATGAGATAACCCAAGTAGTTTAGTCCCAATGCCACATTTACGAGGGTGAACTCAAATTTATCAGAGTGCCAATTTATCTCACCCGGAGCCAATTTCATATAGGACATCGAGGAATTGAAGTTATTACATAGCATACCTGAAGCAGAGATGAAGATTCTTATTGAGGATTTGAAAATGAGCGCGTCCCTGCAAGATCCATCCATGAAGAATAATAAATCATCAAAAAAGAAGAGATGGGTGGCATAGACGTTTTCAGCAAATATGAAGCCTTTGTATAAACTAGTTGTAGCAGCTTTAGTCACCAGTCGAATGAGGCCATCCATCATAAGAATAAATAATAAAGGGGTGAGCGGAAAGCCTCATGGAAAGCCACGTCTCGACTTGAAGAAATTTGTAGCTGATCCATTGATGAGAACCGAAAAAGACACAGAAGAGACCGTGGCAAAAATCCAATTTACCAATTTAAGAGAGAATCCAACCTCGAGGAGGATTAATCTTATCAGGATCCAATTGACGTGGTCATACGCTTTGGACAGATCAACTTTGAAGAGAGCCAAAGGTTCTTTCCTCAGTTTCGTCATGTGTAAAACCTCTTGTGCAATGGCAATGGGTTCGTGAATGTGCATTTGTTTAAGAAAAACATATTGTTCAGCATTGATAAACCCTACCAGGAAATCCTTGATTTTGTTGGCGATGATCTTATAAACAGTGTTGCATAATGAAATCGACCGGTAATTGTCAAGAGTCTTGGCTTTGTCCTTCTTGGGGATAAGAGCGATGAATGTGTTGTTAAAAGATCCATGGATCATGCCCCTAACCATGGACTCCTCGACAGCAGCCAGAAGGTCATTCTCCATAACATCCATGAACCCGATATAAAATTCAACTGGAAGGTTGTCTGGCTCGGGAATTTTTTCATCCTTTAATGAGTGAATCACTTCCTTGAGTTCATCCAATCCTACTAGTTCATTCATATAATCATTATTCTCCTTGGTAATAGTTTTTGGGAAAAAAATGACCATCTCCATCATTTTCCCAAGTGTGATCTCCGGGTCTTCTTTATATAGGGTATAGAAATGTTATAAACTTACCTAGGCTATGCCATCAAAACCAGAGACCAGTTGACCTTCCTCATTATCCAAATGCCAAATAGTGTTGATCGTTGTCATGTTTCGATAGAAATTGTGAAAGTACTTAGTGTTACTGTTCCCATGAAGGAGCTGCGTAGCCCTGCTATTGAGTATGATTGTAAGATCCTTTTCGACCAGAATCATTTTCTTTTTTCAATCCAATTCCATGATATGCGCTTTTTGTTCCAGTGTGATAAACCCCTGAGGATAGGATGTTGTAAAAGTCACCAAATCCTTTTCAATCTGTGTGAGCTCGCCTTCCATTAGTCTATGATGTTCTGTATCCCAAGTCCTCAAGTTCTTGACCTTTTTGAGGTTGGAAGCAAGTTGTGCAGCGGTGGAAGTTGAGCTATCATAGGTATATGCCTACCACGAATTCCAGATTAGTTCCTTATATGAGTCGTTTTGTAACCATGCCGAGTTGAACTTAAGTGAAGTTGATGGTTTGGCTGGAAGGAATATGAAGTCCAGGAATACTAGTTGGTGGTCAGATAAACCTCCCTCGCCAATCCATTGATGTATGAAGGGGGCCATGCAATAATCATTCTCGTTTATAAGGAACCTGTCCAGTATTTTAGAGATGCAGTCCTCCCCAACGCGCTTGTTACTCCATGTTGGTTTGAGTTGAATGGGAGGGAGATCATTGAGGCATTTTTATTCCATTAACCTTAAGAAAAAATAAGTTAAGGGGTCTTTTATAGCATTAGGCCCCAAAGTTTCATCCTCTCCCAATGAGTAACTGAGATCACCACCCAAAATAAACCTGCCTGAAACGTGAATCCCTGAGCCAAGTAGTGGATTCTAGTATTCAAGTCTGCTGACATTAGGTCCATATATGTTGAGAATATTGAGTGATTGCCCAAATTCCCATGAAAAAAGAGTGTTCTCCGACCCTAATGTAACAGACCAGGAGTTAGTACATAGAATATATTTCCTGATCCACCCCATAATTACTCCACTAGATCATCCAATCACATTAGTACAGGAAAAATCCCGCTTGGGTAGAAGAAGGCACAACTCTAAAATTATAGCATCACCTGGTGGCATAGTTTCCTGTAAGAGCAGGATGACCGGGTGGTGGATATTAACTAGCCTTTTTAGGGCTAGCTTCTAGGGTTGTCCTATCCCTCTGTAGTTTAATGAGATAAGTAGCATCAGGATACGACCAGTTTCTGTGCTTGCACTCTAAGTTCCCTAGTGATGGTACGTTATTTTCCAGCCAAGTCTTCCTTGGTACATTTCTGCCTAGATTTGTCCATGCTCGAGGTTCTACCTCTGAGTCTAGGAGATGAGAAAAACATATCAGATCCTAGACCCCTTTGTAGGGGAACCTTCGAAGAGGATCTAAGGGAATACCTGTGAAGAGTTTCAGGGACGGGGGAAACAGGGAGGACCACTGTATCTAGTGAGTCTAAAGGAGAATTGAAAGAGAGATCCTGGGTCTAGGTGGAAGGAGAGACATGTCTAGGTAGGAGGGGCTCAGAGGGGATAAGGGAGGTAAGAGGGGGGGTCGATTCGAAACCAGTTGAGAAGGGGTTTAGTGTAGGATAGGGTTTTCAATAAGGAGGTTTGGGTGAGGAGATAAGGGGCTCTGAAATCATCTGGCTATGATTTCTCACAATGCCCTCCTCCGTGGGGAAGATATAATGGTAGGGTTACTAGCAAAATAGTCATCTAGCTCAGTGTTTGGAGGATCAATTGAAGCTGACGGGTAAAGTTGTGGATCATAGGTAAAAGAGGACCTATAAACCCCCCCAACCCACAGAGAAGAGTCCTTCGATTCTGAAAACTTTACAGAGTTGCAAGGTTTTTCTGCACCAATAACAGGGTCCAATATGGGGGGTTAAAAAACCAATTTCGGGGGGATCTTAGTCAAAATCGAAGTGTATAATATCCCCACCTCACCTTTAGGATATTATTCCCCGCAAGAAAAAAATTCAGGTTGTTATCAAACATACCTTTAAGAGCGTCGGAGCTGAGGAGGTCTGTAATCGAAAAAAACCAAAAACCAATTCTTTGTCTGGAGCTGCTAAGAGTCCAGTGGAAGATTTATAAGTGGCAACTTTATCCATAGCCACAAAGATTCTACTTCTGAAGGAGGCTACAGGACCAAATCCTGGAGAGACCCTTCTGTCAGTGGAGAAGCAGAAACTGGGTCCTTATTTAGAAAATTTCTGGTGAAGGGAAGTCTGCAATCTTTGATCACATGACCGTAGGAATGACACCTATTACATCGGAAAGGAATATCGATGTAGTACAATATCTGCGTATGTGTGTGTGTGTGTGTGTGAACCCCTTTAGATATTGACATTTTGTCCCATAAGCCCTCATGCAGGTCTACATCTACCAGTATTTTTGCCACTATCATCAATCCCGATTCCAAGAAAGATAAGTGTGCCTTGATAAATGAACCATTGGTGTTTCCTATAAGCTCAAAAATTTCTTCAGACCATAAGTTAGGTGGTAAACCTGGGAGCTTAACCCAAATCAGATGCCTGGCAAGTTTGGTAGATTCTACATTAAAAGTAGGGCTCCATCTGATTAGGTTAAAAGCTGAGTTTTCTAGTAACCAGTACCCCTTCAGAATGTTGTTGGTGTCCTCTGAATACTGAAAAACCATAACATACCAACCCTTGGCAAGGGCATAACATTTCGGGACATATCTGATGATCGAGAACCATCATTCCTTATACCAATCCTTGAAGTTTTTTATAGAGATCCCACAGCCTCTAAACCGTTCGATGAGTTCCATGTCCGATAATGGGATAACATCTGCCATCCTCACATCATCCCCCAACGTGAGATTGAGAGGACAACTATTCCCTTAGACACATTTCTTAATAAATATATCAGCTAGAGCATCTTTGTCATCCTGTGTGGCTGGTCACTCACCTCCTTCCCTGGGTTCAGATGTCTTTAGATGAATGTCGAATGCAGACTTATTTGCAGAAGTACCTCCCCCTTAAGTGATAGACAAGTTCACAGAGCCCTTGTCCTGTGGAGGAGACATATTTTTCTTTCGACCCATCTCTAGAAAGTCCTATTAACCCACAAAGCCCTTAGGCAAGTAAGTAATTACTAGGATTTTTGTAACCCTAAAAGGGATTTTTTTATGATGTAAAAGTTTTAAAAAAGATTTTGTTTTTTTATCGGTTTAATTTTTCTAGTATATGGTATTTACATAGTTAAGATAAATTTACATGATGGTAATAACTTATAAAATTAGAATAAGTTCGAGAATATCTATCAATATATAACTTCTTTTTATAATATATGTTCATTTGCTTTTACATATACATGTTCGTACTTTTGGGATTCATTCCATTCATATTTTACTTTTTGTATTTAATGGGATTTTTTCCTTGTATTATATTCTCATTCTAACCACACTCATTTCATTTGCATTTTAACACTTTTGGTTTTTTGGCATTGTATTCCTCATATTTTTATTTTTATTTTATTTGATGTTGTTTGATCTTAATTTATAATGCAATTTACCTTCACCTTTAGCTTACTTGATGCAACTTGTTCATTTTGAAGTGTATTATTATTGAAATTAATGCACGATATCATTTAAATTTTTTAATCAAATTATTTTTCAATGCATTGATGAAATCAATGCTCCAAATAATTTTATATTGCATTATTATTTATACAAAAATAATGTTGAAATATTTATTTAAAATAGATATTGAAATATTTTATTTATTTTAAATATTATTTATTTTTGCTATTAATATTTTTTAAATGTTGTGTGTTAACTCCATATCGAGTACAAAAAGAATTACACGTATCCCTTATAACACACCTAATAAATATTTTAACCATAAGAAAAGTTATATCCCCCTCTCTCTGTATGTGTGCGTGTTATAAGTCATAAAACCAATGAAAATAATATGATTCCCTTGAGGTACTAGAATTCCTACCTTAAAAATATTTATGAATTTCCTGATGTTCTTGACAACATTCAAACTCTTTTTATAGAGGAAGCGGGTTTCTCTTTAGAAAACATAAATTTAAGGAATAAGCAACTCACAAAAGAAAAAGCTAAAGACATTGAAGGATATCAAACACAAATCTTAAAAAATGGTGGGCCTATCCTCATCCCTCACATCCACAAGATGGATCCTGAGAAATTTTGGAGGCAAATTCTAAGTTGTAAAACTAAAGAAAACAATATGATTCCCTTGAAGTACTAGAATTTCTAACTTGAGAAACTTCATGAATCCTCGAATTTCATGAACAACATTCAAACCCTTTCTACAAAAGAATATTTTTTCTCTTTAGAAGACATAGAGTTTGGGGTAGCAGCTTGCAAAAGAAAATGCTATGCACATCGAAGGATATTAAGAAAAAATATTAAAAATTGGTGGGTCTATCCTCATTCCTCACATCCATAAGCTCTTCAATTTACCAGTGAAGCAAGGTTTCTCTAAACCCTAGACAAGAAGCCTTATTGTTATTATTTGTAATAACGGAGATAAAAAACAATCCATCTAATTATAGGAGCATTATTATTATCCCTCTTTTAGATAAGTTATATGGAATTCTTTTGGAAAAGAAGGTCAGAATATGGATAGAAATTCATGGAAAAAGAGATGAAAGGCCAGACAGGATTTAGGAACTAACATTTAACTATGGACAACCTTGTTACACTTACGATCATCAATGAGGAGTGTCATAAAAATAAAACCAATCTTCTATGTTACTTTATTGAATTTGGAAAAGAACTTGACACCATGGCCAATATAACTAATCTTTGGAATATATTAAAGGAGCTCAAAGTTCCTTTCAAGTTGAGAGTTGCTACAATAAGGTATGAGAAGGTTATTTCCAAGTTTAGGAACTCTAAGGATTGGTCAAAATAAATTAATTCTAATATAAGATTCAAGCAAGGTTGTTCCCTATCCTCTACCCTTTTTGATATATACATTGACAAGCTAGAGGGTTTTTTGGAATATGCAAGTTGTGTCAGTGTGACTTTGGCTAGTATAGTCATCGACATTCTTCCTTATGTTGATGATATATTCATTCTTATGGTGAGGACTCCCTATGATTTGAACAAGCAACTAAAAATTCTCCAGTATTTTTTCTCTATTATGACTTAACATTGACAAAACAAAGGTTATGATAATCAAATCGCAAAATATCACGTATGCTAATTTCATATATGACAATGACAACTTGGAGGAAGTGACTTCATACAAATATCTCAAAATTGATGTACATCACAAGCTTAACTGGAACTATAGCACTGAGAAAAAGAGTAATGGAAGGTGCAAAGCTTATTATGGACTTAAAAATGATTATAAATGAGCATCCCTTTGCTTTAAGGATAAGAAGAAACTCATATTTGAGATTCTCATCACCGATGTTGTCTTCTATGGATGTTAAGTTTAGGGTTGCAAAATTTCTAGAGAAACATGAAGAAGGATAGTGTAAATCTAAAAGTGTTTTATAAAATATAATCTCAAAATTAAAAGGAATACACCATATGCTATCCTCCTCATAAAAGAGAGTCTATGACCCATTGAGAGTATGGCTATACCATGTACCTAATGTATAAGAACAAAATAAACAATGTGGGAGACAAGAGCTTTCCGAAGATTACTTCATACTCTAGTCAAAATAACCCGAGGATTAAGTGAGGTTGGCATAAATCCACCATGTCTTGGCTAAATCATTGTGGAATTGAGGAAGATGTCACTTTACAAAATAATGTTAATAAAAAGTATAATTGCAACTAAATTAAAGGAGATGTTGTGGTGAAATAATGAATTGGCGGATAAGAGAAAATTATAATATTATAAGGAGGTGATCAACCGTAATCTAAAAGATCAAAAGTATCTCTATATTTTAACTAGCATAAAGAAGAAAATAAACATTGTTAAAATAAGAACAACCTTTCATGAGCTCCATAGTGAAACAAAGTGCTTTACAATTTCTAAAACACTATGTGATGAAAGAATTTGTCATCTTTGTGATACTGAGATGGTTGAAAATGAAAATCACTTTCTCATAGAATAGCCCAAATACACCCACAATAAAGCCCAATTTCAAAATGTTCGCTACGATACCAGACATTCCTAACTTTTTAACTCATCATAACTATTGTAACTTAAGATTGGTTCTCTTAAATATTTTCAAGTACAAAGTAAAAATTCTAAAGAAAACTAAATAATTGTTTACTTTTTTAGGTCTCATAATTCAAAATTGTCTTAATAAACTTTAATAATCATCATATTTCATATAAAATTGATATTAAAATAATTAATACTAAAATATTTTATTTTAAAATAAACCTTAAATTTTCTATTTTATTTTATATATATGCTTAACAAAACACCAATCAACACCATTAATATATATTGATAATGCATTTATAGATTACACATTTAATATTAAGTACTTTACGAATGTGAAATGTGAGGTAAGACTTTGTTAGACACCTCCCCCACTTTTATTCATGTGGTCTTAATTGTGGCAAAAAATTGAAATATAGTTGAACATTAATTTTATTGTAGCTCCGTTGAAAAGGCATTTACTACCTTTTAAGAGTTGGATGATGTCCATTTGAATACTTTGTCCACATCCTATGAGCATGCCCCTAGTTTGTCAATGTCTTCACCATGCCAACTCACATGGGAAATCTTTGACTATAATATAAGATCCAAATCTTATAAATTTGTCTTCACCATGCCAACTCACATGGGAAATCTTTGACTATAATATAAGATCCAAATCTTATAAATTTATTATTTTGAAAAAGCTACATATGGATTTGTCATATTTGACTATATTATAAGTTTTAAATCTCATACATTTATGATCTTGAAAAGATACACATATTTTTTTACATCACACCAAGGGTAAGATTGGACTATATTGGAATATTCTAAATCTTATTAATTTTGTCTTTACATCACAAATAACGGTCATATTTGACTGTATTATAAGTTTCTAAACCTTATTATTAATTTTGTAATTTTTTTCCATCAGACAAGGGTTATATTTTAATTTTTGAGTTTTTTTATTATCATATTTATCTTTTATAACAAAATATTTTTTGTTTTATTACGTTGGAGGCATTGAAACAATGGATTCTTCCAAGAACAACATATCATGGTTTCAGTCCCTGCCAGAGTCATCGCCATCGCCTTCACCTTCGTTTCGGAGTAGGAACTGAAGCAACCCCAGATTCGAATTCTACGCTGGCAATTGAATCTTCGATGACCAATCTGCATCTCTTTCATGATCCACATCATCGAAATATGCAACAACAGATACCAATGAATTTACATCTTAATTTTTTTCAGCTTTAATGAATGGAACAAATTGGAGTCGTATATATGATTTGGCGTTGCATTCAGTAAACAGTGGTCGCGACAGCCGCACTTCTTCCTTTGATGTCTTTTTGTTTGATTCAATGGTTGCTTCAAACAAGCACAATAATGATAAAAAGGGGTACTAAGGCAAGGGATGCAAAGAGTTGAAGAAGATGAGGAAAAGTCCAATCCTCAGCTTAAGATCAGCCCTCTAGTTATCCATTTCAGTTGGTGGATCATCAGTTTAAAGAATTGGATAATTTTCTCTAATTATCTGAAAGTAGCCTTAGAGTTTTGCTTCTCTGAAAGTACTTGAAGTTTGAGGAAACGAGTTGTTTGGATCGCATGGTTGTCTTTTCGTAATGATACATTGTACTGTCGTGGCATTGATGTGATCTTGTGACGTTGCTTAACTCTTGAAGACTCTGAAATAGTCTTGCATGACTTCCGCTCTAGAGCATGCGACGGTCATCTTTCTGGCATGGCTACTTCCCAAAAAAATTTACGTGCTGGGTACTTTTGGCCCTCAATCTTTAAAGACTGCATGGATGTCGTGAAAAAATGTCCACCCTGCCAGCTTTTCCAATCCAAAAAGTGCACCCACCCTTCTCCTTTACATCATATCATCATTGTTGGGCCGTTTACAAAATGGGGCATCGATTTCATGCACTGTAAGCCTACCTTAGCCAGGGGGCATGGCTACATCATCGTAGTCATGGAATAATTTACAAAGTGGGCTGAGGCAATGCCTACATATGCCTAAGATGGAAAAATTGTTTCCCTATTTCTTTTCAATCACATCATCGCTAGATTCGGAGTCCCTCAAGCTATTGTGACCGATCATGGTTCACATTTTCAAAACAAGATGATCTCGAAACTAAGTGTCAAAGTAGGTTTTCATCACAATAATTCTACACCCTAATACCCACAAGCCAATGGCGAAGTTGAAGCCATCAACAAATTGTTGAAAAATATGCTTCAACGAATAGTAGGAAAGGCCAAATCCAGTTGGCACTTGCAATTATTTTCTACATTATGGGCTTATTGGACTACCGTCAAAACATCTACAGACTTCACCCCGTTATAGTTGGTGTACGGGCTAGAAGCTACTCTCCAATGTGAAATTCCTTCTCTAAAACTTGTCGTAGAACTACTTCCCAACACCACTCTATAGGAAGAAAGGTTCTTGTACTTGAACAAACTAGATGAAACCTATCTTGATGTTGCCTTAGTTAATGAAGGACATAAATGACAAATTAAATCCTAGTATGATAGATCCATTCAACCTTGCCTCTTAAACGAAGGTGACCTAGTCCTAACATATGACTAGAATCATGATAAATTGGGGGGAGGAAAATTGGAATCCATGTGGCATGGACCCTATGTTGTGAGTCGTGTCTTAGAGAAAGTAGCATACAAACTTATAGACTATGATGAGATATCACTAGGTGAGCCCCGAAATGGAACGTGGGATTCACCTTGTTGAGAAATATCTTATCATGTTTATTCATAAATGATTTTATTTTAATTATGAAAAATAAGGTCAATATGTTGTAGGTATTGTGGGGAAAGGACTAGGGTACTAGGGGTTTAAAGGTATCAGGAGGGGTATAAAAAGGGGTTTGTAGTAAAAATAAGGAATATATTATAAAAATAGGGTTTTTTAAATTGGGAATATGTATTGGGAGGGGGGCTCAACAAAAGGATTTTTATAGACAATTATCAATACCTTGTTAATATCCCATGAACGAAGGCACTATGACATGGTTTCACTGAGTGAAGACCCCTTGCGAAATGGGATTTACCTCAAGAAATACCATGTTTAGGTCATCTAGCATAGGTTTTATGTATATAGTGTTTATAGAGTGTTGTGTGTAGTTTGAAGTGTGAATTTAGTGTGAATGTAAGATGTGTCTTAATTAAGCCTGCTTATATAGTGTTTTGTTAAAATGAACAGATGCCTTCTTATTTCGGCTTTGCGGATGGTGCTAGTCGTTATACTATAAAGCTCGCATCAACAACATGGGTATTGTATTCCCCTACCGGTGATATGGTGAGCTCAGGAGGAACTTGTTTGGGTCCCACTACGAACAATCTTACAGAGTACCATGCAATGATCGGTTTGTTGACTGAAGCTCTTGCTAGTGATGTGAGTCATAATAGTGTCTATATAGATTCATAGTTAGTTGTTCATTAGTTAAATCAAGTCTACACCATTCGGAACACATTAATCCATTGTATGTTCTGAAGAGTTTGGATTTTGGATAGGTCATTTGAACATGTTTCCTACCATCACATCCCAACACATTTAAACATGGTGGCTGATTCTTTGGAAAATTATGTATTTGATTAGTATTTGGCTCATACTTAAAGTTTATTTTAAATTTTGATTACATGTATAAAAAAAAAAAGTATCCATTCATACACACAACACATCACATACATGCATATATGTAAATACAAGTGTTTTATATATAAGCTGATACTGAACAAACTGGAGCCATAAGCTTCTGATATACCCAAAAATCTATGACCATCAAGTTTCTAGTACAATAAAAGGTCAAAATATGAAGCTTCGAATCTTTAAGTGTTGATACAATACAAAAATGAGGAAGTCTCTTTGCAATAATCCTTGTGCTCATGATAGAACATCACAACACGAGACACTCGGTGGAGTAACCTCTCGAAACGTCCTGACACTCCTATAGTATGGCATTGATAACACCTAGGAAGGTCATCAATGGAAATGTCTCGGACTCCCATGTTCAACCTCTGGAGGTTATCTTCAATCTCTTGAAGTTCCTCCCCTACCTTGACGTTCCTCACAACCATATCCCTGACCACACCCCGCCTCTCGATAGGTGAGTGCCCTTCAGGTCTTGACAAACCTATGTCTACAAAATTGCAAGATATGTCTTAATATCAACAAAAAATATACAAAATCATGGAATATAACATGAAAACAAAAAACATTATGTGGTAGTGTTTTTATCACCTTGATCATCACGGTGCTCAACCTCCGGCAAGGGAAGATTAGGGTCACCCCTGAAGTCAGCCCTTGTGTATGGATAATCCTCCACCATCAGCAATTGGCCTCGTAACCAATGAAATAAAACAACACCATAGGTCACGGTGGGTCCTCCCCCACCTATGTGGAAGGACATATCCTCTACCCACTGTAGCATCTGTAGATCCTAAAAATCCATCCTGTTAAGATGTGCCTATGGGCGTAGTAAGGGTACCCTCTCTAAAAATAAAGATACCACCACCGCTTCGTAACCAAACTGCTTGAGCTCGCCTCATTTGCACTTGGTGAGCTGATATTTGAGACTGACCAGTAATCGTTCACTCCAGTTGAAAACAGTCGGATCCATGCACTCCAGTGTGTATAACATATGTGCATGGGTAGTCTGAGATGCAGCTTGAATACCGACTACCTTCTTTATCCTGAGGGCCATGGTTCTCAAGGGTTGGTCCACAATGTGTTTGATGGGGATTTTACCTCCTTGGGACCTTGTCCCAATGACACAATACTTGTCTATGAGGTCATCAACAGACATCTCCTCACCGTGAGGACCTCTAAGTGATACTGGACTTCCCATCTGATACAATCCACTCAGAAAGTAGATTCCTTCCACATCTATGGTCAGAATGTGAGTCCCAACCTGAAAGTATCGTTGGTTTTGACCCCACATTTGAATCAAATGCTCCAATAAACACACATGGGATCTCATGCCCGACACCCGAAAATACTTTCAGAGCCCACATTGTCTTAGGTCCCTTATAGTCATAGGATCATTAGTCACTTGTGCACCATCTAAATCGTGCTCCCGTTCTTTCCAAATCACCATCTTGTTGGTCCAAAACCTGTGGAACATCCACAAAGAAGTCATTAGAACCCTTATATTGCAAAAAATTTCCAAATTTCATGCTAAATTTTGAGTTTTTGGGAGCCCATGGTCGTCGACGCTCTTTCCATTGGGTAATAGAGTGACGATGTTGTCTCCCTTAGGATCATAGAGCACCCATGATGCTCTTTCCCCTTTGAGGGAGTGCGTCGGTGCACCTCCCGAAAGGGAAAAGAGTGTCTCCATGAACATGCTCTTTCCCTTTGGAAAACCGCCCCAAAACACTAAAAAACACCATGAAATTGAACTTTTCAACCATGAAAGGAAAGGGTAGGGTCTTAGCTCTTACTTGCTTCTGACCGTTCGACGAATGGATGCCTGGATTTCTTGGAATCACCTTTGCAAAATCCTCTCTTCAACACCAATTTTATCCTATTTTGCTATGGTAAACAACACAATGGTAAAAAAGATTTACTAAGTTCACTATTTATGTTATTTTTTTGTTTTTTATTATAAATAATTAGTGGATTATTAAAATATTATGGGTTTTCATTGTGTTTTTTCCTATAGTTTTCATAGTAAAAGTGTTCTAACATTGTTTTCAAGGATTTCAGGGCACAAACGGTACATTTTTTGTTACGACTGAGTTTCTTTTTGTCTTTTTCAGAGTCTAGATCAAGTTGAAAAAGTACCGAGTTCCTTTCATACCCTCGACGTACTCGTTAAAAATCTAGTGAAAAGGTATCGAGTGTGATTTTACTTCTTTTTTCGAACTTGTGAAAATGGATTATGAAAAAAGGAAAAATCTATAGAGTCACCTTTAAGCTCTTTTCATTCTCTTTAAACACAAAAAGATTTCCAAGCATACTTGATTCTTTCACGCTTGTAAAAGTACTTGAAAGGTCATTTGGTAGGTGATATTTTACCCCTTTTTTGGACCGATTAGACTCACTCACGAAAAAGGTGTACTCTAGTTCTTTGAGACTACAATAGTTCTCATAGATATTAGTTTATACTTTTGTGGACCTTTGGGACTTAATTTATGAAAAATTCCATTCTAGAGTCTTCTTAGTCATTTCAGACTCTCTAAACATAAAATGACGCATGAGTTCACCGTCTTTGGACTCGTAAAATTTAACGTTGAAGGATTATTTTTGGGAATGAACCCCTCCTTTCTTAGGTTCATAAAACATATGAGAATGGACTCATCCTTCAATGAGCTATATCGAGTGTTTGTTACCCTTTTAAAGCTTATTAAAAATCAAAGAGCTTCTCATCCATTGCAATGGGAAAATTAAGGGAATGGGGAATATTTTTCATTAATGGCAGCTCACACTCCACCCTTGAACATGGAAATTGTCTGCATTTTCCTTCAACAGTTGGGTTTTTAGCTTGTCATCCATTCGATCCACTTTCATGAGTTAGTTAACTCCTTTGGTTCAATTCAAAGAATTTATCATCCTGACTTTGTGTTATGTTTGGTCTCTACCTCGTTGAGTCAATTTTTACAAGTCATTTTTCATGATGTCTAATGTTCAAGGAAATTTTTCATCATAGTATACCTCTGCAATTCGTTTGCTTTCCTTCGAGTTGGTCAAATATGAATCAGTCCTATGGTTTTTTTCATCACTTCAACATCACTTTTGTTCCAAGTTTCATGTCGATGATGGGGGAAACATCATGGACCTCCTTCGATGAGTCTATTCCCGTTGACTCCAGCACATCATCCAAGAATTAGGATTAAAAACCAGTCAAGTACCTTGAATCCTACATTCCTCAAAGTCATGTTATCTCATTTTTCGACAGTAAGATTTCATCACTGGCCTCTAATTGAAATATTATGCCGATTGTTCGACTCCAACTCATTTATTCACATTTGGAGGAATGTATTATGATACCTTGGGGATCGACATCAATGAATATTTCCCTCATGCTTATTAATGATATACATGAATGACCAATAATCAGGTGGTTTCTACCATGTTTGACATTGAGACATCTATTCACATAGATAGAATCGTTTTGTTTGGTATTGAAATGAAGCTCTTGAATGGCTAGGTATTCACTTGAATATGTGCCTATCTTTAGGGTGCGATGGAGTATTTCTTGAAGCCATTGCATGGATCCACATTGTATGTCTAGTGGCTATGCTAAGGTTTGGGTTAGGATGACATAGATCTACAATGTATATTTCGTAGCTATGTCTTGGTTTGAGTCTTATTGATTATGGATCTACAGTGTATTATTGGTAGCCATGATATGGTCATTATACATGGATATGTAGTGTATTAGTCTGAAACCATGTTTTGAGTCATGTTTTTGCAGTTGGTCGTCTATCAATTCTTCACTCACCACTCCTTTTACTCTAATTCCAGATCATATAGTTGGAGGAGCTAGTCAGTGAGCCGACTAATTAGATATTAGGTCAACCTCCAAAGGTCATGTCGGTTGACTGAACTGACAAGTAGTTATTCATAACTATTTTGTAATCATATATAATAGGATGTTGAGCCAGATATGAACTTGGTTCAGTTTTGATGTTTGTATGAAACTGCATGTGTTTTATGTAATATAAAGTTGTTATTCACCCTACTATATTGTCTCTTCTCTATGTTATGTTCATATGATTCTATATGTGTATTATTGGTAACTTAGTGATCTGAGTGATTACAACATTGGTTCTGTTGCCAGTAGTACATGTACAGATGAAATGACCATTAGCAGATGATTCCAGAGAAAGAGATTAAAGATTGGTGGGGGCGTAAGATCACAAACTACTTGTAGAATTACACTAGAAGAAACAAGTTGACTATTTCCCAAGAAAAGGAGAAATTATTCACCGAAACTCATGAAAAGTTTGTAGAATCGATGCCTCATTTTCTCAAGAAAATACTGGATGAAAAAGCCGGTAGACATCAAGGAAAAAGAGTTACTCCAGAAATTGATTCGGGGTGGATGGACAAACCTTTCAAAGTGGTTTGAGAAAATCACAGACGAGTTCTATCAGGAACAAGCCGTGGAATAAAGAGTCTCGGTCAAAACTATTGAAAAGAGGTTCTATACCGACTTTATCGAGCAATTTTTTTGCTCACTGTCGACCCTGTTATTTAAATTCCTGATCGATAGAGGAGTAACACGTATTGTGGAACCTCGTCCATAATTGATCGAACCGCCACCAGATACCAACTGGGCAGAGAAGAAGAAAGCGTGGGAGAAGTTCATTGCAGAAAGGGAGTGGGAGTACTTCTTGAACAAATAAACAGAACTATCTAGGCTTACTAAAGCGTTGGGTAGGATATGGGGGGGTAGCTGGTCATGCATCGAGGTGGAGTAGAAGGGTGCTAGTTGACATTAAAAAGAACCACCAGAAATGAATAGTCGGGCCAAGAAAGAAATAATTCAGATGGTGACTCATAAAAGCACTCTAGATTTGCAAAAAATAGAGAGAGAAAAGAGGCAAAAAAGAAGGGAGGAACGAAGAGAGAAGGCCATAGCGTTGCAGAGAGGAATAAATACCAGGGTGACTGAACATGAAGAGGGTGTAGATGAGAAAGAAGTGTCACCAATGGAAGAAGATCTATGGATAGAGCAGCTTGAAGCTCTCCATATTGAGATACCCCAAGAGGTAAGACCTCCATCTTCAGTTAATACGAACCTGAGTGCTCGAGTGCAAACCATTGTCGAAGAGGACCTAAGGCTACAAGCTGGTGAGTTTGACGTATGGAGTTGACTAGATGGTGAAGGAAATGATGTTGATCATCTGGTAATTTGCCGACCTGAGGAAGGAAAATGGGTCACATTCCAAGCATACCCATCCAACCGAAGTATCAACCTAATCTACCCAGGCAATGAAGGAGCACCTCCCCTACAAGACACAGCTTTAGGAAATACATAATAGTTGGATTCATGTAGGAGAATATCCGAGCTACAGAAATCAGCTTGGACATCAATAGAATAAGTCGAACTGATCCAACTACTTGTTGCAGAGAAATCGACAAATAAAAACTTCGACAGGAACAAGAGCTCCGATAAAACTAGCACTGATCAACACAAAGATGTAGAGAATATCCCACCACCTCCTGAAGCAGACATCGACACCGATGACATGGGGTATGATGCAACACAAATCCCCCTCTATGAGGGTGATGAGGATCCTAGACGACACTGGTTCGTTTGTGAATCGACATGGGAGGCTAACGCTGTAACCAGTGAAGATAGACAGATGGCGCAATTCGCTGGTGCCTTAAGGAAGAGGGTAGTAACTTGGTATATGAAATATACCGAGAAGCCACCCAACGCAACCAAGGCAGGAATTAAACAACAGTTCTTTTCCTTCTTCAAAACACCAGATGCAAAGAATCTGGCGGCAAAAAAGCTTAAAACAACTGTTCAAAAACCTACGGAAACCGTTCGGGACTATGACAAGTGATGGAAGAACCTATTGAGCCAATTAGACTATAACATTGATGAACAATTATTAATTCAATGGTTTCTTGCAGGACTTGTAAAAAAGACCCAAAGACACATTAGTCTAGACACATTCAAATCATATGAAGAGGGGTTGACAAAAGTACTATAGGTCAAGATGGACGATGACTATCCGGCACACCCTGTTGATAATTGCATTGAGGAGCAGTTGGAAATCATGCAAAAATCATTAAGAGAGCTGAACCTCAAAGGTCAGGATATTTGGTGCACAACCTGCTCGTCAACTAGACATACCAAAGATAACTGTTGAGAATAATTCAATCGACAAGATGTCGTTTTGTTCAAACGAATTGTTTGTGTGACATTTGCCAAGAACATGGGTCACACATGACGAAGGATTTCCCCTACGATATGAAAAATGGGAAAGCTTCATGGTGTGCAATCTGTGAGGTAAAAAGTCATGCGACAGTCGGCTGCCATTTGAAGCTAAAGAATCGAAAAAATTACCATGCAGTCTACCAGACAAACACTGTCGCTGAGAAAAATGATAATATCCCAAGGAACAATGAAAAAAATGAACAAAGTAACCAACGCTACGAAGGTCGAAGATACGAGCGCTGGTTCGATAATCGTCGCGGAGGATTCAGAGGTTGAGGCCGATTCAATGGAAATCTAGACAATAGACCATGACGACCCATCCAATGCTTTACATGCTATAAAGAAGGCCATCGATATGCATACTGATCGTATAAAGATCGTATCGACCTGAAATTTTGTACTAGTTGTGGAATGGGCGATCACTCATTAGAGGACTATCCCACCATACTTGACAAAATAAATAAGAAGAAAAATGTTAATGTCTTGTCTTGTGTTAAGAAATGTGATATAATCCCTACTAAAAATTTACATGTAGTCACCAGACAAGGGACGAAAACTAGAAATGATAATCCATGCATAAGTAAAATAAAAAACAAAGACGATTATCCTTACCCTATAAAACAACAACAATTGTACAATGATGCATCAAACATGTTCCATGAATTTGCCCGACAAGAAGAAGTCGATCACAGTCAACAAGATATATCACAAGAATTACTTAACTTAGTACATAATGACAAAATCAGTAGCACAATTCATTGACATGTCATATAATATTAAGAACAAGCATAACATGGAGAAACAAACTAAAAATATATGCATCCTTAATAAAAAAGATAAGAGTGATGTCGAACCACTCGTCGACTTGGAAATTGAGGGATACCACATTCGACAAGTTGTGCTTGAATTTGGATCCCAAGTAAACATCATGACAAGGGATACATGGGAACAACTAGGAAGAACTCAACTAAATGAATCAGGCATATATTTAAAATTGGCAGATCAAGGACTGATCGAACCCATTGGCGTTTGGAGAAATGTCGATACAACGATAAAAGGAATTTCGACAAAAGTCGACTTCGAAATCATCGACCCTAAGGAAGGATCCAATTCCTTCCCAACCCTGGTAGGTTGACCATGGGGTAGGAAGATGAAAGCATCAATCTCGTTAGACAAAGAGAGGATAAAACTCAAAGTAAACAGACAAAAAGTCATTGTCCCTATCCATCCCTCTCAAGGAGAACCTTGGACCGAACCAATAGACGAAGAAGTCAATGTTCAACAATTGTATAAAGTTCAAAATAATGAAGACTATATTGAGCCAAATATATATGAGGAACTTGACTTAGGTAATCAAGACTCGGTCAGATATAATTCAGATGCAAAACTGTACAATTGGGAGATTGAAAATTATGAAACTCAAGCACAAGGATGTTGGACTATCCAAGCCATATCAAATAAACTGACTCGCAATGCTTCTTCGTGTCCATCATTCCAAAAATATTTGAAAGGAAAGTTAGGGAATACCCTTCTCTAGCGTCTATTAAAACAAAAAATAAACAAACTCTTCGATACAAAGAAAGAGAATCACCAATCCTCCATGTTGAAAAAGTCTCCAAAAATTTAGGTGAGGATGGCCGACTGCAAAACCTGGTTGAAACCTTTATAGGTCAAGCTGCTCGATGGTGGGATACGCATCAGTAAAGATTACAGACATGGACAACAGATTCGACATACTTCGTCGAGAGATTCAGAGGAAGGAAGCTAACTAAACTGGCACAAATACCAGTCTTCATGCAAGGACAAAACCCCGAAAATCACATAAGTATATGTGAAAGGGAATGGAGAAGACTTGGGTACAAAGACGAATGAACATGGCCACACTTATTTCCATCTACACTCGATGATTTACCGAACAAATGGTATAAAATGGAAGAATCTCAAGGATAAGCATTCATATGGCAGGAACTCAAGGAAAATTTCATTAAAGACTTCAAATTCGTACCGGAAGATGAAAAATTAGTCGAAGCAACTGAACATATAAAAACATTTATACAAACGACTATTCAACACAATTCGACACAAAACCATAACTGACTGAAAGCATCTTGCAACAACATTCGATCGAATAAAATTCCACAATTGACAAGACTTAGACTCGAGAATGAGCACACACATGGAAAGAGCTTTCGGTGGAAAACAAATCATCCAAAAATGGTAAAACAAGTTAAAACAATATTCAAAACCAAGTCAATTAACAAGGACGATACTGACAGATTTTCCCGCATCATTTTCTCAGTTTAAGGATGGAAGTCAATAGATAAACGAAAGCAAGGCGCCAGAATGGATGGACGCAAAAATTAAGACCAAGGAATTCGATATCTCGAATGATGATCGACAAAAAATGGCACGAATATGTGACTACTAAATGATGAGAAAACAACAGAAATAGTTATCCTATTAAAGGAATTCCAAGATGTCTTTGCTCAAGATTATAAAGACCTAAAAGGGTTAGTACAAGAGATGGGTGAGATGAAAATAGACATAAAACCAGATGCAAGACCGATTAAGAAAAGGTCGTACAAATTAGCTCACAAATACAAATAAATAGTGAAAAAGGAGATTGACAACATGCTAGCAGTAGGGATCATATATCCAATTGACCAGTCGAAATGGAAAATCCCTATGGTTGTCCAACCGAAAAAGAATGATCTGACAAAACTAATAATTTGTGTCGATTTCCGAGAACTAAATAAAGTCTCTTTAACAGACCCCTTTCCTACACCATTTACAAATGAAATCTTAAATGAAGTTGTAGGACACGAATGCTACTCGTTTACATATGGATTCTCAAGGTATAATCAAGTTCCAATTGCAAAAGAAGAACAGAAGAAGACGACATGTGTCTACGAATTTGGTTCATTTTCTTACAATGTCATGCCATTTGGATTAAAAAATCTGCCAGATGTATTCTCCAAGATAGTAGTTAATGCATTCTAAGAATACATATACAAGTCGATTGGTGTATATTTTTACGACTAGACTATATAGTCCATGCTGAAAGACCATTGTAAGTGGCTAATACTAATGTTGGAAAGATGTTGACAAATCCAATTATCTCTCAATATAAGGAAATGCATCTTTTTGACCTCCATAGGAATCCTATTGGGACATATCGTATGCAAAGAAGGAATCAAGGTTGAATTTACAAAAATACAAATAATTTTGGACCTAAAACCCCCGGTGAACCCAAAACAAGTCCGAGTTCTATTAGGACACACTGGCTGTTATAGAAAGTTCATCCGTCATTATTCAGATATGACCTATCCCTTGGAAGAGCTATTAAAATAAGACCAAGAGTACAACTGGACTAAGGAATGCGATGCTTCCTTCGACACATTGAAGAAAAATTAGTCGAAGCAACCATTCTCAGATTCCGAAACTGGTCAGTCAAATTTCACGTCCACATCGATGCATCGGGCATAGATATAGGTGCAAGACTAACTCAACCTAGAGATGATGGGATGGACTATCCAATTTTGTATAGCAGTTGAAAAATAAATAAGGCAGAACATACCTATTCAACGACATAAAGGGATGCACTGGGAACGGTATTTTCATTGTAGAAATATCGACATTATCTATTAGTTAATCCTTTCATATTCTACACAGATCACCAATCTTTAAAATACTTGGTAAACAAACACTTACACCATGGAAGAATATGTCATTGGTTACTACTGTTCCAAGAATTTGAGTTCGAGGTAGTATTTCAACCAGGGAAGTTAAATGTCGGTCCCGACCATTTATCGAGAATCGACACAGGAGAGGAGCCAACAGGAGTCAAAGACGACCTCCTGGACACACATCTATTGAATAGACGATGTACCAACGGAACTAGAAGAAATAGCTTAATTTCTAGAGAATGGTCAGGCACCTGAAGGTATGAGCACTAAGAAAAAACAAGTTCTAGCAGTGAAGGCCGCACCATACACTCTAATTAATGGATTCCTATATAAAATGGGCTTGGATGAAGTAAACCGTCGATGCGTTCTAGAGCATGAAAGATAAAACATAATGCATTAAGTGCACTATGGAACAGCTGGAGGAAATTTTCAGTCGGACACAACTGCCAAAAAAATCCAACAGTCAGTACTATGGTGGCCAACATTACACAAAGATTGTCGAAATTTTGTTAGTAAATGTGACCGTTGTCAACGTTTAGGTCGACCGTTACCTAGTACTAAGATGCCTTTAATTTCAGTAAACCCAAGTCTAACATTTGAAATTTGGGCTATTGACTTCATTGGACCATTTCTAGTTCCAGCAAGAAGGACAGGTGCACGTTATATCATAACAGCAGTGGAATATGTTACTAATGGGCAGAAGCAGAAGTTGTCGAAACCTACTCAAGTGAAATAGCTGCCAAATTCATATATGAAAATATAATCACTAGATTTGGTTTTCCATTAACCCTAATCAACGACCAAGGATTACATTTTATTAACAGAACCATTGCAGCATTAACGTAGCAAATCAAGATCGACCACAGACAAAGTATAGCTTATCACCCTCAGTCTAATGGAGCAATAGAAGCATTTAATAAAACCCTAACAAGAGGCCTAACAAAAATATGTAACACTGATAAAGATGTCTGGGATGAAAAAATTCCTGTTGTTCTATGGGCTTACCGAACAACATATAAATGATCCACCGACCAGACACCATTTTGACTAATTTATGGCCAAGAAGCAATCATTCCCCTACACTTTCGACAACAGACACTGGTAATAGCCGACTTATTCCATATTAATGTTGAAGAAGCAAGGAACAACTGACTAATGCAACTATCTAAGTTAGAGGAAGACCAAATTATGGTTATACAACATCAAGAAATCCAGAAACAACAACAAAAAGCATGGCACGACCGAAACATTAAAAACAATAACTTGTCGATTGGAAATCTTGCACTATTGTATAACAATTGGGTGAAAGTAAAATGAAAGAAACTCAACGCAGAGTGGATGGGAGCCTATAGCGTGGAGGAAATCCATGCCAACAGATCAGTCCGACTGAGAACATTACAAGGCAGAGTATTTTGGAAACTGGTAAATTGTGCTCGACTAAAGTGGTATCAAAATTGAAAAATATGAAAAAAGGAAAAAGAAAAAAAAAAGAAAAAGAAAAATGGGTATCATAACTATTAAAAAAACCTATAAAAACCAGAAAAACCTAAAATCCAAAAGAATCAAAGAAGACCAAAATGACAGGAAATCTAGAAATACATAGTAGATCGCAATTTGACAATAATTGACATGTCCACCATCGACATACCGCATACTGACCATACCATCGACATCGACAAGAGGATCAAAAGGTCCAATCAACCCATCATAACTACGGTCAGAAGGAGCGCCAAAACTAGAACACATTAAAAGAGCCTTCAATAGAGCGTCTTGTACCATCAAATCCACCATTAATAGCTCCATTAACAAGATCACCATCTGCTCCACCTATAAATACTACGTCGGATGAAGATTTCATACCACTTTACCAAGATCTAGAGTGACATAGTTACCAGACTCCTGAGAGCAAATTAACACGAAGAAAGCCGAACCAAAAATCGACAAGATGGCTCCAAAGCAAACCAAAGCCATGACAGCCAAAGAAAAATATTTAGAATCCATTGTAAGTCCATTAGTGAAACGATTGGAAAACATTAAAAATGCAAGTACAAGAAATTTCATGGGCACGACACTGGGCATATATAAAAAAATGGGCTTACATGGGTAAGTCAAGTATGTTAGAAGAGTGGGGGGCGAAAATAAACCAAAGCACTATCATGAACTATATGAATGCACCCATCATGGCGAGTTTTGGAGGGACAAAATAAAATCTTGTAAAATTCATCATCAACCGATACCACAATGGGAATTTGTACTTCGACAAACTAGTGGAGATATCAATTGAAACCATCTACAAGCTTACTAGGCTTTCCAACAAAGGTGACCCTGTTCCTATAGGTATCAAAGAAGGGTTGGTTGAAAGACTAACAGGAACACTGACAGGGAAAAACTCCAAAGGATTAATTGTCGGAAAAATGAAATCCAGTACACCCAAAATGGTGGCCAAAATCGTATCCACAAGCCTGACTGTCATAGACGAGGATGCGATTTAAAGCTCGACATGCTGGAAGCTGTCGATTGCATAGTAGAATCATGGAAATTTTACTGCTAGGCTCAATACATGGCCAACATGCTCAAGTCCATTGACGGAAAATGGCAGGAAACGGGTGCAATAATTAGATTTCCATCACTATTAATCTAGATAGCCATGTACCACCTATGTCCAATAGGGCATCCATAGTTCCTAGAACCGGCTAGGTTCCACATGTGCCATTTCAAGTCATTCTCAATGAGTGGAACTTCACAGGAGCTGGAGGAAGGAAAAGTGTTCCTAGAGAATTGGTTTCAAAACCTGAAAATCCAAACAGGTAGGTGGAGGGTGCCTCAAAGCATTCAAAAATGTCTTCCCCTTACAACACATATCCAGTTGGAACTCGACCACACTGCAGTATGGCACACGCAAGGGTCCATAGAAAAAGCAAATCCACTCAAATATTATCCAACAGTTGAGGAAATTTTCACAGAGCTTTCTAGGAAGACCAAAACCAAAATAACGATACTGGAGGATGCAAAAGGGATTAATCAACCCATTGTGGAACCATTGGCCGACCAAGAGAAGGAATAAGACTATGAATTTCACCTTCATATTAATACCTTCACTTTTGAAGACAACTTGATAGAGGAGAAAAACCTCCTCCAGATTGAAAATGTACCGACATAAGAAAAAGCCATGGTACTGATAGTACAACAAGCCATGGTATTGACAAAATAGAATACCATCATTACTGAATCAACAACTACAGGAGGAGGGAGGAGGATAGACAAACGTATAAACTCAGAGAGACAAACCTGAGTATGCTATGACAAAGGAGAACCTGAAAAGAATAGCTAAAGAAATATCAACATCAAGGAAAAATCAAGGGACTCAGGCACAAGAGAAGGGGAAGCACAAACTTATCCTTCAAGAAGAATCAGAAGATGAATATGAACTACTTGCTACTACTGCCGACATTATGGAGGATGCTTCACTAAACAAAGTATCTGTCAGAGCACAGTTCAAACAGTTTGTCGAATCATGAGCAAAGTAAGGAAGGATTAAAATGGTAAGAGCTGCTACCCAGCCCGTAATAAGTCCCATTGGTTTAACACCAGAATCCCCATGAACTTCTCTGACTAGAATAACACCAGAGTCAACCATTTCCATATCACCAATTTACAAAGATATCATCCCTGAAACCCTGAAAGAAAAGATTGATAAATATGTTGAACTTCAACAATTTATCAACAGACTGCCCAACCTATTTCTCAATGCCCAACAGATCACCACCACTCATAAACTCATGGAGTCGATATTTGCCCAACAAAATATCACCTCACAAACCGACCAAGTCTCACCACCGCCAAAAGTTGTGGGACTTATCAAATCCTCGTACACCTGAAATCCTGACAAAACATCTGAAATTGCCGCAACCCAAATTTCCTCATTTACACCAATTATCCCAAACTTCCAGTTAATGAGGCCAATAAAGGAACACTTGATCTTGAAGGTAATAGTCAAGCAGCACTGGATACAGAAATCACCCACCCTATGGACTCTGAAGAAATTGACAACCCTGTCAATTTGTAGCCTGAAGTTGATATCCCCATGCTAACAAGTCACCTTCTAACCACTCCATTAACCCTAGACCATGCACCATCGCCATTACCATCACCACCACCAGCACCAAAGTCTCCTCACAATGCAAAGCCACCATCTTCACCGTCACTAGAGGCACAAACAACTACAAGTCCCACCTGTGTAATTCAGCCAGTTAACCCTACCACAACAAAAGCTCAGTCGACTAAAAATACACCAACTGAAGAGCACTAAGCAGGGCAGCAATATACAGCATTAGTACCAACAAGACCAGTGATGGTCCATCATTCTAAACACAAGAGCAAAAGAAAAGAAAAGAATAAAAGAGAACACTAGCAGACACAACAAGCACCGACGATTATCCACCTTCATCAACTAGGGTTGACTACTGCAGTTGACACACTAAAACTTAGAGATGGAGAACTGGACCAGCTATTGGGAGCACTCACTAAAGAGGCTGCAACAATAAATCAAGATAGAAAAGAACAAATAAACAAACTTGAAGCAGAACAAGTCAAATTCCTTACCAAGGAATCTGACTCAAACAATTTTATTAGGAGCAACAGAGATCGACACTGACAAACCACTAGAGAGAGATTACCAGCTACCGGAAAGTGTTGCGTCGAACCTTCAAACACAACTGTAGGCCAAGAAGGATGAACAAAAAGAAGAGACTTCTGCGCAATTGAGAAATCAGTACACAACATTCTCAGAATCCTACAAAGTACTGCATGAACATTTGGAGGAGTTCGCCACCACAGAAGAAGTACTACATAGCTGGTACACTTAATATGGCCAGGTATTTCAGCAGGCTCGAGACACCTGAGAACACATTAAAACATTGGAAAATCAGCAAGTATTGGAAGCGGCAATGCGGACTAGAGTACAATATCATATTGTACCGGAGACAACACAATTGAAAAAGTTAGAAAAACAAGCACACCAGTGGATGAATCAAGCATTACACAGTCTCGACACATTGGACAAGATCTTCCCACAAATGAAAAGATTGTTCGACATAGCAGAAGAAAAAAATCAACTGCTAGGGATCGACATGATCAACATCACAGACCTACCAATACAAGAGAAGCTGTCGATTTTGTCAAGAATTACAACATTGACCATTGTTATTTAGAATTCCCTTTGCAATTGGACAGAATTTCAGCACCAACTTTCCATTACAATAGAAGCCATTTTGGAGGTATGTGTACAGAAAAGACCATCCATTCGACTACACAACCCATGAAGACAGAGAAATTGGAAGAAAACTACTTCAGAAAGGATGTTTTTGTTACCTCTCCTGTTTCTTCAGGATGAAGAAAGATTTTTTTCCTTGGGGAGATGTTGGAGGAGCTAGTCGGTGAGCTGACTAGACTAGTTAGCCGACTAATTAGAGATTAGGTCAGCCTCCAAAGGTCGTTTCGGTTGACTGAACCGACAAGTAGTTATTCATAGCTGTTTTGTAATCATATATAATAGTCTGTTGAGCCAGATACGAACTTGGTTTGGTTTTGATGTTTGTATGAACCCGCATGTGTTTTATGTAATATAAAGTTGTTATTCACCCTACTATCTTGTCTCTTGTTTCTATTATGTTTATATGATTCTATATGTGTATTATTGGTAACTTAGTGATCTGAGTGATTACAACACACACACACACACACACACACACACATATATATAAGCATTTCACCTATCATCCCCTTCTAGCTTCATACTTTGGGTGGAATTCTGTTACATATGAAATTGGTAGATATGCTCAATCCCCTGAAGTGGCATGGCCATGATATCTTTTGGAGAATATTTTTCCCAATATTAGGATGGATGCATCACCTTGTCTCTTGACATAGGGTGTCAGACCTGCCCAACTTCTTCTTCCTTCTGACATAGTGCATCAGTGACACCTTTTCCCTCAAGGAAAAAAGTGCCAACGCTACTTACCCATATGCAAAGAACGTCAACACTATCAAAAAGACAAAAAAATACGTTTTGAGAACATTCTAGATGAAACTCCTCGTGGTGGATGATCCCAACTGCTTGGATTAGGTGGCAGGCGAGATCCTATCTCCTAGGGATCATTCCCTACCTTCCTCCCAAAATATATCAACCCCTTTATGCTTCCCTTGGCCTATTTTCACAAGCCTCTTCTCATGAGTGAAGGGGGGGAGAATACCATGAGAGCATCTTCATGCTGCTGGAATCATAGCTGGTGTAGGAGGAAAGAGAGTGTCATTGCAAGTGAGGCTTGTAAAGTTTGTAGAATGTGTGTAAGAGTGATTTCTAAAGTATTGTGAGATTGAGGCTCCAACATCAAGGATTTGGTTGTAGCTTCTTACTCTTTATATTATCAATACAAACATGTTCTCATTTTCCATAAAAGTTTTGAGTTACTATCAATTGTTTATTACTTTTTTCCTTGACTATTAGTATAGATATTTGGATTGTCTTGTTGCTTTCACCATTATGTATTGTTCTTCATACTCTTTGCAAATACATTTGAGCTTAAAGGATCTTTAAGGCAAGGAAATCCTCCATCACTGAGGTAAAGAAAGCTTAAACATTCAAGTAATTCAATTATCTAGGAGAAGGATGCATCGCTATGATATTTTGTTCTAGATCTACCCCATGCAGGCTAGGGGAACAAATTGTGTTTGCATTGATTGAAATATTCTCGGTAACAGAAGATAAGGGATCAAGTAAGGGTCATCATACTAGGTAAAAAAAATAGACAAAAAATATGCGTAGTCCTAACATCTATTCGATTTTGTATTGGGCCTATGATACGGGGGAAGTTGAGTGAGTCTTCTAGGTGCATGAAAATGGAAACTAAAAATGCTTCTGTTTACTACAATAACATGCAAGATTTAGAAAAGTTTCATGTGCTCTAGGATAGTCCTTTCCAGCCTGGATATCAAAAGCTATACAACTTGCACCAAAGTGATAAAGAAACCGAGAGCAAATAGGAATGGGATGTAGATGCAAACTTGCAAACAGTTAGTGATCGACTAACAAATGTAGGAAATTTTTACAACGAAGAGTTTCCTATTAGAGGAGAATAATAGCTCAGATGTAGTGGTAAAGATGAAGGTGAATTTGGTATTCCTGCTACAAGCAATATATGGAAAAACTCATCCTTTGACAAGCACATGCCTAATCCAACTTCTGAAAATGATTGGTTAAATTATCCAGCCGAGAAGGTCAAGACTAATAAATATGATAGCATTAATAGTAATAGTGGTGCTAGAGTGAGTGGAAGAAACCATAGAAGTCGCTTTTCTTCCAGGTCATCTTCTAGGCAAAGTTTTTTGGCGTGAGGAGCTGCAAAAAAATTTATCAACCAAGAGTTGAAAGAAATGAAAAATACAAAGCTTCTGATGTGAGATTTGAATCATCCTTATTATCTCCAAAACCATTTGTTTTTCAAATTGATGCATCATAAGGGTACACATCAGGTTCGAAAGGAAATTTATCTAATGAAAAGAAAATAATTGAGCAAGACATAATAATTAATGGGGCTTATGACAGATTCTTAGATTCATCCTCAATTCCACAGTCAATTTTAGTATTGCCTAAGCAAAGTGCACAAAGTGAACTACCAGTTGTTCCTATGGTTGTGAAAAAAACAGATCAGAGTAGGCTTGTGAAAGTTGGCAGCTCAGGTATATGACTTTGCTCTTTTGTCTATATCAAGGTGCATTTTTTTTGCTTTTAGTTTTAATAGATTTGATGTACATACTACAAATGTTTGTCTTTCCTTCACTACAATGAAATTAAATATGGGATTCTTGAGCTTAGCTTAGCTTCGCTTTGCTTGGATTAACATTGGTGGAATTATTTTATTTGGAATTCTGCAATGTTGGCATCATCTTTCCATAGATTGAAGTTCGCTATGAACATTTGAACATCGACGTGAATTCCTATGTAGGAGGAAGATCACTACCCACTCTTACCAACTACACTTCCAACATGATCAAGGTAGTGCTTACATCTGAAATGAACTATCTACATACATTTTAATGGTCTCTTTTTTTGTTTATTTAATGTGTAGTCTTTATCTTGATTTACAGGAAGTTATGGGTTTGCTTCATTTGTACAAGAGAAACAAGGAAACCATGGAAATTCTACATGATTTCAATGTCATCGTCAAGCCCGAGAGGTAAGCAAAATTTTATTCTTGAATTCCTGCAAATTTCATACCAAAATCACATTCTTTACCAGTAAAAAAATATGACTGAAATTTAATAAAAAATGCTTCTTGCAAGTCTTAATTAACCCATTGAAAATTTCTGTAAATTTGATGGGGTGACGCTTCTCCTTGGGATTCCAACATTAGGAAAGACTACAACCTTCCAAGAGTATATCTAACATCCTGTAAGACAAATATTCCAATAACTTGTGACTTAGAAGGGGCCGAGACGTCCTGAATCGCACCAGGGTGAGTCTCTATTCTCCTTGGAACACCATCCTCATGAAATACTACAACCTCCCAAGAGTATATCCAACATCCTGCAAGCCATATATTCCAATAACTTGTGACTTAACAGGGGCTGAGACGTCTTGAAGCCCATTAGGGAAAGCCTCTATTCCAGGGGTTGCCTACCCTTTGAGCCTTGTCACAACAGGCCAATGAGAAACCCTTACCCCGTTAGTTTTGAACCTGTGACCTCCAAGGAGATAAAACATGTTCTTAACCATTAGGCCCACTCATATTATCTAATATTGAGTCTTATTCGTGTCAGAAGAATTGAGAAGAGGAAAAGAGTGCAATGCACGATCCCAACCATCAAGGTTGATATTTCTATTATGATAGGTGTCATCAATAACATAATTATTGGTGCTTCATGTTCCCATGAAGAGGTTGCAAAGTATAAAGCTTTAAAGGGCTTATATTTTCTCAAAGGAACAATACCCTATGGTTTATTTGATTGAATTAATAGTTATTAAATTGTACATTTATGTCATGGATATTCATTTGTAAATTTGAACCGGAGATTTTATGTCCCACTTGAGCATTTAAAAAAATATCATGCAACCACAATTGTAATGTTCAATATCTGTGGAATCCCTATTTGTCTCTTATTCAATATTTTGACCTTGTTGGATTTGACACACATAAAACATTGACCATTTTAGGTACCTTCAATTTTCTTTCCTAATAAATATTCCTATTAATCATCAAGTTTGTTACAAGGAAGTATTATGGGCTTCAAATTGAAACACTTCAACAATCCCTTCTCTAGTTGTACAATATTGGGGTCAACAAAAGGATACAAAAGAGACATACAATAAGAGTTGGTTTTGCAACTTCTAAATGCATTTTTGCAATACTAAGATGAGACAAAAATGGGGAATAAGGATATGGAAAAGAGTCTCATAATAGAAAGCAAAGGTTTCATAGTCATCAATATTAGAGAATATTAGGGCAAGGAGAGATGACCCTTTCACCATGGACAAAATATTAATTTTGGATTTGTTTGTTGGTTGGTGGACCTTGCCTCCTAAATTAAAAGTGAATCCAACAATTTATTTGAGAAGATCCATCCTTGATTAAAATATTCTTGTAGAGCTCTTCTTAATTATGTTGATTGAGCATCTCCATGCTTATGGTTAGTTTGACAATTATTATTTACAATATAATTAATTTCATTAGAGGAAATTACAACTCAAAATGGGCCTCCTAAGAAAAATAATAAAATAATAGTTAAAATAATAAAATAATATTTATTAATTTTGGAGGAAGAAAATAAAAAAACTACATTTTTTTGTTCATATTTTCGACATATCTCTTTGTGATTTTACTCAAATTTCGATCGGGAGAGCTCGTTGGATGCGAAATTAAATTCCGGATCCAACAAGCTGCCTCGATCGAAATTTAAGTAAAAACACAGGGATATATGTCGAAAATACGAACAAAAAAAGTAGTTTTTTATGATACCTATCCCAAAATTTATATTAAAAAATTGTTTAAGACCTATATGGGATTTCAAATTTAAAGGCTAACACATGATGACATGGAATTTGAATTATGGTTAAAAGGCACATTTTGAGTTGAAATTTCCTCTAATGCATGTCTTGTGAATGACACGGAATATGAAGAAAGCATAGGGTAATAAATTGCTAACCAAATTTTCACATATTATTTATTTATGGAGATGAGAAAATTCACCTTTTATGGATTTGAGTTTCCATATTCTTATTGGGATGAAACCATGGACAACCCCACAAACTTTCATTATTTCTTTCTCAATCCCACCTAGTATAGCACAATACACCCAAAAATTCCTTTGTATATGAGATATTTGATCCTCCATGGTGGTTGATTGGTTATCGAGTAGATGAAATTATATGGCTCCCCAATGAAATACATATGATCATGATTTTGTTTTCAAGAATTTATAGGATAAAGGAGGGAATTGAGGTTTGAAATATTTGAAAAATGGAATTTTCTATTTAAACAAGAAAAATATTCTTTTGAATCCAAGGTAGGCCCCACATGCAATGCAAAAATTGTTGAATGGGCCATGTCATTGCATACCTCAAATCAATAATGATCCAATAAGTCCTCATATGCTTGATTTGACCATGTGTAGCTCAAGATACAAACTTTATAATCCTAAGCTACAATCATCATTAGATCCTAGCCCATTCATCCTCAATTGTTGAATTTTGCACTTCAATGTTTACCTTGTATGGATTAGGTGGACAATCTATTAGTGTTTATATGTGTGAACACTTTCCCATTATATTGTGTGATAGAGTGGAGTATTCATCAACGCACATATTCAGCCAAGTCCTTAGCTTAATTTTGGGCCCACGTGTCTATACTGATGTTCCAAATCACACCTTGGTCACCACCTACCTTCCATCTACCATTGACCCCGTGCCCACAAATAACTTAGTCACAAATTTCCACCCTTTCAATTTTGTTACCATGTCATTGAATGGTTATCACTTCTCACTTAACCATCGACAACCACTTGTATGTTGAAGATGAGATATTGAAAGGATTGGATGTGGTGTGGAGGAAAATAATTGAAATGAGATGATGGAATACATTTATCCTCTGCATTGGTGAAATAAATTTGAGAAATGCATACGGTAAAGGAAAGTTGAATGCGAGTAAAATGAAGGTAAGTTAGAATAGAAGCACGGGGTGGAGGAAAATGGGGTATAGGTAAGTGATTGAAAGATGGAGGTTGATTACCTCCACCCCCCACCACAAGTGGAAAGCGAAACACAAAGGGGAAGGAGATAATTGAATGTATAAAAGCACGGGGGTGGAGGAGAGTTCATTGAAGGGGAGGTGGATTATACCCCCACACTTTGCACTAATTAAGTAGATGTGGTCTAGCAAGGGAAACTATGAAGGGAGGTGAATAGAGCACAAGACATGGATGGGAATACAAACTACAAAGGTAGGTGAATAGAGCATAATACAAAGGCAATGCATGTGTGGGAATACAAAGGATTCCCTCACCATTTTCCTTGAAGGAAAGTGCAATGTGGAAGCCAAAAAAATAAGGCTGTGGAGAAAGCCTAAATAATTGGATCTCAAGGTGGATGAAGGAGAAATAATTTTGGGTGGAGGATGGAATGTAAAAAGATAAGTGAGGGATTCCTCCACCCCAATAAAATGAACATACAAAGTTTGGAGATATGGTGAAGAGAAGACATAATGAGAGTAAGGGGCCCTTCCTTAGGACGATAAGTTTTGTAACGATTAAAAAATAATTTGGAAGTTAGTAGGATGAACTCTCTATGAACTTGACTTAAGCCAAAATTTTAGGTGTGGATGATGGGTTCTATGCAACCTCGAATTAAGCCCAAAATTTGGGTGTAGATGATGTGCTTACTACTAATTCAATTTAATTCCAATGTTTGAACGATAGTCATAAAATAGAGGGTGCAAGATAGGGCCACTACCTCAACTCAAGCTTGAATTTTTACATAGACTTTAAGGGATAAAAAAAGGATAAAAATAGAAAAAATGAAACAAACTTTAAGGATACAAAAGAAAGGGTTAAAACCCTACACACCACAACATTCCCCCTTTTTATCTCATTTGATAGCTAAACTTACATGAAAGCTTGAATTCCATTAATATTTGAAAATTAGTGACCCCCTCCATGTTCTTTCTCATTAGAAAAACCTAATGCCAATTTTGCATTCTTTGTGGGTGGAGGCTAAATGCACAAAATCCAATTTTGAGCATTGACAAATGAGGATATCTAATCTATTTTTTTATGCTCATATAAAAATGTTTGCCACTATGTTATCTTAATGCTTCCTCTATGATTAATGGTAATTCAACTTTTGAACAATGTGTTTTTTCCATTACCATTTTCTTTCTTAATATGGAAGTTGTCCCCCTTTGCATGATGTGGCATGTAGATTAATGCATCCAAACAAATATAATATTCAAAATATAGAATTTATTATTTACATTGATATTATTTTCTTTTCTCACATATTTCTCTTTTCTTTTCCATAAATTTTGTTTCAAAATTTTTATATTACAATTTTGTTTTATGATAATATTTTTTTTCATCTTTTTTCTATTTATTTATTTAGTTTTTACATTAAATTTGTGTTCACATTAAAACTTTCTCATTTGATTTACAATAATTATTAATTATTTTTCCTTTTAATCATTAAATATTGTAAATAGTTAAAAGATCATATCTATTAACGTAAATAACATAATTAATAATTAATTTTTTATTTTTAACTTATCATAATACCTTTTAGATTAAAGAAATTACAAAAATATTTGTATCTTCTTTTTTAATAGTTAATCTAAATATTTCTATAATTCCATTTAATAGTCTTCTAACTATAACTAATACAACTAATTAAAGGTTTACCAACCTTACAAATGGTTTTAATCACATGTATAAAGCTTTATTTTACAGAATTCTTTTTATCTTCTAAAATTTGAATAAAAAACATTTTTGAAATTCATATATATCATTTATGCATTTGTATCTATCATATTTTCTTAATTTTAGGTGAAAATTATAAAAAATGATGTTATTTATTTATCACATGCAGAGTATCAAATTATTTACTTGCCATATTATGTAACCATACTTCTATCTATCTATCTATCTATATACTCATGACATCTATGCATCTAATATCAAGGCTTCACCATATTTAAATTCTTTAAGAATGATTAGACATTAATGGTGTTTAGAAATTTTCAAATGTTATTTTATTTTCAATTCTTGCCTTAATGAATGAATTCTCAATACAAATAGATAAATTTAAGGATCAATTTCATGAACTTAATGTCATTTAAACAAACATGCTATACCAAAATGATCATTTTGTAAGCAACATGCTTTAAAAAATTATCATTTTTAAACATTCTTAAAAAAAATGTGAAAACAATTGCTTAAACCATTTAAAAAAACGAATATACTTATTTCATCATTAATCCAAATTTCCTTTTAACATTTTCTCAACACACATCTCCTTCAAATTTTTTATTACCAAGTGAGATGAATATGCCAATAGGAAATGCATTTGGCCATCTTTGACATCCAGTTTACTTTCTCATAAATTTCATAAATATAATCTTCTTTGACCATATTTGAAATTTTGTCAATGACCACGGCATAATATTTTGGCATTGGTTGTTTGTGTTCGACATCCATGAGAATTACACACATTGGAATTCGGTACCTCGCAATATTTAGTCAGCTAAGGACATTGAAAACATTTTATTTTGGAGTTCAATCTCCTTGTTTAGTCACAACTATTACTAACATGCTCATCCAATAAAGGAGTGTAGGAGGATCTAACCTTATGATACTACACATTTATTAGGAGAGTGGTATTAAATTTTCCATTTCAAGAGGTCTTATAAGAAACACCATTTAATATAGAGTAGATTGGAATACCCACATCGATTAAGATCAATTGTAGTTGAAGTGACAACAAGACAATCTAACTTCATATCTTTGAAAAAGCTTGAATATGACCAAGTGTGCTCAAATACAATAGTGGCCCTGGGTTTAATGATACCCATCACAAGTGCATATCATAGAGAGAAAATCAAAAGGAAGCTTAAGATAAGACTAGGTTTATAAACATCTATTACAAATATAAGTGAGAGTTGGTGTGTGTATATCCAATTCGAAAGCATGGTTGACCATAGTTGAAAATAAGCGAGAGGGTCAACATAAAGATGATCTTGTGCACAACATCCTCCTTGAAGATGTATAAGAAGCCATGAAGATAAAACATTAGATTGGATTTTCCCCACTTAATGTTAAATGCAAGTTATTTAAAGATATAAACTTGCCAAAACACTATAGAAACATGGTTCTATAACCAGGTAAAGGAAGTCTCCTCCATATTGGGTTGCAAAGCACCTTGCTACTCTCGATGAATGATTTAATTGTTTTCATGTTTTTCATAATCACCCTGCTTTTGTAATTTTTTAAAGTTGTAGTTTATTAGTAAAATAGAAATGTTGATGTTGAAGTGTAATCATAGGAATGGTTGAGAGGTCACACTTTCAATTACGAGATTTACTTAATGTATGGTCAATAGTTACTAAAGACAACTTTATTTTCCCTTTTTATTTTGAACTCCTCTTTTTTCTTTGTTATTATTCTCTATCTATGAGGATGGCTATTGTTTCAATTAGTTGTATTGATTAAAAAAAAATTACTCATACAAGATTGACCAAAATTATTGAATTCACCTTTATAAAAATCACTACTAATGGTCACAAGGGTTTTTGCGAAGATTACTTATAAATTAAAAATTCTTAGTGAATGGAGGCTTTTGTGCAGGTTTATTTTATCTTAGTGTGTTAGGACTGGTGTATTATATATCCATGTGCATTTGCGTTATAGACTTTTGCACACTGCCACACTCACGAATCGATTAGATTTAGAATGTTGAGCCAAGTACTGGAATTGGAATTCACCATGGTTGCACCAGTGCACATATCACAATATGCAACCTTTGGGTGGGCATTTCGATATGGATCCTTAATGCATACATTTCATTACATTTTTGGAGCACTGCAACACAATCCTTAACGTTTTGAACTTGGTCATGAAAATTGTGATCTCACCCTCATGTCGTCTAAACTGACATGGTTTTTACCTAATATTAATCGGCATAAATTTTGATTTGAGATCTACATTGTAGATGAGGATGAGGACAACAATATCTCAATAGCATCTCTATTCAAAATATTGAAACTTGACACGCCTACCACAAGCGAAGTGGTTGTATATGCTTGGTTAAAATGTTTCTTTGAACTATTATTATCTGATGTTAATTCGTTATTTTATACATCTTATTTTCAAGAAATTGGATGGGCCTAGGGTACATAACTCTCAAATGGATGGTTTCCATCAACATATGCAAAAAAGAACAAAAATAATATTTTCTTAAACAAGAAACAACACGCGAGATATGTCATTTTCTTTAAAATGTTCAATTGCAGAAAGCATACAAGTAGCCGAGAAAATGTATTTGGTTATAATGAATGCTTATCTAATGGTGGAATGTGATTTGTGCTACTTTAGATATTATCTAATTCTACTTAATTCTGTGAGGGTCACGGTCTCTTCATGTATGAATTTATGGTGGATTGAGGAACAATTCTAGATTAGATCCCTTCAAGACCAATGTATCTATTTACAAATACCAATTTATCAAGTAGTAGGGACATTGCAACCTTGTGACTCTTATTAAGATAAATCAATGTCTTTTGTGTAGCATAGTTTTTAAGGGTAGAGTTATTCAAGGGAAACCATGTCACTTGAAATCACTTCATATTTAAGAAAAATTAGATTATTTCAATTGACCTCAGATTTGATAGTAGAATGTTTTACGAAAGAGTTATTTAAGGAAAACCATGTCACTTGAAATGACTTGCTAGGATTTTATAAGGGGCTAGACTTCGACCCCTACCAAAATCCTATGGATCTAGATTAGTTTTTGGTGCAATAATCCATAAATAGATATAGATGACTTGTTTTCATGTAAATGAAATGCAATAGGTTGAAATAGTGATGATCGAAGGAAACAAGAGACAATTGTAAAAGGTAGGGTGAAATAGTGATGAACCAAGTCAACAAGAGGCAATTGTAAAAGGTAAACGTTGAGCTTAGTTACCAGGATACCAATTTGTTGAGGTTGAGAGTTTTCTTGCCTCAAAAGTGAGTAATTCGTTGGGCTAAGGTGGTAGATTACACATCCAAGTGATTGATTTATATATTTTTCTGGATGAGAGAGTTTGTGTGCCTCCTAGGTTGGAAATTTGCTCTTTTGGTGTGTGGTTTGTTGAGAATACTAAATGAAGATATCACTTAGTTTTTAAGAAAAGAGAAGTCAATGAGGTTGAAGGTTCCATGCTTGAATCGTTGGTTTTGAGAGGCTCCTTGCATTATGAGGTGAGCAATTTTCTCTCTGGTGGATAAACTCTAAATTAGAGGGTAGCTTTCCTTGGAAGTGAGCAATTTGTGTCTTGAAGCTTTTATATATATACTTTGAGCAGAATCATCTAAATTAAATAATAAACAAGAAAACTAACATATCCTACATTCCAATAATGGAATCCATCGAAAAATGGTTGCTTATTTGTGATGTGAATATTCATGTAACTATTTATGTTATCCTGAAATGATTTCTTATAGTTGGCCCTTCATCTGCCTTCCTTGCAAAACTTGCTTCTTACAATTGGCCCTTCATTTCCCTTCTATGCAGAACTTGTAGTCAATTTTCTCAATATACAATAGATCTATACAAACTCATTTTTTGTTTCTTTTTTCAGCCTTTCTTACCTTCCAACAACAAGCTATGAGAATTTTATCATATTTATCTTCTACAATAAGGAATGAGAATTTTATCATATTTATCTTCTACAACAAGGAAAAGGTTAAGGTTTTTTATTTTCACTGTAAGTTGAACTTAAGTGTCACGTCCCCGTGCCTCCGATCGGCCAAGAGGACATGACCCAAGCTTTAACCACCCGGGCTACAAGCCCCATGAACATGAAAATTCATAAACTGCTGAAACAGACTGCTGAAAGAAGAGTTTTGAACTAGAACACGCACACATGAACATTTATCATGCACAGATGCAATTATTCAACATACACAGCTACAATTATGTATCTTGCACAGCGGAATTAACATGCATTAATTCAAGCATTTACTTAACATGTTCATCATATCATTAACAGTAGACATGGTTGCATAAGGAGAAATGGAAAAGATCACTTATCTTATGAAGAAGTCATTTCGCAACCATCTACGTCGCTGCAACGTTCCACCCAACCATAGGCCAGCGTGCTCCTTAATCTCTCAGCAGCGCTGCCATCCCCGAGCTGGGCATGATTCTCCAAGGAATAAGGGAACAAGCAGGTTTACACATAGCCAAGGATAGACAAAACACAGCCAATCCAACACAGTTGGGTTTATCAGGCCATCAAGGAGTTGGGAAAGGCTCAATGCTAAGCTGGTGAGCTCTTTACATAGCCAAGAACACCCACACTAGAACTAGCCTGGCTTCTAAGACACCCACACACACCCAACACAAAGAATCAGTCCCTTCTCTGCTACACAGTCCCTCAGGCCCTGCATTCCCTTCCAGTGCTCTTCAGGGGTTGTGGAGAAGAAAGCCATCCCTCTAGATCTATCTATGTGGTTTCCAATCACCAGGTTTATCAAGCAAACCAATTCCCCATCCCTGCTCCCAACACAGTCCGAAGACCAACCATTGCACGCATGCAACTACTCAGAAATTACAGCTTAACTGGGGAAACAATTTCTGAGTCATTCTTGGCCCTATTGTGGCCAAAAAGACTTTGACAATATACAGCAGCCCCCAAACGCAACAACAACAAGGCTCACGACGTAGGGAAACAACCGTCCCAAACGCAACAGTAAACGAAAATCACAACCTGAGGAAAGCACCAATCTACCCTGTACAATTAAACAAGTGGAAAAGACTTACACTAGCCACACTAGGGAAGTAAAACACATACTCTCAACCTGTACGTGGATGAGGCTTGCACTAGGCCCAATCACAAGGAAGACCGCAACAATCAAATTTAAGGAACGTCGCAGCCCCCAAAATCAGCCTGCGAGGAGAGGATACAGCCGCACCATCCACAAATCTGCAGAGAAGAGATCCACGTGGGTAAAAACAGGAAGTCCCGCGCATGAGAATGAGCAACCATTCCCTGTATGAAGATGAGCAACCTACAGAGAGGACGTGAAAATGGAAGTGCGTGAGCAGTAGCAACGTCGTGAGGAGAGTGGAATCGCCTGCGTGAGTGATCGCAGTGGTTTTTCCTTGCCATCGTGAAGTCAACCGGGGTGGAGTGTGCATGTGGGTGAGGACTGACAGTCCTGCCACCCCACTCCCAAAGACCATAACTGCCTCAACCACCAGCAACAATTCTTAATGAAAGTGGTTGGGTAAACAAAGGAAGGGAGACACCTGGATTTTTACCCCATTGGCCAAGGTCTGACAAATTCCCCCACATCCTTATCCTTGTGAAAATCATGCCCCTTTCTCATTTTAGTTGCCGCGATCGTAGCTGGTCGGGTTCATTTAATTAATTATAGATGCATATTTACATGATGACAATCATAATGTATGCCGCATGCCCCGATATACCATCGGTGACAAATTTAAATCCAAAACATAGCATAACCGATCAATGGTGGGGCCTTGGAATTGAGCTCCACACCATGATCATTACAATATATACATCATATACATCTAATGCAATGGGGTCAAAACCGTGGCGTTACATTCCCCTCCCCCTTCAATAGCACTGTCCTTAGTGCTTACAAAATTGAACAAAATGCTACACTGGTATCGCCTCAGTGTTTCGCAAAATTGAACAAAAATGGATGTGCCAATCGCATGGCATCCTCTAGCTCCCATGTAGCCTCCCCAGGTCCGTAGTGCTCCCATTGCACCTTTACCTGACCTATGGCTCAGTTCCGGAGCATTGTGACCTTCCTGTCGAGGATGCGCATTGGCTCGATTCAGAACTCTCCCTCGGGTTCCACCTAAATCACATCCCAATTTATCACATGGTTAGGATCATGTACATATCTCTTAAGCAAAGAAACATGAAAAACATTATGAGCTCTAGTGCTAGCAGGCAATGCAAGTCTATATGCAACTGGCCCTATTCTTTCAAGCACTTCAAACGGCCCACAATATCTAGGTGACAACTTGGCACAATTACCAAGCTTCAAGGAACTCTTCCTTGCCCTCACTCTGAGGTAAACATGATCCCCAACACTGAACTCCCTGTTCACCCTATGCTTATCTACATAGCTTTTCTGTTTGTCCTGTGCTACTTTCAGCTTATGCCTGATCTTTACAACCTCTTGCTCCATCTCCTTGAGCAATCCTGGCCCAAGCACAATCCTGTTCACCGGATTGTCCCAAGTCACTGGTGTCCTACACCTTCTTCCATACAAAGCTTCATACGGACTCATCCCCAAGGATTCATGTTGTCCATTGTTATAAGCAAACTCTACCAAGTGTAAGTAATCTTCCCACTTGGTTGGTTTGTCCATCACGTACATGCGAAGCATATCTTCAAGCACCTGATTAAATATCTCTGTCTGACCATCTGTCTGAGGATGGTATGCAGTGCTGAAGTTCAGCTTTGTACCCAAATCTGCAAAAAACCCCTTCCAAAATTTGGAAGTGAACTTGACATCTCTGTCAGAGACTATTGCCTTAGGCAATCCATGCAATTTGAATATCTCCTTCCTGAAGATCTTTGCAATGTCGCCTGTCTCGTACGTAGACTTAACCGGTATAAAATGTGTTGCCTTAGTCAACTTGTATACCACAACCATGATGGAATCATGTTGTCTCCAAGTCATTGGCAATCCTGTAATAAAATCCATGGAAATAACTTCCCATTTCCATTCTGGAACTGGCAAAGGCTGCAACAAACTTGCAGGGTGTTGATGCTCAACCTTTACCTGTTGACATTTCATACACCTCGAAATGTACTCAGCCATATCCCTTTTCATTCCTGGCCAAAAGTACTGCTTTCTAGCTGTAGTAATTGTCTTCTGATATCCTGGGTGACCAGAATACGGAGCTTGATGGTTTTCATCCATAACAACTCTCCTCAAATCTGCTACATTTGGAATATAAATTCTACCTTTATAAGTGAGAAGTCCATCTTCTTCCACTTTATATCCCTCATACCTCTTTTCAAGGCTTTGCTGCTGCAACTTGTCTTTTACCTGCTCATACAATTCATCTCCAGCAACATGATCAACAATCTGCTGCCTCAAATCTAATTGGAAAATACTAAGAGATGCCACATGCATTCCTTGCATCTTCCTGCTGAGTGCATCAGCTACCTTATTCTCTTTTCCCTTTATGTGCTTGATTTCAAAATCAAACTCACATAAAAATTCCAGCCATCTTGCTTGCCTAGAATTCAGAGTAGGCTGATGAAATAGATACTTCAAACCACAATGATCTGTCCTGAGCTCAAATCTTCTACCCATCAAGTAATGCCTCCACATCTTGAGAGCATGTACTATGGCTGCAAGCTCTAGATAATGGGTGGCATAGTTCTTCTCATGCTCCTTCATCTTTCTCGACTCATAACATATCATGTGGTTGCCTTGCATAAGGACTCCTCCAAGCCCTTGTCCACATGCATTGGTACACACCACAAAATCTTTCTCTCGATTTGCAACTTTCAATACTGGTGCACTGGTGAGAAGATTATTCAACCTCTGGAAACTTTCTTCACACCTCGATGTCCATTCGAACTTCATCCCCTTCTTTTGCAAAGAAGTGATGGCATGTGAAACTCTAGAGAATCCTTCAATGAACCTCCTGTAGTATCCTACAAGTCCCATAAAAGATCTTACATCTGTCACATTTCTTGGAGTAGGCCAATTCATAATGGCTTCAATCTTTTTAGGGTCCACAGATATACCCTCTTTCGAGATAATGTGACCCAAATACTGAATTCTATCTCTATAGAAGTCACACTTGCTCAATTTCGCATACAACTGATGCTCCCTAAGCAATTTCAGGGTCAATCTCAAATGCTCTTCATGCTCTTCCTCATTCTTAGAATAAACAAGAATGTCATCAAGGAAGACAAGAACAAACTTGTCCAAATACCTACTGAAGACACTATTCATGAGGCACATAAATGTAGCTGGTGCATTTGTGAGACCAAATGGTACCACTACAAACTCATAATGCCCATACCTTGTCCTAAAGGTTGTCTTATGAATGTCTTCATCCTTGATTCTCACCTGATGTTAACCAGACCTCAAGTCAATCTTAGAAAATACCTTTGCTCCTCTCATTTGATCAAAGAGGTCATCGATCCTAGGCAAAGAATATTTATTCTTCACGGTAACCTTGTTCAACTGTCTGTAATCAATACACAACCTGAGTGTACCATCTTTCTTCTTTACAAACAGGACTGGTGCTCCCCAAGGAGACACACTCGGTCGGATATACTTCTTGCCCAACAACTCTTGCAGTTGCATCTTCAACTCTAGCATCTCCAGTGTACTCATCCTGTAGGGTGCCTTGGACACTGGTGCTGCTCCTGGCACAAGTTCAATTGTGAAGTCAATGTCCCTCTTTGGAGGAAGCCCTGGAATCTCATCAGGAAACACATCCCTGAATTCCCGTAACACCTGATAGTCCTCCAACCTAGGAGTTTCATCTCTCGTTTCCTCCAAAATCTGAGCTACATACAACTGGCAACCCTTCCTACAAAACTTCTTTAACTGCATTGCTGAAACCTACCTCACTAAAATTACCTTTGGAATACCTTTCACAACAAATAGGTTCCCTTCTTCATTCATGCATTCAAAAGTCTTATTGTAACAGTCAAGTTTCACCCTGTGAGCTTCTAACCAATCCATCCCAATGAGAACATCATAGGAACCAAGCGGTAGAACATTCAGATCAACACAAGTGGTCAATCCATTCATGACCAATGGACACTTCTCTACCACTTCACTAACCTTTCTCTTAGTTCCAGTGGCTAGCTGAACTAACCAAGAATTCCTATGCTTTTCTTTCTTAAAGGCACAAATCTCCACTACTCTGGGGGTAATGTAATTGTGAGTAGAACCAGGGTCAATCAAATAGAATCAGATTGCTCAACAATCTTACCTGCTACTTCAACCACAGTTGACTGGTGATCTTCCTGACGGTCCTCTAGTGCTGCATAGATCCTAGGGATTGCCCTTGCTACTTAACCCACTGTTTCTGCTCCTTGAAGGTTATAAGCTGGCCTTTCACTCTCATTCTCGAGTGGACAATTCCTGCGCATGTGGGGTCCTCCACATTTCCAACATTGAAGTGGTCCTCTATTCTGTTGTGGATCCTTAGGCTTTTCTTCGGTCACCCCAACTGGCTTACTCGCAGCTTGAGATGGCTGCTTCTGCTGGTTCCTGAAGCTAGAAGGTTTGAAACCTTTCTTCCTTTGGTCAAACTTCTCATTCTTCTTGTCCTTCCATGCCTTATGGTAATCCAGCTTACCTTTGCTTTGCTCATAGCAATACTTAGCCTTCCTTATTGCTTCTTCAAGAGTTCTAGGTTCATAAAACTCAATTCTATCTTTGTAGGACTGAGGTAATCCACTCAGAAAACGCTGGACCTTCACTTTTTCATATCTGATGTACCAGACATACCTCAATAGCTCTAAAAACTTATTTGCATACTCTTCCATGGTCTGTTGTCCCAATCTCAGCTCATGGAACTCTTTAATCTTGTCATCATAATACCTGTTAGAGAGGTATTTCTGCTTGAAATACTTCTTGAACTGTTTCCACTTAAGTCTCCTTTCGCTGATCCTTTTTACTTGCTTGAAGTGTCCCCACCAAATGGATGCTCTTCCATTCAGATTGAATATGGCAACTCTTGCCTTCATGTTTCCTGAATAGTCATGCACTTGAAAGTACTTCTTTATCCCAAGAAGCCAAGCTTCAGCCTTCTTTTTGTTTTATGAGAAGAAGAGCTTGAATCCCCGCTGGATTCTTCAGAATCAGATGACCCACTAGAAGTCCTTCTCCTTCTCCTAGTACTGCTCTTACTGCCTTCTGGCCTTGCTGTACCTCGTCCAGAGTCTATCTTTCTATGTACGTCTGTCAAACTCTGCAACATAGCAGCATTCAACTGATGCTGCTCTTCCTGGGCTTTAATCAAGCTTCTCATGGTAGCTGCAATGTCTGACGATGTCTCTTGGAATCTCCTTCCATTAGACTCAATGTCATCATTTCTATTACGGGCATTTTCTCCCATGGCATCTTCTACTTGCTCATGAGAATCCCGAGCATCATACCCATCATGGGTTCTCATAACTGAACCACCACTTACTTGTCAAACTGCACTACCCGGAGTACTGCCCTGTAAGGTTTCTATGATTCTGCAAACATGTTAGCAACACAAGTGTTAGATGCATAACATTGATATAAACCAGCATTACTTACCTTCTCTTGGAAAAATTATAAAATTACAAGTTTTCCCAAAACATAGAATTTCCTCCCTCAAAGAACGTCTATCTGAGGGGGATGATGGGGGTCAAGGGGGCTTTCCCCCTTGTGGCTCGCCACTGCAGGGTGGGTCGAGGGCAGTGCCCTCATTTTTTGTTTGTTTGTTTGTTTGTAAATCATTGGTTTTCGCTCAATCTGGCGCATAAGATCGCTGCCTCTTTCTCTTGTTCAGCCCCTACAAATCCATTGAGAAACCACTGAAAAACAGTCACAATCTATTAAGAAATCCCACGGAAAACTCAAAAAAAAATTCCTCCTTGTAAAATCGGATCTCATTTCCATTATTGACCCGACGTTTCGGCTCCCCAAATCACTAACTCCTCCGATGTATCGGCAGTTGAATCAACTAAATTGTTCTGATGTACATCGATTGTCGGGTCCGCTAAGCACTAATGTCGGAAATTGGGTCTTCTAACCCTTCGGAAGGTTAGTCCTTTCGGTAGCCACAATGGCGGAACATGATCTTCTTTCTCCTTCCGATCGGAGGCACAACCTGTTCGGCACGGCAGACCTTTTTTTTTTTACATCGGAAGACTAGTGGTTTTGTCTCCTGAAACGACGGTGCACGTAATCCTATCTTCTTTCGATCGGCCGCTGTTTTTCCTTACTTAGAAGAATCTTCTAACTTACTTTCACGACGTCGGCAGCCTTTTCACATCAGAAGTCTAGTGCTCTAGATTTCCGCAACGATGGACGCACAATCAGCTATTTTCTTTCGATAGCCGCTTAATCTTCCTTAGAAAAATTTTAAACTTTCGGCGTCGGCGGTCTTTCCACTTCGGAAGCCTAGTGCCTTTGGCTTCCGCAACGGCGGCACGCTAACAACTATTCCTTTCGATCGACACTCTTTACTTAGAACAATTTTAAACTTTTCTTGCGGTGTCGACTGTCTTTCTCATCGACCGGCTAATGACTTTGGCTTCCGCAACGGCGGCACACCAAAGATGAACTCCTTCCGACGGCCGCCCTTTACTCAGAGAAATTTTAAAACTTCTCTTGCGGCGTTGGCTATCTTTCTTCTCGTCAGAAGACTTAGTGATTTGGACTTCCTCAACGGCGGATGCTTGATCCATTAAGCACTTTCGCATCGGCGAGTTAGTCCTTCGACAGCCGCAACGGCGGGATGGAAACCATTAACTCTTCCCTTCCATCGGAAGTCTGTTCCTCTAATCCGTTCCGATGATCCGACTGTTCAACACTTAGACCAATTTTTAAATTTCACATCCATTCAAATTATGATTTCTGCTGGGCAGAATGAAATACAACCTCTGTCACTGCATCCTTCATGGCTCATGCAGGTCCATGCTGCAACATGAGCTCTGATACCACCAACTGTCACGTCCTCGTTGCATCCGACCGATGAAGAGGACACAACCCAAGCTTTAACCACCCGGGCTACAAGCCGCATGAACATGAAAATTCATAAACTGCTGAAACATAATGCTGAAAGAAGAGTTTTGAACTAGAACATGCACACATGAACATTTATCATGCACAGATGCAATTATTCAACATACACAGCTACAATTATGTATCTTGCACAGTGGAATTAACGTGCATTCATTCAAGCATTTACTTAACATGTTCATCATATCATTAACAGTAGACATGGTTGCATAAGGAGAAATGGACAAGATCACTTATCTTATGAAGAAGTCGTTTCGCAACCAGCTACGTCGCTGCAACGTTCCACCCAACCATAGGCCAGCATGCTCCTTAATCTCTCAGCAAGGCTGCCACCCCCGAGCTGGGCATGATTCTCCAAGGAATAAGGGAACAAGTAGGCTTACACATAGCCAAGGATAGACAAAACACAGCCAAGCCAACACAGTTGGGTTTATCAGGCCATCAAGGAGTTGGGAAAGGATTAATGTTAAGCTGGTGAGCTCTTTATAGAGCCAAGAACACCCACACCAGAACTAGCCTAGCTTCTAAGACACCCACACACACCCAACACAAGGAATCCGTCCCTTCTTTGCTACACAGTCCCTCAGGCCCTGCATTCCCTTCCAGTGCTCTTCAAGGGTTGTGGAGAAGAAAGCCAGCCCTCTAGCTCTGTCTGTGTGGTTTCCAATCACCAGGTTTATCAAGCAAACCAAGCCCCCATCCTTGCTCCCAACACAGTCTGAAGACCAACCATTGCACGCATGCAACTACTCAGAAATTACAGCTTAACTGGGGAAACGATTTCTATGTCGTTCTTGGCCCTATCGTGGCCAAAACAACTTTGACAATCTACATAAGCCCCCAAACGCAACAACAACAAGGCTCACGACGTAGGGAAACAACCGTCCCAAATGCAACATCAAACGAAAACCACAACCTAAGGAAAGCACCAGTCCGCCTTGGATAATTAAACAAGTGGAAAAGACTTACACTGGCCGCACTCGGGAAGTAAAACACATACTCTCAGCCTGTACGTGGATGAGACTTGCACCAGGCCCAATCACAAGGAAGACCACAACAATCAAATGTAAGGAAGACCGCAACCCCCAAAATCAGCCTGCGAGGAGAGGATACAGCCGCACCATCCACAAATCCGCAGAGAAGAGGTCTGCGTGGGTAAAACCAAGAAGTCCCACGCGTGAGAATGAGCAACCATTCCCTGCATGAAGATGAACAACCTATAGAGAGGACGCGAAAATGGAAGTGCGTGAGCAGCAGCAACGTCGTGGGGAGAGTGGAATCGCCTGCGTGAGTGATCGCAGTGGTTTTTCCTTTCCATCGTGAAGTCACCGGGGTGGAGTGTGCGTGTGGGTGAGGACTGACCATCCTACCACCCCACTCCCAAAGACCATAACTGCCTCAACCACCAACAACAATTCTTAATGAAAGTGGTTGGGTAAACAAAGGAAGGGAGACACCTGGATTTTTACCCCATTGGCCAAGGTCTGACAAATTCCCCCACATCCTTATCCTTGTGAAAATCATGCCCCTTTCTCATTTTAGTTGCCGCGATCGTAGCTGGTCGGGTTCGTTTAATTAATTATAGATGCATATTTACATGATGACAATCATAATGTATGCCGCATGCCCCGATATACCATCGGTGACAAATTTAAATCCAAAACATAGCATAACCGATCAATGGTGGGGCCTTGGCCTTGAGCTCCACACCATGATCATTACAATATATACATCATATACATCTAATGCAACGGGGTCAAAACCGGGGTGTTACATTAAGTATTAAGTCATGAGACGCCTTTGTGGAGTAGAGACACCATTGAAAAGGGGCTTTGAGTTTTGTTTGAAAATGGGATTTGAATTGCAATTTTGGCTTGGTCTGTGAGGGGCACGCAACAAGTAGTCCGAACGAAAAGTACGATGTCGAGTAAGGGATAGCTTACGTTTATTAATTTCACTTTTTAAAATAACTCAATTTTGCATAGTAATCTACATAAGTTTCTTTCAATCGTTGCTGCTTATGGAACTAGTATTATATGGATTTAATCAATTTACTTATGGAAATGGTGTTATATGGATTTAATCAATTTACTTGTGGAACTAGTGTAATTTGGGTTGAAATTTGAGAGGTAAATATCCATCATTTATTATTTTTTTATATAAAGAGAAATTGAGATAGGAAATTGTAAACATAAGGTCATTAGTTCGAATCTGTGGTATTAGAGAGTCAAAGATATTTATATTTTATGGTTTTTTGGGCTTATGGTATTTGGTGGTCCATGGTAATGGTCCATTGTATTGCTTGTGAAGAAGTCATCACAACAAACCTTTTTTGTCATTATGTGTGTACTTAGTTTAATCATTTTTTTCACCAAATTGGGTTGAAATTCGATAAGTAAATAGCCATCATTTACCATTTTACACATCAAAATATTGGAAGTGTGAATTCTAAACAGAAAAAAGCCATTAAAACCGTCAAATCCTAACATCAGAAGTCCATAAGTCCTACTATTTAATGTTTACTTTATTTTATATTGAATTGTTGATTTGTTTAGTTTATTTTATTAAACAATTTTGTAATTTCTTAATTGTAGTTTGATCATAATTGTACACCCTTCCGGTTGGATCATAATTGTTTTTTAATATTGCTCCATGTAACATACTATTATTATACAACAAATCTATTAATAATAAAAATGAAGTTTGCAAAAGTCTTACTTTTATGAAGATATAAAGTTATATTATCATATATTAAACTATATTCTATAAAAAAAACTAAACAAATCTATTAATAATAAAAATGAAGTTTGCAGAAGTCTTACTTTTATTAAGATATAAAGTTATATTATCATATATTAAACTATATTCTATAAAAAAAACTAAAGTATTGTTGTGTTGCAAAAGTCTTATTTATGTTAAGATAAAAAATATCATAATAAACTATAATTTTGTAAATTTTTTAATATTTTTTTAATATTATCTTATAAAAAACAAGATACTAGAATTCAATTCAATGTTTCATAAAGTTATTATGAATATTAATAAAAAAATTAAGATAAAATTAATATTTAATTAATAAATTAAAACCAATTTTAAAATTAAAACTTTATAAAAAAATTCTTAACATTTAAAGTAAAATATCAAATTTTAACCCGTGTAAATTTTACTTTTTAATATTTAAAATTAAATTTACTCACACGTTTTTGCATTTACAATTTGACAATAAAAAATATATTTTTTATGTTTAATTTTTAAATATATTTTATGTTTCATTTCCAGCTTTTCAATTCTATAAATAGAAAAGTCTTAAGTCAAAGTTAAGAAAGCTTTAATGTGAAGTCTTGATAAACTAGTGGATTTATAGAAAACTTTAATTCTATAAACATAGGTACTTGCATTAAATTTGACATACCATATTGCTTTTTCAAATTATTTTTTCATTTTTTTTATTTAAAACTTTGTTTGGTTGTGAAATGTAACGTACCTAACATTAGAGAATACATTAAGGTTGAGTAATTAGGCTCTTTAACAAAGGGGATGTTGGAATTTAAGTTAAGCATTAAAAAATAATATTTTTTTAAGGTTAAGCAAACAGTCTAATCAAACCAAAACTTCTAAAATATTCAACTTTTAAGGAAGGTTGCTTTTTCAATGCAACTTAGTTCCTCATTCTACATGCAATGTAGTGTAATGATATAAGAATATATTTAGACTAGAACCTATGGAAAGACGTCTGTAACCATCTAATCAACGAAATAAATTAGATGTACATTCTTTCACAAAATTCTATTTACGACAGTAAACAATCAACAGTTCAACATTCTAAGGAGGTTGAGTTTAAAGGACTAAACATAGCAGGTCTTATAGCAATAAATTCAAACTTGCAATCTCCTCTCTGATTTGATCTAGTACAACCATAAATGGCCATGGTATACCCTAAAGATCAGTTTGTCCTATGAACATAATTCCACAAAATACTAGCTTCTAGCATCACAGTAAAATAAACATTACCATATTTCATAAAACAGTTTTATACATTAATCCATATCAGATTTAATACATGAAATTATCAGTGTTTAAAACCATGTGGATAGTGATATGGTGCAACCATATATATAGCCATATGGACCATCCAAATATAAGACCCATAAATGTTCGTGATCCATAAGAAAATAGCCTCCTAAAACATCCATTAAATCAACATTCTACTCTACCTCAAATAATAGATTTATAGCACTAATTTAGATCATATTTTTTCTCATTAAATGACAATCATAAATCCCAAGGATGATGTGACCTGGAACATCCATACACGCTCATATGGTTGTCCTACAATCATACCTCCTAATAATCATAAATTATGATAAACAAACTAGCTACTAACCACTAGTCTAACACATCGACATACCTCTTTCGTGGGTCAGCCATTCACCATAAGCATATATACAATTTAAATGCATATAATGAAAGATAGGCTATCGTCCTCCATGGGAACATGTACAACATGATACATAAAGAGTATAAATGGCACAAATAGTTATATTTTATAAGAGGGAAACTGGCATAAACCGTACAAATTTCCTCCCAACCTTATACACTATCAAGCCAATCTACTTGCGTAGGTCATCCCTGATCTGAGGTATTGGAATTCACACGGTAAGGGACACTTCTAACCCAATCTATAAGGATAAAACTCAGGCCCACAACTTGAGTGACACAAACACATGAATTTATTCCACAAGGTTTTCCCCCTCTCCACCCACTTAATCCACCCCACCACTAGGTGAAATGGTAATCCCTTCACCTTCTAGGTCCCTCAAGACATCACCAAAATGGTAATCCTTTCACCTTCTAGGTCCCTCAGAACATTGCCATCCACCATCAGCATTTATGAGCACGTCCAAGATAAAGTGGTAGACACCAAGGAACTATACCGTACTCAATAAAATATCAGTTTAAGAAGCCACAACTCAATCCCTCGCAACCTACTTACTCCTCCACCCCACTACTAGTAGTTGAAATGGTAATCTCTTCGCCTCTTCGGTCCCTCAGGACATTTCCATTCACCATTAGGATTTATGTGTAATAACATGACATAGGCAATGGTGGACACAGAGGAACTATACCAAAGGTTATTAGGCTTACTCCAAACAAGACCAATATCCCTATGCTGCAAGCACACAGTTCACATGCATATAAGAGCATACATGGGCTCCCAAGCTCACAATATTACCCATATCTCAGCACTCATGGCATGAACAAATCACCTTCCCTCAATGAATGAAGGAATGAATGCAATAGAATAAAATCAATTTGAATCCCTCTCCTTAGGTGTTTGAATTGAAGAGAGAGTAGTATCTCGACTATATCACTAAACTCTCCTATGATGATCTCCATTCCCTACAAGAAAATTGGTGTAAACATGTGTGCACATTATCATGCCAAAATCTCCTTTGGAATTCACATTCTTGTTAGAGAAACCCTCTTCCCTCACCAATAAACTCAACAATAAAAGAATGACTAAACTCGTAAGTGATTTGAATCCCTTTTGGCTAGTTTAAATTGCATCCAAGAGATTGACTAGATACTACTAAGAAACAACTCTCAATCACAAAGTACTCCTCAAGACCATTGACTGACCCATTCAAGTTCTCAACAAAGTAACTTGAATTCCCTAAGGTTGATTCTAAACCACTAACAAACACACTCCTAGTCACTATCTAACTCGAATTTGTCAACACTAACTCAAACCCACGATGATTGATGGAAGGTGAAAGCTAGCAGACCTAAAGTTCTCTTCTTCAGACTTAATTAATGATTGAAATCTCCTTCTGCAAGCAATATTTTGCAACTCTGCTCTCGCAATCAACTTTACGCAAGCTTGGATTCTCCTGCAACCAACTTTCCACAAGATTGAGTTTCTGTAACTCAATCTCTGCAATTGAGTTCTTCTGCAACCGTCTTTCCTCAAGCTCGAGTTTCCGCAATCTTGAGTTCCCGCAACTCAATGTCAGCAATTGAGTTCTTCCGCAACCGTCTTTCTGCAAGACCCTTTCCGCAATTGTGGATTGCGGATACACCTTCCCACTTTTCCAGAATGGGATTCCACAATTTTCTTCCCGCAACATATTTTTCCGCAATCCTTTTGAGCCGTCGATTTCTTGTGGGTTCCCTCCTGAATGTCGATCTAAGATCAGATGTGGATCTCACCTTAATGTTGCGGATCTTCACTTTTCTCTTGCAGAATTTATCCACAACCGTCGATCTTCTGGAATTCACAGACTTCAATTCATAATGTAAAAGTCCAATTGATTCATGAGTGATCGATACTTTGTGCAATTTTATACCTCTATGCCTTCGGAAATCATTTAAACATTACTAAAGATTCATTCACACAAAGAAATAAGCATACGTCTGTTTACTGAAAATAAGACATCAGATAATCACATATATGCAGAGTATTAAGACTCTGTTCTTCATTTCCTTAACCACTGATACATACACTATCTCTCGCTCGCTCATTCTTTCACACTTCCATTTCTATATATGTCTTATTATTACATTTGATTCTTAATATAGAATTCGATCAAACCTGTTAGATCCGCAACAGGAGGATCTGAACTCCTAAGAAAGTAAATATGTAACTAATTTCTCCTTGAGAAACCTCTTACAAGATTCGAGGGAATTTGTGGCAAATTGTCCTTATTACATTCAAACCATCCCTATCTATAAAACAGATTACAAAAATTGAAAACCAACCCTATATTCTAGAAAATTTACATGGAAGCAGAAAAATAACATTGACTTCTTATTCAACAAACAAAGAATTTTGACTAGATGCTCCTGCATCATACTCTAGGGGAAGAATAATTCTTCAATAAGTCTTCAAGGTTCAGACTATACTTGGAAATATCTATTTCTATCATCCATACTGCATATTCAGAAGGTTGATCTTTCCATTTGACCAAATACTAAAAATATTCTTTGTCCCTGGTCTTCTTTGAAACCCTTTTGTTAGCTTCAATCTGTGGCTTTTCTTTCTGAGGTAACTGTCCTTTCCAATCTATAAATGGACCATTTTCTCCTGAAATCATTTCTTCTGCCTGAACACCTAAATCTTTAAAAGGATATGTATCTGAAACATTAAAAATTGGATAGATTTGAAGATTAGAAGGAAGTTCTATTTCATATGCATTTTCAAAAAAAATTCCTCAAAATTTTACAAGGTCCAATCTTCTTGAGCTTCAATTTATCGTAGGTTCCCTTAGAAAACATCTCTTTCCTAATATAGGCCATTACTAAATCTCCAACATGAAAATTAACTTCCTTTCTTTTCATATCTGCTCTCTATTTGTATTTCCCAACACTTTCCTGCAATTTCTTCTTAATATTTTCTTGTAGCTCATGCACGCTAGATGCAAAATATTCACCATATGCACTTCTCCCATCCTATCCTCCCAAATTTCTAAGTTCATATACTCCCCTCGGGTGCATTCCATATACAACCTGAAAAAGGACTCATACATGTACTCCTGTTAGGTGAATCATTGTAAGCAAACTCAGCTTGAGAAAGAGATAAATCCCGTTGTTTCGGATTTTCATAAAAAAGACTTCTCAATATATTTCCCGAGCTTTTGTTCACCACTTTAGTCTGACCATTAGTCTGAGGATGATAAGCGGAACTAAAACTGATATTGGTTCCCAACTTCTTCCATAAAGTTCTCCAAAAATGACCAACAAATTTAGTATCCATGCCAGACAATGCTTAAAGGTAAACCATGTAACTTTACAATTTCTGAAAAGAATAAATTAGCAATGTTTGTTGCATCATTGGTTTTCTTACAAGAAATAAAATGAGCCATTTTTGAAAACCTATCCACTACTACATAAATAGAATCATTTCCCCTCTGATTTCTAGGCAATCCCATAACAAAATCCATACTGATGGAATCCCAAGGCCTAGTTTGAGTAGGTAGGGGTTGATATAGTCCAACATTTTGTATTCTCCCTTTGGCATGTTGACATATCCTGCATTTTTCAACACACTTCTTCAAATAATGTAGCATTCCTGTCCAAAAAAAAAGTACTCACCTGAGCAAATGTTTTATCCTGTCGAAAATGTCGTGATAAACCTCCACTGTGTTTATCCTGTATCAAATTTTCTCTCATAGAACATTTTCGAATACCTAACTTACTATTTCTAAACAACAATCCTTCTTGTAACATGTAGTCCAACCATTGGCTTCTATTGTGGGTAACTGGATTCTCACAGGCTGCATATATATCTTTGAAATCCACATCTTCTTTATACATATTAATTAAACTTTCAAATCCCAAAGAACTGACCTTAATTTCCTGCAAGATCAAACTTGCTCTGCTGAAAGCATCAACAACTTTATTAGATTTTCCACTTGTATGCTTGATCACAAAGGTAAATTTATGCAAAAATTCCACCCACTTAGCATGTTTCTGATTCAATTTAGGTTGAGTATTTATAAACTACAAAGCATGATTATCATAATATAACACAAACTCTTTGGGCATCAAGTAATGTCTCCATTTCTTAGAGAGATTGTACAACAACATATAACTCCTTGTCATATGAGGAATACATTTGTTTTGTGTCATTTAACTTCTCGCTGAAGTATACTACTGGTCTTTGTTCTTGAATTAGAACAACCTCTATTGTTGTCCCACTAGCATCTGTCTCTACTTGAAAAACCTTATAAAAAATTGACAAATCTAGAATAGGATTCTCAGTGATCTTCTTCTTCAACAATTTGAAATTTCCGTCAGCTGCTTCTATCCACTTGAAAGGTTGTCTAGTTCCCCTGAAGGTGTCTATTATAGGTGCACAAATTTGACTAAAATTCTTAATGATTTTTCTATAAAAACTTGCAAGTCCATGAAAAATCCTTACCTCATATGCACTTCTTGGAATTGGCCAACTTAAAATTTCTTGCACCTTATATGTATCCATCTTCAACCCTTCTTCTAAAACCACGAATCCCAAATAAATCAACTCTTTCTTCAGGAAACTACACTTTTTTAGATTTATTAGCAACTTCTCCTTTTGCAGGGTTTCTAACACCAATTTAAGATGTTTCAAATGTTCTTCTTTATTCTGATTGAAGATCAGAATATCATCCAGATAGACTATCACAAATTTTCTAGTGTATTCTTTCAAGACCTCATTCATCAATCTCATAAAATTACTAGGTGCATTAGTAATCCCAAATGGCATTACTAACCAGTCATACAGTCCATTATTAGTCTTGAATACAGTCTTCCATTCATCCCCTTCTCTTATTCTTATTTGATAATAACCACTTTTCAAATCTATCTTTGACAAATACTTTGAACCACTCCATCAAATCATCAACGCGGGATAAAGGAAATTTGTACCTGATAGTGTTCTTATTAATTACTATGGAGTTAGTGCACATTTTCCATCCACCATCCTTCTTTGGGATAAGCACAATGGGTACTGCACAAGGACTCAAAATTTCTTTCACTAAACCTTTATCTAATAACTCATGTACTTGTTGTTTGATCTCTTCATTCTCCTGAGGAGTTACTCTGTAGGATGTCTTATTAGGTAAACTTGCACCAGGTATTAAGTCAATGTGATGACTAATAATTCTAACAGTAAGTAAAACATTTGGTAACTCATCCACAATAATATCAGCATATTCATCAAGCAAGATTCTAACTTCAGTAGGCAAATCATCTAAATTTGTAGAGGTTAATATTACCTTTGGTTTTCCAACAAGAGAAAAATGTAGTTCATCCTCCTTCTTGACCTCTTGTAATAGTTCTTTCCCACTCATCAACAAAATATTTGACCCTGAACCTTCTTGAGTTGCTTTATCCTCCAATGGTGACAATGTATGTCTTTTTCCATCCTTTTCTAGAGAATAAGTGTTACTTCTTCCATCATGAACAATTTTTATACCATATTTCCATGGCCTCCCTAAGAGTATATTTCATACATCCATAGGAATTATATCACATAATACCGCATCTTTATAAGTACCTATTTGAAACTCCACATTGCATTGCTCATTCACCAAGAGATGATGTCCTTTCTTCAACCAGGACACTTTGTAAGGAGTTGGATGTTTCATCCTCTTCAATCCCAACTTCTCTACCATCTCTGTGGAGACCAAATTATATGTACTACCACCATAAATAACTATATTACAACACTTCCCTTGTGACTTGCATTTAGTCCTGAACAAACTCTTTCTTTGGGATAATTCATGCACTTTCTTCTCTATCTTTACTAAAACTCTCTTTATCATAAGAGATTCTCCTTCCTTAAGAGGATTATTCACCTCTTATTCTTCCTTCGACTCCTAACGATCCTCGTCAATGTTTGCATTCCTCTAAGATGTAGGTTTATTCCTTGGGCTCTACCATTACATGTGTCCAATTTCTCCACATGTATAGAATTTCACTTCTCTATTTTTGCCTCTTCCTCTGCCTCTGCCTCCTATGAATCCTCCTCTTTGGGTTACCTGGCTACTAGAACCTTCAGCCTCATCTTTAGGAATCCTACCTCCTCTGTTTTGATTTCCTTTCCCTCTTGCTATAGTCCCCCCTATACTCTTTTTGATGTAGGTGCATTAGCTCTCAAGACGAACTACTAAATTTTTGATCGTACCTTAAGCTCTAGACATTTTCCCAAGGAGGGGTCAGTTGTAGAGACATTGTAAACTTTCAGGTAAAGTATTTTATTTTCCTAGCAAGCCTAGATAGGATAAAATATCTAATCTCATAGGTGTCAGTAAAGGATGAGTCATGTAACTAACGTGATGCAGGAGCATTGTGGCATGCCAACAATGTGATGACTTGGTCACATGCTGTGGCATATTTTTGGTTGTTTGTTGAGTCATAGTTTGTTAGTGGCGATAGGAATGATGGCAGATCATGACTCCTTGCGACGAGATCAAGCCACAAGTTGTTTTTGTGATAGGGACGTTTCATCACATGCTTTGTAGTTGTTTTTTTTCGGTTGCAGGACCACTCGGTGGGGGAGGTAACAATTTAGCTTAAACAGGCGGGTTAGAGAAGTGTGAGGGGTTTTGTTCTTCAGGTTTAGAATTCCAAATTCGCAGAAGGGAAGGTCAGACCCGCGTCTGGTTTCCACTTGTAAATAATTTGAGAAGAATGAAGGAGAGCCGAGTTGTGTGTTTTTTCTATTTATTAATAGAAGGATTAGATGTGTGTTTGTAGTGTTGTTAGCCTAGATGCATGTGCTGTTTGAATTGTGTATCCATGTAGAGACGACTTCGGTGGTTTTCTAAACATGTATATTTCTATGAAATTGTTGGTTCACATGTTAAATTGTCGCTTGAATAGTCGAAATAGGTCATAGATGCATGCATAGAAGTGTTAGGCTAATGAATCTTGAAGATTGTAGGCTAGATTGATCGATACTCTGATCAATCGGTGCATTATGTAGATTTTATACCCTTAACTAGTTTTGCAGAGAATGAACGATGGGGATTGAGTCCACAGACGAAGATCTAACGGTCCAGGAGAGATCCACAATGGAAGTTGTGAGGGAGATAATGGATCTACAAGGATCTATGAGATCCGCATCAAAGAGTAGATCGACGGTCATGGAGAAGGCCTCAAAGAACTGACGGCTGGAAAAATTGCGGAAGGAAATTTGTGGGGGAGCAACTTTGGAAAGTTGATCAGGAATCCCACATCCCACAACCCGCATGTGGAAATATTTTTGTGGAAATAGAGTTGTGGAAAAGTTGTTGCGGAAGCAAAATTACTGGGAGGTAATTTTAGAGCAGAATTTGGCCGAGGGCTAAATTTGGTAATCCTGCTAAGTGTAGGAGCCACCAGATCTTGGAGGTGCTAGTTGGGTTGGATGTGGTTGATCCCACCTGCACCAATTTTGGTATCAGAGCGGGAAGAGAGAAATTTTACTTTGTTGAAGAGAGAAAGAACACGAGAAAAAGAGAGTGTTCTATGAAGTGAGAAGACAGACTAACAACAGTCTGAAAAGAAGAAGAGTTTGCATGCAAGTGGAGAAGAGGCTTGTATCCTGAGAAGTAAGCTATAGGCATAGATATATACTTTGGGAGGAGTTTATGCATGCAAGGGATAGTAGAAGGAGTGAATACATCTCAACAAAGAAGTCATCATCTTTGAAGACAGTGATGACAGAAACTAGTGAGGGTTTCTGAGAGAAAGTGAAGTGTGGCCAAGGACCTAGTATTTCAACTAAGGATTGAAGTACAAGAGGACAATTATGTTCTCATGCAAATGAGTTGTGGGAGAAATCCTAGAAGGAGCATAGATAAGTGCTCAGGAGGGTCCTAGAAAGAGGACCAGTACTTGCTAAAAGGCCAAGAATAGAGGAGGTTTGGTGAGGTGAGGTGTAGCAGTGAGAACTTTTACTACAGAGGCTAATGCAGCTCATAGAGAGCGAAAGAAACTCAAGAAGATGAATATTAAGAGTCATATAAGAGGTTCAGGAGGCAGCCAAAAAGGGAGGAAATAAAATTCCAAGGAAAATGGCATATGGAGGCAGTTGAGTGATGAAGAGTAAGAGAGAGAGAAGGCTGAGATAAAATTCCATATGGAAGTAATGATGGAGCTGTTACAGAAGAAGGAGGAAGACCATAGATGTGGTTTTCTAGTGAAAATAAAGTTGAAGTGGGATAAGATACAAAGGAGAGAAGAGCAACTGATGAATGCTTAGTATGAAGAAGAGATACTCAAGGCAAGAGAGTGTATGAGGGAATTCTTGAAGACTGATTCTTCAAGTGAGACCAAGAGGTCTCAATGTTTTGAAATTGATATTTTGTGTATGTCTAAAGGTACAATGAATGAAGAAGGACAATTTGTTGATATTATCATCCAGAAGGAGGAAGTCAAGCATAATCTTAATTCTGGTTTGGAAGAAGATGAGACAGTCGGGTCTCATGCAAATACATATGAACAATTAAGAGAAAGTGTTTCTTTTCAGCATGAAACAAAAGCTGAAAGTAGAAAATATTTGTTTTATGATGATAGACAAGAGCGGGATGAAGCAAGGGAGGAAATCAAGCATTCAAATGTTATGCTTGGGGAAATTGAAAAGAAGGTTATTGAGGATTTTCTGAGTCTTGTAGCAGACTTGGGACAATAGTAAGATTTGATGATTGAGTCATCAAATAAGACCATTGAGTCTTGTGGGTTTAAAGCTGACAAATTGAATGTGTTTGCAGGTATTGTAGAAGACAATCCATCTTATTGAATTTTCTTAAGTGAAGCTGAAATTTATCTGGTAAGGCATAATGGGGAAGATCTTAAGCATAAATACATAGTGCTTGAAGAAGCTGACATGGAGATGTTATTGCGGGAGAACATGTTAGAGAAATATGAGTCTAATTGTGAATGGAAAACTCAGGTAAACAAGTTATATTTTAACAGTTTTGATGAAGAGATGAAGTACCTTGAGGGGTGCATAGGCAAAGATGAAAGTGTGAAAGATTTAGTCAGTCTAGATGGACAGATGGAATTGTTGTCAAGCAATGAAAAAGGAAAATATGAGTTATTGTAGTAGAAAGGAGTCTATAGAGTCCTTAATTAATGAAGGCAACAATCTTATTGGGGAAGAGATAGTCATGTCTGATGAGAGGGAATTTGTTTCTGTTGAGGACAAAGAAGATTTGGTTTACTTAGAGAGCCAAGTTAAGAATTATGGACATGCCTTTGGGGATACCACAAGAATAGAGAATCAGAATTCTATTATGACAGAGAGGGATGAGATAGTGTCACAGAAAACTTTGGTTAGTGACCAGAAAGAAGAAAGCCATAAGGGAGAAAGTGAGGCTACTATGTCTCAAATTGGAGATGAAATAGTCTTGGGACTAAGGAAGACTGAATTGACTGTGAGGAATGGTCAAATAATTGAAGGGAAATTACTAAATATTGTCAAGACAGAGGTGCTTAAAGGAAATAAAGTAATCAATGAATTTTTGAAATACTGGATAAAAGTATTTAAGCAAGAGGAAGAAATTGCAGTCAATGAGGAAGACATGTTTCTTGTTATAAACAAGACAAGAGAAGATATTGGTTCACAGTTCTATGATGTGTTTACTAGTATACAAAGAGGGGTGATTGAGTATATGACTGCAATCATAAAACTGAGAGATAAATTACTTTTTGAAAGAGAATTTGTAGGTAGAGAGCATGAGAAGGATATTGCAAAGGGAGATATCTTCAAAGGTATTCAGGAAGTTTGGGTGGCAGCAATGTTTGGGACAACATCTACAAAAATCTCAAGAGTTGTAGCAGAAATTAAATCAAGGAAAGCTGAAGAAAATAATCAGAAGTTTGAATGTGAATGTATAGAATGCAGTAAAGTACAGTGAGAGAGTAATCAAAACAATATTTGTTTTCAGTAGAAAACTAAATTGAATGATGTCATAGATGAATTGTGGAAATTGATGAAAATTCCTAAGAAAAGCTACAACAGGGTAAAGCAGGCAGGCCATTGTAAAGTTGAATGGAGAGTCAAGAATGATGAAGGTAAAGACAATGGAGTACTATAGCATAAGGTTTGGAATCCTGGAAGGTTACAACCAAATAAAAATGAAGATAGTGAAGGTTATGGACAACATCAAACAAAAGTTTGGGATCTAGGAAGATGTGGGCTAAAGATGCATAATCATAGTAAAGGATGAGTCATGTAACTAACATGATGCATGAGCATCATGACATGCCAACAATGTGATGAGTTGGTCAGATGCTGTGGAATATTTTTGGTTGTTTGATGAGTCATAGTTTGTTAGCGGCGATAGGAATGATGACGGATCATGACTCTGTGTGAGGAGATCAAGTCGCACGTTGTTTTTGTGATAGGGATGTTTCATCATTCTTTGTAGTTGTTTTTTTTTGCTTGCATGACCACTCGATGGGGGAGGTAACAGTTTAGCTTAAATAGGAAGGTTAGAGAAGTGTGAGGTGTTCTGTTCTTCAAGGTTAGAATTCCATATTCGCAGAAGGAAAGGTCAGACCTGCGTCTTGTTTCCACTTGTAAATACTTTGATAAGACTGAAGAAGGAGGTCGAGTTGTGTGTTTGTTCTATTTCTTAATAGAAGGATTAGCTATGTGTTTACAGTGTTTTTAGCCTAGACGCATGTGTTATTTGAACTGTGTATCCGTGTAGAGCCAAATTCGGCGGTTTTCTGAACATCTGTGTATTTATGTGAAATTGTTGCTTGAATAGTTGAAATAGGTCATAGATGCATGCATATAAGTGTTAGGGTAATGAATATTGAAGATTCTAGGATGGATTGATCGATTCTATGATCAATCAGCATAGCATGCAGATTTTATACCCTTAACAAGTTTTGCAGAGAATGAACGGTGGGGATTGAGTCCGCATACAAAGATCTAACGGTCCAGGAGAGATCCAAAACGAAAGTTGCAAGGGCTATAACAGATCTACAAATATCTGTGAGATCCACGTCAAAGAGTAGATAGATGGTCGTGGAGAAGTCCACAAATATCTGACGGTTGGAAAAATTGATGAAGGAAAGTTATGGGGGAGCAAATTTGGAAAGTTGATCGGGAATCCCACATCCCACATGTGGAAATTCTGTTGTGGAACAGAGTTGTGGAAAATATGTTGCGAAAGCAGAATTGCGGGGAGGTAATTTTATAGCAGAATTTGGCTGAGGGATATATTTGGTAATCCTGCTAAGTGTAAGAGCCACCAGATCCTAGAGGTGCTGGTTGGTTTGGCTGTGGTTGATCCCACCTGCACCACTTTTGGTTCTGTTTTCTTAGTATATTTTCTTCTACCCTTGATCCGTCGGACCTCAACTTGTGTGCATTAAAATTTTGTGCTAAAAGAATGCGTTCAGCAAGTTAATTAATGGTACAACATTAACAGAAATTCAATATTGAAAACAGATGGAAAACAAACTGATAAATAGATATAAAGAAGCACAGAATCAGAGCGTCACAAACAGAAGTTGATAACGGAGTTCACCCCCTTCACTGGGCTACGTCTCCGGGTCCCTCTCCAATGGGTACCGATCCAATTAATCTTTTTAAAATGGTACAAAATGGTTCTGGAAACAACTTTAGCAACTGTAAACAGAATGCTCTACAAAATCTTTAAGACCTTTCTCTCGAAATTACAATCAGCATTCAAAGATAAAGAAAGCTAAAATATAACAGAGAATGTCGACTTCTACAGCACAGCATCTGGACACTTTGCAGCAAAAATGATCTCTAAGCTTCTCATAACAGAGAAACGATACTCTGCGCTCCAAAATAATCCGCCCCCTTCTCGGTGGCCAGCCTCCTCTATTTAAGAGTTTAGCGAGAGGGATAAGTAACCGATTCCATCATCTCAGCTGTTATCTTTTATTATTATTGTTACAACCATACGCTAAGCTGAACCATGCAATTCGGCCAAGTCACTGCACAAGCATTATGTTACCACGATGTTCCATATCCCCGAAACGTTGCAACCAACTCCACGCACATGTTGACTCACAACACATTGCAATGACCGTTACGCACATATGTTGCACCATACCATAGTGTCACACGTAATGTAACCGTTTGATGTAACCACTAACTTCGCGATGTCGCAGCAAGTGCGATAAGTATGTCGCAGCTAAGTCTGTCACAACAAGTGATAAGTCTGTCGCAGCTAAGTCTGTCACAGCAGTGTGATAAGTCTGTCACAGCTAAGTCTGTCACAGCAGTGTGATAAGTCTGTCATAGCTAAGTCTGTCACAGCAGTGTGATAAGTCTATCACAGCAGTGTGATAAGTCTGTCGCAGTTAAGTCTGTCACATCAGTGTGATAAGTCTGTCGCAGCTAAGTCTGTCACAACAGTGTGATAAGTCTGTCGCAGCTATATATATGAGTTAAAACATATGTTATGTTCTTTGAACCATAGATTAAATACAATTGTACCATATAGGATTAGTGTAATTTGAAGATGAATAATCCACCGGATCATTCCTCCCCATTGGAGAGATTTTGGACCACCAAAAGCCTGAATCATTCTGCAAGTAAGTAAGGGTACAAATCCCTCACTCTTCCAATCTCCATCCATCTTGCTTTGCTGGGATGCATGCCTTTAAGCCCCACTCAAAGGTACTCATCATTCCCCCTCTATGAAGTCCTTACATTTCTGTCAAGAATGACATCATCCTGCAACTTATTCATATATTCAGGTGCCATATCATCAACTAAAGGAATCTGCATGATAATTTCCTCATCCATGATCATAGGAGGCTCATACAATTTAAGATTCTCAACATTGACAACTAAATAAATTTGCATGTATGGAGGTAAATTCAAGCGAAAAGCATTAGTACCGATCTTTTCCTAGATCTCAAAAGGACCATACCTGATAGGCTTAAGCTTTTTACCTTCACCTTTCATTCTTTCTTTGGTGATATGTAACCAAACTCTGTCACTAACCTGAAATTGATGATCAACTCGATGCTTGTCATGCCTGGCTTTGTACTTTGCCTTGCTCTTCTCCAACTGTTCTTGAACTTCCTACTATACTGCTTGGATTCTCTGAATGAACCTTAGCGCTTTATCTGCATCATGATGTCCATCCACTGCATCTTTGCCAAAAGAGAAGTCCATTGGTGTTTTTGGCAGATAACCAAAACAAGTTTCAAAAGGAGATTTTTTCGTGGAAGAATGAACTGCATGATTGTAGGCATGTTGTATATACTGCAACTGCTCATCCCAGAGTTTAGGATATTTACTACAATATCCTCTGAGCAGTTGAACCACTGTCCTGTTTACTACCTCTGTTTGCCCATCAGTCTGTGGATGAAAAGTTGTACTTTTCTTCAGTTTAGTGTCCATAAGCTCCCTTAAAGTCGACCAGAATTCTCCCAAGAACCGGGAATCCTGATCAGATACAATAGACATGGGTAGACCAAAATGTACCCAAACATTCTGAAAGAATAGGTGAGCTGTTTGTTCAGCAGTGATCTATTTGTTACATGGCATTAAGATACACATTTTGCTGAAACTATCCACAACAACATATAGATAATCATGCCCTTTTCTAGACATAGGTAGTCCTCCTACAAAGTCCATAGAAATTCTTTCCCAAGGACGAGAAGAAACTGGAAGAGGTGTGTACAAACCCAATTTCCTATTTCTAGGCTTACTTGTTGCACACATAACACAACCTCTTATGTATTTAGCTACAGTTTCTTGCATTTGAGGCCAATAACAATGATTCTGCAATATAGACAATGTTTTACTTACTCCAAAATGTCCTACAATCAATGAACTATGTGCCTCTCGGATCACATGCACTCTTTCTTTCTCTGGAATACAGAGTTTACCAAGATGATACAAGAGTTGATTATGCACATAATAGTTTTCTTCCTGTTTACCATGTGTTAGTGATGCATATGCTTTCTTAAATCTTTATCTTCTGCATACTGTTCAATATAACTTTCATGTGTTAATGAACTGTTTTGAAGAACGATGGAAGCATTCGTAGGAGGCCTTGATAACATGTCTGCTACTTTATTGTGAATTCCCTTCTTGTATTTAATTACGAGATGAAACTGTTGTAAGAATCCCATCCATCTTAAATGCCTACTTTGTTGTATTTTAGTTTGAGATTGTAAATATTGAAGTGGCTGATGATCAGTATGTATGACTGTTTCTTTTCCCATAATATAATGTTTCCACTTCTTCACACTCTGTACTAAAGCATACAACTCTTTGTCATAAGTCAGATAGTTACTTACCACAGTAGAGAACGTTTCTGAATGGTAACAGACTGGCTTCCTCCCTTGCATCAAAATGGCTCCCATGGAAAACCCACTGGCATCGGTTTCAATCTCAAATGGCCGCTGCAAATCTGGCAACGTCAAAACTGGGGCTGTGATGATCCTTTCCTTCAAAGTGTTGAAGGCTTTATGATGCTTTCCTCCCCACTGGAAAATTTCTTTAATGCTTGTCAACACATGTAATGGAGCAGCAATGGAAGAAAACCCATAAACGAATTTTCTCCAATACTGAACCGCACCCAGAAAACTTCTGATTTCAGTAACGGTGTTAGGCCATGGCCAGTTTACAATGACAGCAACCTTGGCTGGGTCCACTCGTAGGTGGCCTCCACCAATAATATGGCCCAAATATACTAAAGAAGTTTTAGCAAACTCACATTTAGACATTTTTACATAAAGCTTCTCCTTCTTCATTATATCTAAAACTTTCTTCACATGTACAATATGCTCTTCCCAGGTTTTGCTAAACACAAGGATATCATCCAAATATACAATTACAAAATCATCAATGAATGGTCGAAATACATCATTCATGACCCGCATGAAAGTAGTAGGAGCGTTACATAGCCCAAAAGGCATTACAAGCCATTCATACAAACCCTGTTTTGTTTTAAACGCTGTTTTCCAGGCATCATTTTCAGCAACACGGATTTGATGATACCCACTACGCAGATCCAATTTTGTAAAATAAATTGCATGTTTCAACTAATCAAGCAAATCATCAATGCGAGGAAGAGGATACCTATTTGTAATGGTGATTTTGTTAAGGGCCCTGTAGTCGATACACATCCTCCACGACCCATCCTTCTTTGGAACCAAGACTATAGGAGAACCACAAGGAGAAGTGCTGGGCCGGATGACCCCCTTCTCAATCAGCTCCTGAACCTGCTTCTTGATTTCCTCATTCTACATTACAGACATTCGGTACATGGCTATGTTCGGGAGTGGCACATCCTGCTGCAAATGTATCTCATGCTGAATCTCTCTTTTCGGTGGTAACCCCTTCGGATCTTGAAACAAATCATCATACTCAGAAATAATTTCAATTAGTTCAGATTTCTGTTTAGGATCACATCCTTCAAAATATTTAGAGATCTCATCATTCTTTACCTTAACCATCATTAACACAAAATTCTTACTAGCATTTACCAGCCTCTTCATTTGTCCTACAGAAAGTATTGCTAGGTTTGTTCTTGTCTTATGTACTCATACAATATACTCTACACCATTTTTAAAAAGATGATACTTATTCTGCTCTCTATAAAAGACTGCTTTCCGGTCATACAAATATGGACTCCCAAGTACAATTCCACAAATGTCAAGTGGCACTACATCTAGTTCTACCTCATCTATGAACTTTTCAGTAATTGCAAACTTCAATACACATTTCTTTGAAACTTGTAACTGTGTATCGTTAGTAACCCAACCAAGAGGATAGGGCTTTTCATGAGGCACAGTAACTAAATTCAATTTCTTAACCACTTCTTCTGATATCAGAGTTACTTGTGAACCACTATCAAACAATGTATCAATCTTTGTATGATTTGTAATGACACGAACATGAAACAGTGCACTCCTATCTTTATCATTTTTCTTAGAAGTAGATGGAAGATTTGTACTTGCACTAGAACTTGATTTTGCATCAATGGGAAGTGAGATACTTTTATTCTTACCCTGGATTTCGACAGCTGTAACCTTTGTTTCATCACCGGAGTCGGATCCTAAGTCTTGAATGACTGCTGCAGTAGCTTTTGCTTTGCCTTTATCCTTGTTTCCTCCGAACTTCTTTGGCCTTAACTCTAGATGAAGTTTCCAACACTTAGAGACATCATGTCCCTTCTAACAATGTGAACATGTAGGCTTTTCACCCTCTTTCCTAACAGTAGCCATCTTATTTTTCCCCTTATCTTGACCTTTCGATTTGCTGTCAAATTTAAAATATTTCTTCCCAAAAGTATCATTAGCATGCTTACCCCTGGCTTCTAAATGGGTAGCTTGAACACATACATCATCCAAATTACTGGGGTTAAACACGAACAAAGTATGTCTCAAATAAGAATGCATGCCACCAATGTACTTAAGAAGAGTTTCCTGTGTATCTAATGCAACATTCAATGCAATAGCCCTCTTTCTGAATTCATGAGTATAATCTTGAATTCTTTGTCCTTTAGCTTGTCTAAACATTTTCCAACCCATGGTTAATTGTTGGATATGGCCTAAAGGATAAAATTGCTTCCTTAATACTTCAATGAATTCATTCCAAACTGAAATAATTTTACCATTCTTTCAAAGATCTTGCTGAATCTTGCTTTCCCACCAAGTAAGAGCCATTCCACTCATTCTCAAAGTGGCCAATTGAATCCTGGAAGGGTCATCATTAATGCCCTGCACCCTGCAATATACTTCAAGCTGCTTGATCCAACTGTCTAACTTTTCAGCATCTAAATCTCCATTATAAATTGGTAACTCAAACTTAACATCCAATTTGAAATAAGGCATATTAGAATTTGCATTAGCATTATGTGAATGAAAAGCATGAGAAGAAGAGAAAGTTTGAGTAGTATCAAGAGGATCACCATCACCACCTACTCCTTTACCCTTTTCTTCCTTCTTCACTTCTACATCTTTGGATGAAGATCCTTCTTCTTTCTTCTTCCTTTCTGCTCGCTGATTGAGTAGAATTTCCATCATGGCTTTCATGCTCATAAAAGCCTCTAAAAACTCAGATTCAGAAATAACAGGTTTTTCCCATTCTGTATGTCCTTCTTCTTCCCCTCGTGGAGAAGACATGTTTCTTGAGAATGTTCTCCTTGAGCCAATCTCAGGATCTTCTTCAACTAATTCTCCTTCACCATGCTTTAACCCGGACCTGGTAAGCATTCACAAACTTGCACAAGTAGTCAACCAGCTCTGATACCATAACATGATCCGTCGGACCTCAACTTGTGTGCATTAAAAGTTTGTGTTAAAAGAATGCGTTTAGCAGGTTAATTAATGGTACAGCATTAACAGAAATTAAATACTGAAAACAGATGGAAAACAAACTGATAAATAGATATAAAGAAGCACAGAATTAGAGCGTCACAAACATAAGTTGATAACGGAGTTCACCCCCTCCACTGGGCTATGTCTCTGGGTCCCTCTCCAATGGGTACCGATCCAATTAATCTTTTTAAAATGGTACAAAATGGTTCTGGAAACAACTTCAGCAACTGTAAACATAATGATGTACAAAATCTTTAAGACCTTTCTCTCGAAATTACAATCAGCATTCAAAGATAAAGAAAGCTAAAATATAACAGAGAATGTCGACTTCTACAGCACAACATCTAGACACTTCGCAGCAAAAATGATCTCTAAGCTTCTCATAACAGAGAAATGATACTCTGCGCTCCAAAATAATCTGCCCCCTTCTCGGTGGCCAGCCTCCTCTATTTAAGAGTTTAGTGGGAGGGATAAGTAACCGATTCCATCATCTCAGCTGTTATCTTTTTTTATTATTGTTACATGGCATACGCTAAGCTGAACCATGCAATTCGGCCAAGTCACTACACAAGCATTATGTTACCATGACGTTCCATATCCTCGAAACGTTGCAACTAACTCCACACACATGTTGACTCACAACACGTTGCAATGACCATTACGCACATATGTTGCACCATACCATAGCGTCACACGTAACGCAACTGTTTGATATCACCACTAACTTTGCGATGTCGCAGCAAGTGCGATAAGTATGTCGCAGCTAAGTTTGTCACAACAAGCGATAAGTCTGTTGCAGCTAAGTCTGTCACAGCAGTGTGATAAGTCTGTCGCAGCTAAGTCTGTCACAGCTAATTCTATCGCAGCTAAGTCAGTCGCAGCTAAGTCTGTCACAGCAGCGTGATAAGTCTGTCACAGCAGTGTGATAAGTCTGTCGCAGCTAAGTCTGTCACAGCAGTGTGCTAAGTCTGTCGCAGCTAAGTCTGTCACAGCTAAGTCTGTCACAACAGTGTGATAAGTCTGTCACAGCAGTGTGATAAGTCTGTCGTAGCTAATTCTATCACAGCAGTGTGATAAGTCTGTCACAGTAGTGTGATAAGTCTATCACAGCTAAGTCTATCACAGTAGTGTGATAAGTCTGTCGCAACTAAGTCTGTCACAATAGTGTGATAAGTCTGTAGCAGCTAAGTCTATCACAGCAGTGTGATAAGTCTTTCGTAGCTATATATATGAGTTAAAACATATGATATGTTCTTTGAACCATAGATTAAATACCATTGTACCATATAGGATTAGTGTAATTTGAAGATGAATAATCCATCGGATCAACCCTTGAGGTTGCCTGACAAGCATCTTCAACAATTTTCAAATTCAACAAGCTGATTTCATCTTGTATCTCATATCTCATTCCATTTATATATCTAGCAACTCTTTCTACGTCCCCTTGTATCTTTCCAACTCTAATACTCAGCTTAAAGAAATCTTTTGTATTTTCTTTAACAATCATACCCTTTTGTCTAATATTCTATAGTTTTCTAATGAGAGTCAATCTATAATCTATAGGTATAAATTGACTTTTAATTTTATATAGCATTTTATTCCAAGATTTGATTTTGGGCTTACCAGGATTCTTTCTCCGTGGATCTAAAGTTCATCTCACAATATGTATGCATTCCCTTTCAGTCTAGTCACTGCATACATCACCTTCTTTTTATATTCAATTTATTCAAAGTCAAAATACTTGTTTAAAGCAATGATCCATTCCATCAGTTCTTCAATATTAAGATTACCTTCATACATAGGGACTTAAACTATGGCTTTGTTACTAGCCTTCATCGGCATCTTCAATACTTTTACTTCTTCAACAACCTCCTCTCGCTCGTCTTCAGAGGATTCTTCTTCATCACATTTTTTTGTATTCTCTAAATTCTTTCTCTCCATATATTCCATCCTAGCTTAGAGTTGTCTTAATTCCCTTTGCATGTCTATCTCTGCAGCTTATCTTCCTCGACCATGTCCTACATGGAATCCATGTTTCATCCTTGTCTTGGTGGCATCTTTAGCCTACTCTGATACCAAAACTGATGGTAGGTGAAAGCTGGCATACCTAAAGTTCTCTTCTTCATACTAAAATGTTGATTGAAATATCCTTCTGCAAGCAGGATTCTGCAACTCTACTTTCACATTCAACTTTTCGCAAGCTTGGATTCTCCCGCAACCAACTTTTCGCAAGCTTGACTTTCCGCAACTCAATCTCTGCAATTGAGTTCTTCTGCAACCGTATTTCCTCAAGCTTGAGTTTCTGCAAGATTGAGTTCCTGCAGCTTAATCTCCGCAATTGAGTTCTTCCGCAATCGTCTTTCCACAAGACCCCTTCTGCAATTGCAGATTGCGGATACACCTTCCCACTTTTCCATAAATGGATTCCGCAATTTTCTTCCCACAACTTCCTTTTCCGCAATTATTTTGAGTCGTCGATTTCTTGTAGGCTCCTTCCCGACCTTCGGTTTGAGATCAGATGCAGATCTCACCTTAACGTTGCGAATCTTCACTTTTCTCTTGTGAAAGTTATCCAAAACTGTTGATCTGCTGAAATTTGTAGAATTCAAGACTGTAACAGTCGAATTGATTCATGAGCGATCAATTTTCTGTGCAATTTTATACATCTCTGCCTTTGAAAATAATTTGAACACTAATGAAGATTCATTCACAGAAAGAAATAAGCACACGTCTGGTTATTGAAAAGAAGACATCATATGGTCACATATATGCAGAGTATTAAGTCTCTATTCTTCATTTCATTAACCACTATTACATACACTATCTCTCGCTCACACACTCTTTCACACTTCTATTCCTATTCCTCTTCTATTCATATATATCTCTTATTATTACATTTGATTCTTAATATAGAATTCTATCAAACCTGTCAAATCCGCAATAGGAGGATCTGAACTCCTAAGAAAGTAAATATGTAACTAATATATCCTCAAGCAACCTCTTATCAGATTCGAGGGAATTTGTGGATAATTTTCCAAATTACATTCAAACCATCCCTATCTATAAAACATATTACAAAAATCGACAACCAACCCTATCTTCTATAAACTTTACATGGAAGTAGAAAAATAGCATTGACTACTTATTCAAAAAGCAAAGAATTTTGACTAGATGCTCCTGCATCAATGATTGACTCGAATTACCCATAAATTACTCCCCTTACATAAAGGTAACTTGAATCCTACCTATTGACTTGAATTTTCCCAAATTCACTTCCATGCATTGAGTATAAATAGAATTGACCCAAAAATGCTCAAATTGACCCAGCATGACTCCAATTCATCTCATTAATTGAATACCACTGAATTTAGACACCGATTAACTAAGGAAAACTCCTAAGTAGCCATGTATTTTTTCACTAACTGACAGCTAATCCAGTTCACTGTAGCACTAGGTGCATGGGTACATGAATGCATGGTGCATGGTGCATGGACACACGAGTGCATGGTGCATGGACACACGAGTGCATGTTTCCATAGGTCTATGCAAAACATTAAGTAGACAAAATAGGACCACCATGGTCCAATAACATCAAAATTAGGAAGACTAAAGTACTATTAGGGGTATCCACAACCACATCACAACTCCTAACCCCAACCCCTTCACATGTGGAACCCCATACCCCCCAGCAATGTTATTGTCCATGTTGATCCATTATTTAATTATAAATAAGTATAATAATAATAAAATAATAATATCCATAATCCATAGTCTAGGCACCTAGTGCCACTAATAATCAAATAACATTACACATGCTTGGGAATTTCCATTGGGGCATTACATCCCTCCCCATTAAAAAAATTCATCGTCCTCGATGCATACTTACTCATACATTCCTTTACAAAAGGATAATATACATGCTTATACATGTATCAGAAAGATAACATCTTTCCATCTTTCACAACATGCCCATACACGTCTCAGAAAGATAACACATTTCTAACCACAATACTTCCCACTACCACCTACTTACCTATCTGACTCCACTGTGTATGGGATAATTGTGACTTGTAGACTAGACTCAAGGAAGAAAGGGTCAATCTTGGGCCCCCATCACGAGTCTTGAAACCTTATTGCAAGGACTTCAAATTTCAACAAAGATATATCCACTTGAAAATCATATTCCAATCACTCGTATGATTATCCATTAGGTATAAAGATACAAGATACATAAAATAAATCTTCATGATACATGAAATAAATTCTAATTAACCACAATAAATACATTAGTATATACTAAGGTTTATAAAATATAGATACTTCTTCAACATAGATCAAAAAGATACTTTTATAACAAGGATCACAAAGATACTTTTCTTATCAAACATCACAAAGATATTTTTCTAACAAACATACGTGTATCACATTCTACATGATTAGTATTGGATATATAAAGATACATGAAGTACATATTCAATAAGGTACATGAATCATACTTTAATCAATGACATGGTTAGCACATACTTTTTAACAAAGATATATGAACTACCACCAAGATACTTCCAGGATACCTTTCAATAAAGACACATGAAATGTCACCAAGACCCTGCCAAAAAAATTTTCAACAAAGATCACAAACATCATATGAACATTTTATGCACTTTAATGCAACGAGAAAAACAACTTATAAGAAATAGTTCCAATTTAACTAAGAAATCAAAAGGCCATAACAACTAGTAGTTAAACATACTACTTTTTCATCTCAACACAAAGCATAATTATTCTTTAGGGAGCAGTCCAAAAATCCATTGTACATTAACTAATAGCAATCACTACCAACCAGTAACATCAATCATACATGAGCCATACAAACGTCGGTCCATAATACATCAATTCATAATATTCAACCATATATCGATTGTATATTGATCATATATCAATCATACACTAAGATAACCCAATAATAACCATCCATGCATCAACTGATCATACAAACATCAATCATAATACATCACTCAGGGTACATCAATCATACTACATTAATCAGAATACATAAATGTAAGATCTTTAACATTAAGCTAACATAACATTAGGATCTTTAATTGAGAGAACAACAAGCACAACAATCAAACACAAGAGACAATGAACACAGTGTTTTTCCTCGGGGAAACCATAAATGGAGAAAACCCTGCAACTTCCTCAGAGATAGAATCAGCACCAAAGTAAAACCCAAAAACAGTAAGTGATCTCCCAACAGGCGCAGTAACATTCTTTCTATCTAGCCCCAGTGTCTTCTCCTTCCTCAACTATGCGCTACACTTGAGTGTGTGCGAGATGTGTGATAAATAGAGAGGTCACCTCTCTATTTATACTAATTCTCGACATGACTAAAACCCTACTAGGGCCGACTTCACTAGGTGAGTCTAATAACCATAGTGCCCTGGAACTACGGGGACTTTAACCCTTAGACAATAGGATGGTTACCCACAATGACTTGACATTACTTGTTTACATTAGAGAGCCTCTCGATAGGAACATCGGGGCATGACATGACTCAAGTACATCATGGAATAAACATCGGGTTACAATAGATAAGAAATACAAGTGAATACATTTCAAAGTTACAATTACATCAACACTCCCTCTTAACTAGGAAGGTATTCTCTCGACACAATTTTCATCACTTGTCTTCTTCTCTGGATCATCTCGTCATCTACATCTTCAAGTCATATTTGTCTTCAAGTCATCTTCATCTTCAAGTCATATTCATCTTTCGGATCTGGATCATCACTCGATCTGGATCATCATCACTGGATCTGGATCATCACTAGATCTAGATCATCACTGGATCTAGATCATCATCACTGGATCTGGATCATCACTCAATCTAGATCATCATCACTGGGCATCATCACTAGATCTGGATCATCACTGTTGGATCATCATCACTCGATCATCACGGGTGCTATCTCATGATTCTTCTCGTCACAAGAAGTTCTATAGAGCCAGCCCTTTTTCATGCTGGTTGTAGGCCTAGCCTCCATGTAGGTCTTCTTCAGCGCTTACATTTGACACTAAGTCAGAATGGCCCGCCCAACACTTACATCTGACCTACTCGTCAGAAAGGCACACCCAACACTCACATCTAATCATGTAGGAACCAATCCTATAATCACATCAGAAAGGCCCAGCACTCACATTTAGCCATGCGGGAACACATCCTGCAACCATGCTAAAAAGGATCTGCTCTTCCACCCATGCAGGAACACATCCTACAACCATGATGAAAGATCTCTATACTTACATCCACCCATGTGGGAACACATCCTGCAACCATGATGGAAGGGCTCTACACTTACATCCACCCATGCGGGAACACATCCTACAACCATGATGGGAGGGCTATGCACTTACATTCACCCATGCGGGAACACATCTTGCAACCATGATGAAAGGGCTCTGCACTTACATCCACCCATGCGGGAACACATCCTACAACCATGATGGAAAGGATCTGCACTTACATCCACCCATACGGGAACACACCCTACAACCATGATGGAAAGGCTCTCAACCCCAGGTTGAAGGTTCTTGGTAACTAACCAAGTGCCTCCATTCTCCAAGAGAATGGCAACAGCCCTTATATCTGATCAAGTGGGAACACATCCCTCAATCACATCAGAATGGCCATGCGCTCACATCTGATCATGTAGGAACACATCTTATAGTCATATCAGAATGGCCCTCAATCCTATACCAAGTATTCCTAGTACCTCACCAAGAAGATCCATTCCAAGAATGGCAATAACCCTTATATCTGATCATGTAGGAACCAATCCTATAGTCATATCAGAATGGCTCAACACTCATATCTTACATGGAAGGAACCAATCCTCTCACCATGACAGAATGGCTTAGCCCTTACATTTGACCATGGAAGGAACCAATCCTCTCACTATGTCAGAATGGCTCACAGATTCATCTCTTCCCTTTGGAAGGGGCTTCGATCTGGAGAACACCAAGCTCCTCCCTGAAGTACTCAAACTTCACTTTGGCCAATGGCTTTGTCAACACATCAGCTATCTGATCGTTCGTCGCAATATACTGGAGCTTCAATGCTCCCCTCTGCACCATATCCTTGATATAGTGATACTTGATCTCGATATGCTTCAACTTGTCATGGAACACTGGATTCTTTGACAACTTCACACAACTCTAGTTGTCACAATGTATACAAGTAGCATCCAACTGGAGATCAAATAAATCAGACAGTAGCTTCCTCAGCCATACCGCCTCATAACTAGCTGAACAAGCTGCAACACACTCTGCTTCTACTGTACTCAGTACCACACAGGATTACTTCCTGCTAAACCAAGAGATCACACCTGATCCCATACTGAAGCAACACCCTAAATTGCTCTTCCTATCGATGGCACTGCCTGCCCAATTTGAATCAACATAAGCCTCCAGGTTAATCTTCTGATTCACATCATACTTGAGCCCATAATCAACTGTACCCCTTAGGTACCTCAGAATATGCTTTGCAGCAGTCAAGTGAACATGTCTCAGATCTGTCAAGAACTGGCTCAAGGTGTTCACAGCAAAGCAAATATCTAGTCTCATGTTCGTCAGGTACATCAAGGACCCAATCATCCGATGATACATCATAGCATCAACTGTCTCTGATGAAGCATCATTCAATAGCTTTAGGTTCAACGCCATAGGTGTGGCCAAAGCCTTGCAGTCCATCATCCCAAACCTCTTCAAGATCTCTACTGTATATTTCCCTTGTCCCAGGAAAATTCCATCTGCATTCTGCCACACCTCCATGCCTAGAAAATAATGCATCATACCCAAGTCCTTCATTTTGAACTCAACAGCAAGCTTTCTCTTTGTATCAGCAATCAACCCATCCATACCTGTTACAAATAGATCATCTACATATAGTGGAAACATCACTGGGTTGCCATCTTCAATCTTGTAGTAAAGGTTGGAATCTGCTTTACTCTTAGTAAAGCCCAAACTGGATAGAAAGCTATCATTTCTGCCGTACCAAGTCTTGGGTGCCTGTTTTAAACTATACAAGGATTTCTTCAATTTTCACACATGAGACTCCCTGTCATGTGTCTCAAAACCAAGTGGCTATTCTACATATACTTCCTCTTCCACTACACCATTCAACAAAGCAGTCTTGACATCCATCTGGTGTATCTTCCATTTCATTACTGCAGCCAGAGCAAGTACTAATCTGATGGAAGTGTATCTGGCTACATGTGCAAAGGTTTCTTCATAGTCTATTCCTTCTTTCTGGGAGAAACCATGAGCCACGAATCTTTCCTTATATTTCTCTATACTACCATCTGCAACATGCTTGATCTTGTAGATCCATTTGGAAGTTACAACTGACTTCCCTTCTGGTCTTGGGACAACATCCCTAACATCATTCTTCATGATCGTCTGATATTCTTCGATCATAGCATCCTTCCATTCTTTCCGTTCTACCACTTCTTCATAATTGGAAGGTTCTTTATCAATGAAATCACATAGTAATACTACATACCCGGAGTAGGATCTGGTCCTCTTTCTTTCTCTGTGATTCTCTTCTGGAGCCCCATATCTTTCTGCACCTTCGATAACTTCTCGCACCCAAGCAGGTTTCCTCTTGTGAGGGTTCTTTTCCTGAGGTGGATCTACAGGTCTTTGTGGTTCTTCAAATTCTCGATCTTCTTCTTGAGCTTCTTCATTCATAGTTGTATCATGAATTCTGGGTGCTTCTACTTCTTCAGATTCTTCAGTAGGTTTCTTTTTGGATTTGTTGTAAGTTGTGTCTTCATCAAATGTCATATCCCTACTGATATCAATATTCTTGAATCCTGGGAAGTATATTCTGTAAGCCTTCGAGCTTTCAAAGTATCCCACAAATATACCCTTCTTTCCTGAAGGATCTAATTTAGTCCTCTTCTCTTTTGGAATGTGTATGTACACTGGACAGCCGAATATTCTGAGATGGCTGAATTTTGGTTTCTTGCCAGAGAATACTTCTTCAGGAGTCTTGTTCTAGAGTACTCTGTGTGGAGTACGGTTCTGTACATACACCACTGTTCAAGCAGCTTCCGCCCAAAGATGCATAGGAAGATCTTGATCATGAAGCATTTCTCTTGCTGCTTCCATGATAGTTCTATTCTTCCTTTCTGCAATCCCATTATGTTGTGGATTATAAGGAGTGGACAACTCCCTCTTAATCCCTGAGTCTTTGCATAGATCTTTGAATTCATTTGAAGTGAATTATCTACCATTATCTAATCGAAAGGTCTTGATATTCTTTTCAGTGTGATTCTCGATCAAGGCTTTGAATTCCTTGAACTTGCTGAATACTTCGTCTTTGTTCTTCATGAAGTAAACCCATGTCTTCCTAGAAAAGTCATCAATAAAAGAAACATAATATGCATACCCGCTTAGTGAGCTTGATGACATAGGACCACATACATCAGAGTGGATGATTTCCAAGATTCCTTTTTCTTTGCTTTCACTGCTTGGAAATGTCTTCTTTGTATTCTTTCCTTTTGCACATCCTTTGCAGACCCCATCATGTTTTTCTTGGATTTCTAGAAGACCTTCAACAACTTTGCTTGCAATAGGTAGTGCTCTGTAATGCACATGTGCAGGTCTTATATGCCAAAGTTCATTTGGTTCTACTGTGTCATGGACCAATGCTTGTTTTGGATGGCCCTTCAATTTGTACAAACCTCCTTCTTGTTCTCTAATCACTACTGCATCATCGATAGTCTTTCCTTTTGGCCACATGATGACTTGACCATCTATAAATGCAACTCTCATTCCTTTTGCATCTAATGCATATATGGAGAGAAGGTTCTTCTTTAGTCCTAGTACAAACAATACTTCTTTCATTATCATTGATTTTCCAGAGTCTAGCTTGTAAGGAGGATTCCCCACTACCTTTTATTGGATACTAGTAGTCATCTCCTAGCTTCACCTTGTGAGGTGATTCATGTTCTAAAAGTTTCACAAAGGATTCCTTGAATCCTGTCATATGTGTGGAAGCCCCACTGTCTATAATCCAATCATTGCTTCCATGAGTAATGTTTCCTGTAAGAGTAGAAATCAAAACATATTAATCTTCACTTTCATATCTGGTTTTCTTCTTGGAAGGTTCATCATCCTCTGCAGCATGAGCATGATGTCTTCTTTTGTTTCCCTTCTTCTTATGAGAGTTAACCTTGTTTCTAGGACAGTCTTTTGCAAAGTGTCCTCTTTCATCACATGTATAACATCTCAATCTAGATAGGTCATTTCTAATGTTATCTTTATGGTGAAATTTCTTACCTCGGGAGTGATGAGAGTTTCTTCTACCTTTCTTGGAGTGAACTGTGAGAGTTTGATCTTCACTTCCCATCATATCTTCTTGAGATGCTATCCGAGCTTCTTCTTGAGAGCATTCTTCCCATAGTCTACTGAACTTGACCAACTTCTTTTTGGCACAGATTCCTTGGATGAAAGAATCCCATGACCTAGGGAGGCCATTCAATGTTGTCATCACAATTTCTGCATTCTCCACTTCTTCATCTACAGCTTCTAGTTGTTATTTGATCTGGGAGACCCTTGTGAAGTAAGAATGGATGGTCTCAGCATTCTGGATCTTTACATTCTTCAACTGGTTCCTTAGGGTCATCTTTCGGTTGATGCTCTTCCCTTCAAACAGTTTGGTTAGGGAATCAAACATAGCTTTAGGTGCCTTAAGGGAGGACACCTGTGGTATGAGGTGATCCTTGATAGAAAAAACAATGATTCTTTTTGCCGTAACCAACTTCTTCTTATGTAAGGCCTTTACCTCATCTCCCTCTGGAACTGAAACCTCCTCATTGATATAGGAGTCCAACTCATTTTCTTCCAGGACCAGGGAGATCCTATACTTCCAAGCTTAGAAGTTATTAGCTCCCTCAAGATTTTCATCAAGCTTGGTATGATGAGACATTTTAACTGAGAACCTCAAATGGAAATACAAAATATTTAGATCTTACCAGGTCAAGATGTTGAATCTGGATTTGGAGCTGAAATCCCGTAGAGTTGGTTCAGGAGAAAATTAGGGTTTTGCTTTTCCAGAGTTTTGTCTGAGCAATTGCTTTGAATTTGATCCCTAACTTCGATTTTAGTGAGGAGATCAATCCAGGCCTGGGCTCACTGGAAAATTCCTCTTCTGTGAAAATCCCTAATTTTCGGCAGTAGTGTCAGGTCCAAAACTGAAAAACCTCAGAATTGGATTCTGCTTCGATAGAAAGATGTGCCCTAGGGAGGAGAGTTATTCCAACCTTCTTTTGCTAAAAAAATGTGGAGAGAGATCCTCAAAGTAGGAAGCCCTAGTTCCTGCAGCTGCATAGTGTCTTCTTCTCAGGTTAGCTCTGATACCATGTTAGATTTTTAACATTAAGCTAGCATAACATTAGGATCTTTAACTGAGAGAACAATAAGCACAGCAATCAAACAAACGAGACAATGAACACATTTTTTTTCTTTGGGGAAACCATAAATGGAGAAAACCCTGCAACTTCCTCAGAGATAGAATCAACACCAAAGTTAAACCCAAAAATAGTAAGTGATCTCCCGACAGCAGTAACCTTCTTTATATCTAGCCCCAATCTCTTCTCCTTCTTCAACTATGCGCTACACTTGAGTGTGTGTAAGATGTGTGTTAATTAGAGAGGTCACTTCTCTATTTATACTAATACCCAACATGACTAAAACCCTACTAGGGCCGACTTCACTAGGTGAGTCTAATAACCCTAGTGCCCTGGAACTGCAGGGACTTTAACCCTTAGACAATAGGAGGGTTACCCACAATGACTTGACATGACTTGTTTACATTAGAGAGCCTCCCAATAGGAACATCGGGGCATGACATGACTCAAGTACATCCCGGAATAAACATCGGGTTACAATAGATAAGAAATACAAGTGAATACATTTCGAAGTTACAATTACATCAAAAATAAATCAAAATATATCGACCAAAATACAACAATCATAATACATCAAACACCATACATCAATCATAATACATTAAAAAACATACATCAATAAGAATACATCAATCTGAATACATCAAATAGATTATATCAATCATGTTAAATCGATCAAAATACATCAAACAAAATACATCAACCATAATACATCGATCATAATACATCAATCATAATACAACCAAGTTCAATCTTCATCACATCCCATACCATATACATCGAATAATTCCTCATTAAATCACTCCATACCATTATTATCATATCCTATATATTAATAACACATATACATAAACATTTAGATGGTGAAATAATCAAACAATTGTGAGGTTGGGGATGTGTTCTCTTCATGGGTCTTTCCTTTCCAAACACCATAACAATTAATTAATATATATGAAAACAATTGTATGGGGGTTGCGCTCTCTCTAGGGAGATGCCCCTTCCAAACACCATACTGATTAATTATTATATATTAAAATTATTTGAATGGGGGTTGTGTTCTCTATAGGGAGATGCCATTTCCAAAATGGAAATCCAAATCATTAAAACTTTCAGAAAAGGAGGCAATATTCTCCAAAGCTCTGCATATACACTAATATATGAACAAACCAATAACATAGATCATATATATAATAACTAAATTGCTTAATTCTTGAGGCTTCCATTCGGGCCAATTACATAAGCTAAATAAAACCTTCATCAATCATATGGAATATTTTCTCTATATATTTCATTGAACAGAGAATATTTTATGCTTATCCACATAAATAATTGATTTCTTTATCTTATAAACAAAGGAATTCTAAATCATTTCAATATATATATATATATATATATATATATATATATATATATA
>LPNX010156492.1:309269-381727 GCA_001517045.1 Pseudotsuga menziesii
CTCCCTCACCCTTCCCTAAACATTTATTAATGAACCCTTATATTAATTCAAATCCTCCCCCTACCCTTTCCTTAATAAGCATCGATTTCATATCTCAACTTCGATATTTAACCAAACAAAAACTTTGAGTTAAATTCAATATTTAACTAAATTAAAACTTCAACTTAAATTCAATGTTTAACTAAATTGCATTTTTTTAGCTAAATTCAACATTTTACTAAGTTTAAAACTTAAAGTTAAGTTCAACTTAACTAAACTAAGGCTTTAAGTAAACTCCAATATTTAAGTAAACCAAGACTTTTAGGTTAAATTATTATAAAACTTAACCTTTAACTTGTGTTGGCCTAATTGGTGATTCCATATAGTTTTATGACAACTTGACATAAATGAATTTGCACAAATCCATTATTAAAACATAACTTAATTTCAATAGTTTTAAAAATATACCCCAATAAAATATATCCCCTTTAGGCTTATTTATTTGTTTGTTAATATTTAAACAAATAATTCAATGGATATAATAATCACAATATATCTAATGCATGCGATCACATGTGCAATCATATCATAGGGTATATATATGATATTTAGACAATACTTTATTTTAGTATCATGAATGGCCTAGTTAACACCTCACAGGACTTGAAATATTGGAGTTAATAATAAGTACTTGGAGGCTACGATGTGTTGTTCTTTAAACAATGTTAGCACATTATTGTTGTTAAGGAATTGATCCTATGGTTGGGGTTGAGGCCACCAATATACTAGGGGTTAATAGATTGATTTATAATGCTCTGCAAGTATGATTTTAAACAATAATTCAAGGGTTATGAGGGTTCATACCTTATGCACTGAAGGTTTATCCAAGCTTTCTCTTTATCCCTCTTCTTGCTCTCCAACCAAAAGACTTGCAAAACAAATTCAAACCTTCCTCAAACCAATTTGACCACAAACAATATATTGATATTCAAGATAACATGAAACCCTAATCTCATTAACATTAACATAAGATCATAAACTATGATATAAACAATGATTTGAAAATCTAAGAAAATCAAAAATTTATTAAACAATAGAATAATTACAAGATATACCTTCTCCTCATGCAAGGCACCTCGTGAAACGTTCGATCTAAATCTACTGCTTCTCTCCTCCAAGATTCTCAACCTCTAAGCTCTACAACAAAGGGTAGATGATAGCTAGGGCATAGGTGACGGAGATGAGAGTCCAAATTCTTCCAGGATAACAATACCAAAGGTTAAATCCCCTTCATGGTCCCTTCTCCCTCTCTTATATAACATTATGAAGAGTTAGGGTTGAGGATGGAATAATTATCACTGAGGAGGCAGTTCCAAAACCACCCACAATTCGAAATTTTTTATATTTTTTGACAACCTGCATATGCAAAGTGAAAAACGCAGGTACAACATTGAAAACTTGCGTATGCAACACTGACAACTTGCGTATGCAAAGTGAAAAACATGGGTACAACACTGGAAACCTACGTATTTGTCAAAAAATCATTTTTAGAGTTATTTCAAGGGTTTTCAGGAGTTGGTCTAGTATTAAAAGTTCTTCCTTGGTCTCTTACCTTTCCAATCGTCCAAAAAAGAGGTTAAATGAAGCTACAAAAGTCCCGATATGGTCGTTCCATCCACAAGTGTCATTTGGGTGGCTAACAATAGTTTTCATGAAGTGTTGTCATGGAATTGTCATCATGGAACCAAACATATAAATGTTGTCACGAACGAAGAAGTGCATTTTGGGATATAACAAATGCCCTCCAATGTATGAGGTTAGAGGGTAAGACGATAACTGAAATACATTATAAATAGGGAATGAAGGAGTCATTGAGTCAAAGAAACTGGAGAATCCACGATTGCAGTCTCAAACGAAGTTACCTAAAAGAGAGATAAATGTTAGGAAAACTCATCTCTAGAACATACATGTTCATATACAAAAGATTTCCAAAAAATCTACAAGCAGATCCAACATGTGTATAACTGATGTAACTATTATGGCCGCACAATATACAAAAAATGTGCCATGTAAAAATTTAAAGGAGTCATGGCCATAAATGAATAGTTTGGATCCATGCTCAATAATCGATCATAGCCACAAGAATACAAGGGGGATCTATCTCAGCAACTGTTATATGAGGTGTGACAAGGTTTTGCATAACTTGGGAAATACAAAAATATAATTTTATTGTCGGCCCAAGTTCTTCAATCCAAACTTCCCAAAGGTATGATGAATCCTAACCATGTGAATAGAGGATATGAAGTTGAACATCAAGGAAACCATTTGATTACTGGTAATTCATGAAAAATGTTAACAAATGTGAGGGAACCCATTAGTAATTAAAATGGTCCCCAAGGTACCTAGTAAATTCTAAACATGTGTGAATAAATGGTCTTGAAGTCGAACACATGAAGAATCCATTGAGTAGGATACATTAAGGTATTCTCGCTACCCAATAGCGAGGGAAATTTCCACTAATGACTATAATCCCCAAGGCACTAGCATAAAATCTAAATCTCATTCCGTGAGTAGTATGTGTTGAATTCAATAGGAAGAGATCCATTGGAAGGAAGGAATTAAGGCATCCTCCATCACCCAACATGAAGGAAATCAAAGAATGATTTGATTTGGAACAAGAACAACCAAAAGACTTGATGTAATGAACTTATACCAGGGAATGACCGACATAGAAGGTCAACGCAACTACAGAATAGCCGAAACAGGTTTTATCCTTGAATAATGAGCAGGACACAAAAATGACTCAGGCAACTTTGGGCACAGAAAGGACCAACAATAAAAATATGCAATGTAGGATATATTGACAGATTCTCCGTATAATTGGAAAAAGTAAGCAACTGAAAGAGTAATAACTATGAGATTAGGCTTAATCCTAAGGACAAAAACTAGAACCCAACTGTTAATAGACTCAAAACGAGTGCTTTGTTCAAGGAGATAAGAATATATGGCATGATATAAAAATACATATGAATATACTTCCCTTCTTTTCTTTCTTGTAAAGGTTTAACAAGTCCAAGTAAACAAACTTGGGACCTTCTTCATTTTTTAAGCAAGCTTGAAGAAGAGAGACAATAATGCTTGATAAAGAACTGATCCATGGAATTTGCGAGCCCGAATTAGTAGATGCTCGACGATGTTTCCACAATTTTGAGAGTCTAAAAATTACAAAGAAGACTCCAAGGGGAGAAATTTCATAAAGTTAGTCTCCAAATTCTGAAAAGTATAAAACAATTCAAAAGAGAACTCTCTTAGCTCATAAGAACTAAAGTATTCCTTTTTCGTAGTTAGTTGGCAAGGTTTGAAAAAGGGTTAAACTATTTCCATACCGATGCTCCTTCAAGAGCAACATAAAGATTTAGTTTTAACGAGTGTGAAGGAAATCAAGATCAATCTGGTCATTCCATTCATTTGCGAGTATGGGGAAACCAACGATAAAATCGATGCTTTTGTGCTGAAGTTTTAGCGAGCATGACAATGGCATCAAGAATGCTTGGAATATTTTTCATGGTTTAAACTAGAGTACAAAAAAGAAAAATTAAGCTCAAACAGGTTCCTTTTTTGATAAATTTAGTCCCCCAAGCCTGAAAAAGAGATGAAATTATACCTGGGAATACTCTTCTAGCTATGATGAACTAGAGCATTCATTTTTCATAAGTAATCCAAATGATTTGGAAAAGGTTTAAACTTATACCTACGTGGATGATATTTTAATTAATTTAATGAGTTTGAAAGAACAAGTAAACTCAACAATCTAGTCATGTTTAAGGAGTCATACCAGAGCTTAAAGATAAGTTGATACACCTTTACTGTAAATTTTTAAGGAGCACGAAAAAGTCAACTCGTTGCCTCTTTACTATTTTTAATGATCTCGAAGGAAATCTAGAGAATGCTCTAAATACGAGGAGACGTGTGTTAGAGGCATGCTGAACTAGTTTCAAGCGTGAGGAACATACCTAATCATAATGCAAGGAACATGAGTAAGACAAGGACACTCGGGGAGAATCTCCTCTAGGTAAAGGGTGTCAAGTTGTAATGGAAAAAGATAAAAATATAAGTGACCATGAGAGAATAAACAAGGGCTTATATAATGAGATAAAAGTGTGGAAGACGCCATCGGTCTCATAAGCGCAAGTAGGATATAGGAAAATGCGGTTACAAATTGAACAAAAAGGCGAGGTCAATAAGGAGTTGTGAATCCAACTAATAATCTTGTCTCCAAGGAACAACAATATCAAGATCATATTTAAAAGAAGAGATATGATACATTTCACTTTGGTAGAAACATCCACAACTTATCCATCTTCAATAAAAGGCATAGCCAATTTAGAGTTAACCAAGAAATACTCTTCAGTGCCAAGGCCTGAGGATTTATAATCAACTAGATCAACCTCACGAGGAAAGATAAAGTTAACAGAGGTAATGGAGTCTATAGAAATAGACTCAACAATATCATGGGAGTCAAAATATTTACAAGAAGAAACAAACTCAATAGGATCACTAACTTGTTTCTCTATGAGAGATTCTAAAGACTCAACATTGCCCATATTAGAGGATCAATCATTAGAAAGATCAAAATCAATAAGAAAGTCAGGGTTGGATCTAACTATATCTGAGTCAACATCCATAAGAAGGTCAAAATGTATCATATAATCTAGGAATACTTTACCAGATAGAAGAAGATTGTCCCATATTGAAATCATGTCTAAACAATCAGTTGGATCGATGGGGTGGAGAGCGGGCTCCAAAGTCCCCTTTAAAGAGATCACTTGGTCAACTGCTAGGAACAATTCCCAAAAAGGTAAACATGAATAGAGAGTTTTATTCTCAATAGAAATTGGACATGAGGGATATGAGGCCACATAGTTCACCTATGGCAAGGTATTGTCTACCGAAAAAATGGGAATTGACAAAGTATAGACTTGGTATACAGTAGGGTAAGGCAAGGGATCAATGAATCCAAGTTATTTAACAATGAAAATGCTTCCATTGTAAGGAAAATACATGGCACGAAATAGCGTAGACACCACAAATTTCATAACATACACATAATCATGCCCAAGGAGCATATTAAAGTTCAATGGGTCCTCTATAACCATAAAATCAACTATGACGATATTTCCACCCAAAGTAACAAGTGTTTGAGTAAGAAATCCCAAAGTTTGACTAGGTCTTCTATTAAAGGCCAGCAGCTGATTAACAGTAGACACGAGGCTAGGAGATCCCATACCTCTCCAAGAACATGTGGATAAAATACTAACAAAAGTTCCTTCATCTACAATACAATGAGCAATCATGCAGTGTTCAACTTGGACCTTTATCTAGAAAGGTCCAACCGAAGGAAGGGGTGGCTCAACTAGGCTATTCCAATCACATGAATCAATCTGAGGGATTAGAAGGGGTTCATTCAAAGTGAATTTAGTGCCCCATTTTCCAAAAATTTATGAACTAGCAGTGAAGAAAACATTACTATGAGACAACTCACTCTTAGAAGGAAGAGTGGGATTGATCAAATACTACATCGATTCAACCACTTGATACAGGTCACTCTCAGAAGGAAGAGTGGGATTGACCAAATATTGTATTGGTTCAACCACTTGATGAATATCACTCTCTCAAGGAAGAGTGGGATTGAACGAATACTGCATTGGTTCAATCACTTGATCAACCAAAGGTTGAATAGGTTGTTGGGAAAAAAGGGTTGTTCATGGTTAGAATATCCTTCGGACTGAGACCACACTCTTCATACTTCCACAATAGCAGGGCACTAATGAGTAAGGTGACCTCCCTTGCAAATATTACAAGGGAACTCAGGTTTGTTTTTTAAACAGGTGGTTTTATCAATGGTGTCAGCATGACATGCATTTGATGACTGTTTCCCCCCAGCATGACCTCCAGAGGTTAGGTAGTTGGGTCCAACATGTCTTGCATAGGCTGGTTGAAGGCCCCCTTGCTTTCATGTATTTTTCTTTTTCTTCCTCCTTTTATTCCTTTTATACTGCAGGTTATTAGTATCAAAACTTTCACCACATGAGGTGGAAGGAGGAGGAGATGATACTATTGGTGAAGGGGAGACATTGTTTTGATGCCCTTCATATAAGGTGCTTACTTGGGAAGCATCAGGAGAATTCAAGATAGTTGGAGTTGAAAACAACCAAAGTGATAGCCTTAGGGTGAATTCATGGAGATTTAAAATGTCCATTAAAGGAACACCAACATTCCCAATGAAAGGAAAAACACAAGAATCCCCTTGCATGGGGGTCTCTTGGTTGGTGTCCATAGGGGTACTAGCCATAGTTTATGACTCAACAAGAAATAAAATTATGAGGTCGATTGGAAACAAACAACATAGAGAGCACACCACTAGAATAAAAACCAAAGTATCTAGAGTAGACTCATAAAGATACCTTCCAAAGGAGAGTCTGGGGTGATGAGGGCCTAGAACTAACCAGTGAAAGGAAAAGGATAGTAACCCGAGGTTCCAATACAATTTATCTAGGGCAAGTGTTTGAATCACAAACCTCTTTCCCAAATAGTTGGATGGGGTTTCCTCCCAAGTCTTCCCTGGGTATAGTGGAAATAGCCTTCCACAATCCCCCATGTAGATTCCTAGAGGTCAAGATGCTAAGGCTACCAAAAACATAAAGAAGGTCTGGTAGAACAGTCGTTAGTCTAGTTCAAGCGCATGAGAAGGGTATCTCAGCCTGAAACTCAAACAATACTAGGCACCACATGGGGTCAGAAGCAGGTACTAAGTGAATCCCCAAACATGCAGTAGCTCTGGTATGTGCTCAACTAAGTATTGGAGGGGTATCTCCGCAACTCAATCTCACATGAACTTGTACTTGACTCCTGTGTGAGAGAATATTTCGAGTTTACTTCTTTGTGAAAATAGATTTATTAAACGAAAGGCCATTATGTTTGAGTTTAAAGATAACCCTAACCCAAAACACTAACCTAGACTAGTGTGTGTCGTCCCTAGAAAGACAAACTTACTAATATGTTTTAAATATTAACACTCTTTTTAAAGGTTTTTGATTACTCAAAGGTAGTGGTGATGAAACTAATGATGTTTTGACTTGAAAGCAGAAACAACATGACTAATGTGAAAGAGATTCAAAATACAAAACTTCTACTTCTCTTTTCTTTTCAAAACTAAAAATGGAGGCCACAAAAGAAAGATCTCCTTTTGTATTTTCAAAAAACAAAGATATGCAATGCACCTAATTCTAAACCCTAGCCTAAATGTATATAAATAAAATTATTTTTATTTTTTACTTTTTCTTTTTGAATGAAAAAGAAAAAAAACTACAAACAAGCGCATGCAGATAATGTAAAACAAAGCAAAAGGACTTTTTCTCTATGCCTACAAAACATACCCTAAGCTACCCTAAAGTATAATTATACCCTTTTTTGGGAGGGATACTTGCATAATATAACAATCCAACCACCTTGGCATAAGTGACTTGACCAAAAATACTGAAGGAGATAGGGATCAGACGGCTCTTAAGTTCAGACTATACCTACAAACAGAGCTTCATCATGACCATACACAACCAGGTCATGCCAAGCAAGGAGGTGAGGCACAGAGCAAGGGACAATCCCAAGGGATTCAAAAAAGGGTTACAAATCAAGTTAATATCACTATCAAGGGAATAAACCACTTTCTATTGGTCTTACATAGACAAGGGAACTAGGAGGACCCCACAAACTGCAAATAGACCACCCAAACAAGCCCAAAAAAGTGAAAAATATTGAAAAGGGGAATACATAGGTGCAGTATAGGGAAAATAACGTATGTTATGTATATAGGGGTACTTTGCACCCATGTATACCTTATGAATATGAAACTATGCAGTGTCATACTCACGTAAAAAGGTGAAAACTACCCCCAAAACAGCAGGGAAGGAACCTAAAAATGATTAAGGATGGTTCTTAACCTAAATGAAAGATTCACACCTTTAATTACACTAGAAAAATATAAAAATATACCCCAAAGAAGAAAAGGAATCCTTATCGAAATCGTCAGCTCTGTTGTCAAGGAATTGATCCTATGGATGGGGTTGAGACCACCAACATACTATGGGTGAACATACTGATATATAATGCTTTGCAAGTATGAATTTAAACAATATTTCAAGGGTTAGGAGGTTTCATACCTTAAGCACTGAATTTTGATCCAAGCTTTCTCTTTATCTCTCTTCTTGCTCTCCAACCAAGAGACTTGCAAAACAACTTCAAACCTTCCTCAAACCAATTTGACCACAAACAAGTTACTGATATTCAAGATAACATGAAAACCTAATCTCATTAACATTAAAATATGATCATAAAATGAAATATAAACAATGATTTGGAAATGGAAGAATATCAAATCTTTATTAATCAATGGAAGAAGTACATGATATACCTTCTCCTCATGCAAGGCACCTCATGAAACCTTCGATATGATCTCCTTCTTCTCTCCTCCAAGATTCTCAGCCTCCAAGCTCTACAACAAGGGTATATGACAACTAGGGTATAGGTGAGGGGGATGAGAGTCCAAAGTCTGCCAGCATAACAATAGCAAAGTCTAAGTCCCCTTCATGGTCCCTTCTCCCTCTCTTCTATAGAAATATGAAGAGTTAGGGTCAAAGATGAATTAATTATAATCGAGGAGGTTGTTCCAAAACCACCCAAACCACCCATAATTCAAAAAAATTATACTGTTTGACCATTTATGAGGGTATATGCAGTTGCAACACTGAAAACCTGCATATGCAAAGTGAAAAACACACGTACAACACTGACAACTTGCACATTTGTCAAAAAATGCATTTTTAGGGTATTTCCAAGGGTTTTCAGGAGTTGGTCTGGTCTATAAAGTTGTTCCTTAGTATCTTACCTTTCCAAAGGTCTAGAAAAGAGGCAAACCAGAGCTACAAAAGTCCTTTTATGGCCCTTCCATCCACAAGTTTCCTTTGAGTGATTGACAGTAGTTTTCATTAAGTGTCGTCATGCGACCAAACATGTACATGTCGTCACAAATGGAGAATCGCCATTTTGGGATATAAGATTAAAGTTAAGTTCAACATAACTAAACTAAGGCTGTAAGTAAACTCCAATATTTAAATAAACTAATACTTTTAGGTTTAATTATTATAAAGCTTAACCCTTAACTCCTATTGACCTAATTGGTGATTCCATAGAGTTTTATTATGACAACTCGACGTAAATGAATGTGCACAAATCCATTATTAAAACATAACTTAATTTTAATAGTTTTAAAAATATAACCCAATAAAATATATCCCCTTCAACCGTATTTATTTGTCTGTTAAGATTTAAACAAATAATTCAATGGATATAATAATCACAATATATCTAATGCATGCCATGTGCAATCATATCATAGGGTACATATATGATATTTATACAATACTTTATTTTAATATCACAAGTGGCCTTGTTAACACCTCATAGGACTTCGAATATTGGAGTTAATAATAAGTACTTGGAGGCTACGATGTGTTGTTCTTTAAACAATGTTAGCACATCATAACTCTTTTTAGCAATGTATACACATATATAAATGCATAAACAGAGAGTCATAATTCTATAGAAGGCCCAATAGTCATAGGGTTGTAACCTAGAGCTCTGATACCACTTATAACATACCCAACCCTAGAGAACACACGAAGTTCGGGTAATTTGGATCTTTTAACAAAAGGAATTGTTGAGTCTAAGCTAAGAAAAGAGGAATAATACTCTTTAAGTTTAGGCTAACATGGTAAACAAATTAAAACTTCTAAAACATTCAACCATTAAGGAATATTTCCCTTCCAATGCATCCTCCTTCCCCATTCTACATGCAATGCAGTGGAATGAAACAAGAATACATTCAGACCATAACCTTTTCACATGTTGACTAATTTTCATTACACCTATGGGCATCCACCCTTATCCATCTAATCAACTAAAAAATTAGACTTGCATTCTTTCACAGAATTCCATTTATGATAGTAAACAATCAACATTTCCACATTTTAAGGAAGCAAAGTTTAAAGGCCTAAACATAGCAGTTCTTATAGAAATAAATTCATACTTCCAATCCCCTCTCTGATATAATCCAGTATAGATATAAACGGCCATATGGTCTTCCCTAAATATAAGTCCTTCCCATGAACATAATTCCACAAAATACTAACTTCTAACATCCTAGTAAAATCAACATTACAATCTTTCCTTAAAGAAGATTTATACATTAATGCATATAACATTTAATACATAAAATTATCAATCATTAAACCCAAGTGGGACCTGATACGGTACATCCATATATCCTCATATGGACTCTCAAAATACCAAACCCATAAATGTTCATAATCCATAAGTGAATAGCCTCCTAAAACATCCATTAAATCAACAGTCCACTCTACCTCAAAAGACATATTTATAACACTACTTTAGATCATATTTTTCCTCATTAAATGAAATACATAAATACCATGGATTATATGATATAGAACAACCATACATAGCCATACGGCTGTCCTAAAATCATACCTCCTAATAAACATAAATTTTATAAACAAACTAGCTACTAATCGCTAGTCTAACACATCGATACAACTCTTCTGTGAGATGCCAATTTATCAACATTGAATTAACCATGCACTATGAGAATATATACAATTTAAAAACATATAATTATAGAGATTTGTTAGCCTCCATGGGAACGTCTACAAAATCATATTTAAAGAGTATAAATATAATAAATACTTATCTTTTATAAGGGTGCAACTGCCATCAACCAAACAACTTTCCTCCCATCCTTGGACACTGTCAAGAAAATCTACTTGTGGAGGTCACCCCCAAGATAAGGTATTGGAATTAACACATTCAAGGAATTTTCTAACCATATATTTAAGGATAAAACTCAGGCCCAGAACCCCAGCAACGTAAACACATGAATTTCTTCCATAGGCTTCTCCCCCTCTTCACCCACTTACTCCTCCACCCCAATACCAGGTGAAATGGTAATCCCTTCACCTTCTAGGCCCTTAAATAAATTGCCAAAATGACAATTCCTTCACCTTACAGGTCCCTCAAGACATTTCCAAAATGGTAATCCCTTCACCTTCTAGGTCCCTTAGGACAACACCATTCACCATCAAGATATATGTGCAATCCTGAACATAGACAAGAGGTAGATGACACATAACTATATCGTACTCAAGAAACTAGTAGTTTGAGAAGCCAAAACTCAATCCCTCGCCATCTACTTACTCCTACACACCACTACCAGGTAAAATGGTAATCCCTTCACCTCCTAGGTTCCTTAGGACATCACCATTCACCATTAGGATTTATGTGCAGGAACATGACATATACAAGCAATGGACATGGAGGAACTATACCAGAGTTTATCAGGCTTACTCCAAACATGACCAATATCCCTATTCTCTAAGCACATAGTTCACACACATAGCAGGGCATACATTGGATCATAAGCTCATAAGCTTACCCTGCTTTGAGCAAGCATGTCATGAACAAATCACCCTTCCTCGATGAATGAAATAGAATAAAATGAATTTGGATCCCTCTCCTTAGTTGTTCGAATTGATGGGAGAGTAGTCTCTCCACTGTATCACTAAACTCTCCTTTGAATATCTCCATTCCCTGCAAGACAATTGGTGTAAAAATGTTTGCACAGTATCATGACAAACTCTCCTTTGGTATTCACATTCTTGTCAAAGAAACCCTCTTCCCTCTCCAACAAACTCAACAATGAAAGAATGAATGACCTCTTGATCAATTTGAATCCCTTTAGTCTAATTCGAATTGCCTCCAAGAGGTTGACTAGAGACCACAAGGAAACAACTCTGAATCACAGAGTTCTACTCAAGACCATTGACTGATCCTTTCAAGTTCTCAACATATTAACTTGAATCCAATGAGACCTACTCTAAACTAATGACAAAGAAACTCTCAGTCACTTGCTAACTCAAATTTGTCAACACTGACTCAAACCCACCATAACTAACTCAAATTACCCATAAATTACTCCACTTGCATGAAGGTAACTCAGATTCTACTTATTGACTCAAATTTTCCCAAATTCACTTCCATGCACTTAGTATAATTCAAATTGACCCAAAAATGATCAAAATAATTGAGGATGACTCGAATTCATCTCATTAACCAAAGACCATTTCCTTTAAACACCAATTAACAGAGGATAACTCTTAATTTACTAGACTAACCCTAACTAACTGATAGCTACTATAGTTCATTGGACTACTAGGGTGTATGGTGCATGATCCATGGATGCATGGGTAAATGGGTGCATGGTGCATGGATGCTTCATGGGTGCATGGTGCATGGATGCATGGGTGCATGATGCATGGTCCATGGTGCATGGATGCATGAGTGCATGTTTGCATGGGTGTATGTAAAACATTAATTAGACAAAATAGGACCACCATGGTCCACTAACATCAAAATTAGGAACACTAGAGTACTTTTAGGGGGATCCACAACTCCTAACCCCAATCCCTTCACACGTGGAACCCAATACCCCCCAACAACGTTGTTGTCCATGTTGAGCCATTATTTAGTTATAGATAATAATAATAATAATATCCATAGTCCATTTCCAGGAACCTAGTGCCACTAACAATCAAATATCAACATTACACATGCCCAGGTCTTACTGTCGGGGCATTACATGAAATTATTTATGTATTGCATTGCAAGGTTCTTGTCATAATTTTGTTCTTTTCAACCCAATAAAGTGGAGATGTTGTAACATGTAACGGTGTGTAACATTATGTAACATGTCATTCCCATAAAAAATTATAATAATACAAATGACTTCGACTTAAACAAAAAATGAAATTATATTCATTTCATATTAAACCTAGACATCTTAAGCACTGAAATATCAAATATCTTGACATTAAATTTTTTTTAATCTTAATTTTTTTACACATTAAGAATTTATATCCCTCCTGATCCTGGATAGATATGGGTTTAACATGGATCTGTGTTGTTTTTGTCGTAGACAATCTAGACACCAAATTGGTGCATTAGGCCCCCTTGTTTGTGGGACACCGGACCCCCTCCACAAAGAATTTGACTGCTAAAGTCTACGAAGGTTCACATAACCTATCCCACTTCGGATTAGAACCTGTGACCTTCTAGGAGGAAATACATGTTCTTAACCATTGGGCCCATTCAATATGTACCAAAACATTGTAACAAAAAAATGTTAGACAAACACATTAAATAGTGATCTTACTAGGAACTCATTCTCAAACCTTAGAGCTCTCACTTTTTTCTACCCATGACCTATTTACAACAAAAAATTTGTAAGGCATACCATTGTTTCAAGGTTAGGATGCGGAAATAAAGGAAAAACCTTGTTCTCTTTTGTTCTTTTCTATCTCCAATTCTTATATTTTTGCTACATCAAACAATAATTCCATTTTTTAAACATGAGATTAGCATTTGGGGTTAGGTTCATCATGAAATAATGATTTTTATTTTCTAAATAGACTTGAGGTGTACAATTCAATGTATTCATATTGCTGCAATTTTATTTTCTATAGCTTAAAAAAGCAAAAGCATGGATAATAGAGTAGAACAAGGAAAGAAGGTGAAATGTTAATTCCATTACATTTGGACAAGTAAAAGAATCGTCTCAAAAGGGTGAATAATGATTTTGAAAGTATTCATGAGAGCAGACAGGTCATAAAAGGATTTTATATTTTTTCGACTAATATTATATCATTCTTATTAAACATGAGAACATTGTTTTCAACATCTAAAGAATACAATGCAAGTTTGCTCGTATATATTAATGTTTTTAAGGTAGATTATTAATTTAGTGAAGATTAGGAGCATTTGGCAGTACAAATGAGGTGACATTAGGAAATATCTATCCTAATTGTTGTTGCTGTATGTTAGAATTTCCAAAAATGTAAGGGAAGGACTAAGGAGTTTGCATCGAATACTAATTATTTCTAAAAGGATATGATGGTCACTATTGTAATTTAAGGGATAACAATACAATAAAATACTACTTATTTATAAAGGGACATGATGAATAACAATGCAATATAGTTACTAATGGTACAATGTAAACAAAGAATCATAACTAATAGATGAAGAGAGCATAAGTAACAAAAGAACTAAATAGGTAGACTTTATTATATCCTTGAATATCTATATGCACAATGATAATGTGATGCATATTTACACTCTAACATATATGGGAGGTATTTAAAAGTGTTGTAACCATCATGATCGATTGACTTGACTACCATTCAACTCTTTGCATAAAATACTTTTATTCAATCTTGTCTTAGTTGACTAGTCAACTAAGTCTCTGGCAACATTTCCCCCAACGTCAATGTCTTTTGTCTCGATGAAGTGAGGAAATGCGTGTAACTTACAAAATTAAATAATGTCTCAAACAAAGTTTCTCCAATATTAAAGGAAAACAAACCCATGGATGTACTGAATTAATATGACATGCAATTTGTTCTTAACTTCAAACCCATGGTTGTACTAAATTAATATGACAAGCAATTCATTTTTAACTTCTTATACTGATTTTCCCAAATTATTATTTCATTTTTTCTACATAAAAGTGTTTTTGAGGTTGAAGTTGTCCATTTAAGGTGTTGCAAGGTGTTTGTCATCATTTTATACTTATGTGACAAAAATGTTAACAACAACTTAATTGATGACCATACTGGAAACTCATTCTCAAACTTTAGAAGTGTTTGAAAAAATAATCATGTCAAGAAGTTAGATTTGAATGAGTTGTTCTAGAAATCATTTGGGTAAATCAATATTGTGTGAATAATATTTACAAAAAAATATTTCAAGTTTTTTCATAAGTTTACAACATTTTAAACATATTATTCCTAAATTTGAGCTTCACACAATATTATAATAATTATTTTATATAAATATTCTTTAAGATGTGTGATTATTACTTTTGGAAAAAAATCAACTAAAGAGAAAAGATCAAATAATTCAAATAAAAAGGTATTTGATCCAAACCCCTTAGTCCTCCCCTATTGTCACCTTATTTGTAGTGCCAAATGCTCATAATATTCCCAAGTTAATACAAATCTACCTTGAAAACATGATACCTAGGATCAAACTTGCATGATATTCATTAAGATGTTCAAAAAAATGTTTTCAAGTTTATTGTGAATGATATAATACTAGCATAAATCCATTTAAACCTGGATCTATCAAGCACCGAGATGGATCTAATTTCTTGAGGGGTACATTTTTTATCATTTAGATCCCTCTCAGTTTCGATCGATCTGGGTTTAACATGGATCTATGCAAGTTTAATTATTTTATATTTTATTTAAGTTGATATGTAATTTATATTTTTCATTTTTCATTTTTTAATATTTTTTATTTATATCGGCTAGCATAACGTAACTAACGTGACAAGATCTCCCCCATACTGAATTGAAGAACACCTCACTTTTCTCAGTGCAATTAACAAAAAAATAACATACAATAATTATATGATTTTATGACATGACACGTTCTAAATCATAATACACATTTTCAAAAACAATATTCAACTTTTGCACTTTTATATAAATATTAAAATATTCAGATTTTCTAAACTAAAATATACATTTAGATTCTTTTATTAATCTAAATTTAAATGAAATTGACATTTCACCTTTTCCCCCTTTCTATACTCTATTATCCCGTTTCTTTAAAATTGCAACCATATGAATGCATTGTATTGTACCAGCGTAGATCCAAATCCTAGGCTCTATCAAGCGCCGAGATGGATCAAATCTCTCGAGGTGCAAACCTCTTCTTAGGTATCCATTGATTTGATTCAAACCAAAAGACAAATCTTTTTATTTAAGGTCCACATATAATATTTTTATTATTAATATTTAATATTATTTATGGCTAACATATAATATTTTTTATTATTTTTATTTTGTTAGGAACAAACATTACAAAATTTCCCCATACATGGTTTTAAAACCATATGCAAGGCCCTCCTACAACCATGGGTTGTTTAGGAGGCCTTGCACATGGCCTTGAAACCATTTGCAAGGTCCTCCTAAACCATGTACAATAAAACCATGGGTTATCTAGGAGGCCTTGCACATGGTATAAAAACCATGTGTAGGGCCCTCCTAAACCATGTACAATAAAACCATGGGTTGTTTAGAATGCCTTGCAAATGGTTTTAAAACCATGTGCAAGGCCAACATTTTTTTGCAGATAATTCAATTTGTTATTTTTTATTATTTTGTTAGGTAGGAACATTACAACATCTCCCCCATATTGTGTTTTTTTCCTGACCCACATATTTTTTTTTACGGATAATTAAATTTTTACTTTTTTATTGTTTTGTTAGGTAGGAAGATTACAACATCTCCCCCATATTAGATTGCTTTTGTGGACGACATTTATTTTGGCCTATAATTAGAAATTTTATTTATTATTAATAAAAATAACGTTACGTAACGTTACATAACGTTACTTAACATTACAAGATCTCCCCCATACTGGGCTGTAGAGCGACTCTCGGCGCAATAACTTCAAGTATATTCATAGACAATGTTTTTCATTCCTTCATGATGACCATAACCTCAAATGCTATATTCATGTTACAAAACAAACGAATTATTGTCTTAAATCCAGCCAAAATATAAGATTTAGAAAAAGAAGAAAAAGGTTTTCTCTCTTATTCCACATCTGAAACTTCTTAACCTTGAAACAATGGTAAGCTTTAAAAGAAGAAGCATGTTGTAAATAGGTAACGGGGAGAGAAAACAAGAGCTTTTGCATACTTACGTTCTTAATGATTATATAAAACTCAATAACATTTCTTATTGAAAATAAGAAATTTCAATATCCAATGATGCCCTACCCATTAACCTTAGACCTGCACTTTATTCTCCACAAAAACCAACCATAGAAGTGGACTAGTAATCATAAATACTACTTTACAAATAATTTACACTTATAATTTATGAAAAAATGGATATTTAAAAATGATAAAAAAATATTCTAAATCCAATCTCAATTATACTCATGTAAAGATTTTTTATTTTTCTAAATTAGATTTTGTTATAAACTTCGAGTAGAAGGTAATAATAAACAAACACAACTAGGAGTAAACAGATCAAACATAGGTAAAAGTAAACAAATCAAAGGGTATGCCCATTTTGCACAATAAGCTAAAATTCCTTATTGGAATTCTAAGAAAAGCAGGTCGGCCACCATCTTATATACTATTGGTGAACATATATAAAAGATTTATGGAAAAGATGTTGGTGGTTGACATGAGGTTTCCAACATAATTTTAGAACTTATTAGTTCCTACCTTTGACATTTTAATCTACTTCATTATTTTTCAAGTGCCCCTAGCAACTACAAAGGGCGTACCCTTTCATTAAAAAAAAAGGGAACATAAGACTTATTCATAGAGTCGCTCTTGTTCGTATCAGCATTACCTCGTTTTTAATTCTTTCTGTAAACTATTTTTCTCAATATATTTGATGAAGAGAGAACATTTTTTCATGATTGAAGGATGCATTATTATTAGTATATGATTTGCTTAGCACTTTTTTTTCAACAAAAAAATCGTAGTTTATTTATAAGTAAACAAACCACATTGGTTCAGCCTTTTTTTTACAAATAGTTGTCAAGAGGAATTCTATCATTTAGTGTATTCATTACTGAATTGAGAATATTTATATTACCATAGGGAGTAAACTTTCTACCCGACCATTTGCACCGATCAGACGACCTGGCTCGCGTGAGCTGTCACATCACGCATTGCTGGTCGTCCGATCGGTGCAAATGGTCAGGTAGAAAGTTTACTCCTTATTGTAGCAGCAAGGCTCTATCATTTATTAGTGTATTCGTTATTGAATTGAGAATATTTATAAAAACTATACGTAGCAGCAAGGCTCAATACATAGAGCAATAAAGACTATACAACATTGTTTATAAGTGCTTCAATATAAAAACTAAAAAGTGTAACAACTAAATGTTTTTATTAAAAAACTCTACCTTGCACGATACCTTGTGTATGAGGTTTTCAAATGGCATACACAAAATCTTCCTTAAACTGAAAAACTTTAAATGCGGAGAGGAATTATTTATAAAAGGTATACGATCTAATTCTACAAGATTGTCATTGGTCGTCTCCCACCTATGCCAGAGTCCATCTCTTACTTGTAATCTTGATTTTACCATAAGTTCCTTTCTTTGAATATATGCTGAAGTTTTACCTTTTGAAATAGCCCAATAATGTGTATTACTTCCTCATAAATGATCGTTAAAAGTATTTTTTGGTGACCTCTTTTGTCTCATCCAATCAAATACCGAATTCGAGTCCCTAAAGACCTGCATTTTTTGTACTCCATATGAAGTGGGTACAAACAATGTTAGTTTTAATGCCATAAGCTCAACTATGTTTTTGGTGCTCAACCCAATACCTACGGAGAAATTTACCCAGTGTGTATTAGTGATGTATACGATACCCCCTACACCTCCCAAAGTCAAATTTCCTTGTGAAGCACCGTCAAAATGTGCCATCTTCCCATTCTGTCGATATGTTCCTCCTTTGTGCTTCTTACTATACCAATGTTAACAAGTTGAGGAAAATGGCTAAGAATTGCTAGTCCTTTTGTAGCATAAACTATAAGAACTATATAAACATCCTCAAAAGTAACCTTATTCCTAGATAACCCTATACCCCAAATGAAAATGACTAGAAGGGCCATGAAATTATTTTGACGACTAATTGTTTATCCAAGTCTAAAGAGCTGCTTCTAAATCCTGTCCAAACCAATTGAATGGCATCCCTTTTATCTGAGAGACATGTTCCACATCTTTGCACTATAAGGATAGGTAATAAACAAATGTGAAATATTTTCATTGTTCTCCTTGCATAGGGGGTATCTCTTAGGTCCCACCCTAAATCTTCTTATCAATTGATCCCAAACTAGCATTTGGTTGCAAAGAGCTAACAACATAGAGAACTTTGTCTTCAGAGGGTATTTGAATTTCCAAAGAAAGGACGACCACCAAGGGGGATTGGGAAGGTATTCCTCTTCTCTAATAACTTTGTAGCCATATTTAGGTGAGTATGTGCCCCCACATCATTTCTTAACCATAAGAGTTCATCCTCCATGCCCACAAATATGGAATGATAATCCTTGAGAGCTTTAGTATACCCATTCTATTTCTCTTTATGTTTTCCATTAAAATCAAGTTCTTTAGTTGCATAACAAACACTACTACATATGGACCAAAATATGGTGGTCATTCATCAGCTTTTTGATATAATGACAATAGTTATCTGACGAAAACAACATCCAACAATTGTCGGTGTAAATTAAATGACTATCCAACACTTCACACATCGTTGGATATTTGACATAATGGACATCGGATAACTAACCGATTTAAGCATTTAAAAGTAATTTTTTTTTAATATTTTGAGTGTTAATCACCAAATAGAAAACACATATTTGTCAGAGTTTTGTTGAACATTTCTTATTTGGCCGTTAGTTGTCTAATGCTTGTTCTTGAGATATCTGATGGATATGCGTTGGATATCTAGTTAACATTTCTTATTTTTTTGTTGGTTATCCGATGATTATTCACTGGATAGCCGATGAATATCCTTTCTTGGTTCAGCAACTACCTGATGATAGTTCATCAAACATCTAGTGCTTCCCCCTTATTGGTTCATCGACTAACCGAGAATCTTTCATCGGGTAGCCCATGCAGTCCATTTATTGGTTCATCAACTACCCAATGATAGTTTGTCGAATATCCAGTGATGCCCCCTTATTGGTTTGTTGACTATTTGATAATCGTTTGTCGGATAGCCGATGAAGTCAGTTTATTGGCTCGTCAACTAATCAATAAATCGATGAGGGATATCCAATGAACATCATCATCTATATAACAAACTTTTGCCAAGCATATTCGATGACCGTGCTATGGTTCTGACATTTATATGTGTCGAATAACTGACAATTAATTGTTTTGAAGAAAAAATATTTATGCAATTCTAGGGTTCTTTTCCTTCTCCTAGTCCATGAGATAACTTCATACCCCAACTTTTTCATGCAACTCTTTTCCTTTTCTTTACAAGAAAATGCCAAAAATTGGTTCTTGTGTCTTCCTAATGGGGGTATTAAGACTCGTGGGAATTTTTTTTTTGACAGTAACATTTATGGTTTATATATTAAAGTGGTATAACCACAAAAACAAAGCCAAATTAGATAGGTGCCCTTGTGGAAGCGGGAATGCAAGTTCAATTAGAACCAGTTTTTAACAGGTTTCGGTCATGCCGGTCCAAAAATACAGAGTAAATGCATAACTTGAATAGTATACTAGCAGAGAGAGCTTCACTACAACTAACCATACCCTATTCACAAGTAGACATTACAGACCCAATACGATAATTCAAAGCTACTTTTCGCATACAGACACAATTTCGCATACAGACACAAAAAAATCCAAAATGGAAGTTCACAGACAAGAGTTCAATTATTTTCCTCTTCATGGTGGGACGAGGCACCTGGTTGATTTACAGTTTCCATCTTCACCACTTTCAGCTCGAGATTCTCCATCTTTATCTACAGCTTTGCCACTAACCCCAGAACAACATTTTCAAAATGCAAGACTTCCCGCTTAAACACTTTCCTTAGGAAGACCAAGTCCCTGTCAACATTCTCCAGACGCCTTCCTCCCTCGGTGTCGATTTTGTCAATTACCTAGTTCAACTTCTTGATTTGTTTCTTGATATCCTGAATGTATGACTCAAAAAACAGTGCATGTAGTGATGAACCAGTGGATTTCGAGGATGCCGATTCCACTTCCATTATGCAATAAATCACCTGAACTCTCATGATCTCCTCGACCTCTTCTCTGCAGTAGACCAACCAAAGCATACAACCTCTGTCGTTCTCCATTCTCCTCTTTATATTCTTGCCACCCAAAATAATTTGATGAGCAATAATTTCCTGTATCACCTCAATTGATTTTGCATGGAGTTGATGGGAGGTGAAACCTTCAGCAAGCCGGGAATGGTCCTTCCCCAACGTACTAGTATCTAAAACCCACCATACTTTCCTGCAACTGCACACGCGTCGGGTCACTTCTATTTTCTTGACCATGTGGTTGGGGCATGCGTCACCTAGTAGAGGTGGAAGGTGCCACGAGCCATGAGCCCCTAATGCATTAAGCCCCAAGAACCAGTCCACTATCCTACGGAGGGGGACAAAGCATGCTAACCCCATTAATTAGTAGCAATTCGAAACCAAGGGTGGATCCAATATTTCCCACGAGATCTGCTTCAGTGTTGTGCTTCCGAAGGACATGGAAGAACTCAATTTTGCAAAATGAAAAGGCCAGCACCTGGATTTTTTTGATCGACTATCTGAGATGCATCTGGCTTGGGAGAGAATTCTTAGCGAGAGCCTGGATTATTATTCGTGAGTCTCCCAACACTATAAGATCCGTAATTTTCCGATTCTTAACAATCAAGATTCCCTGCCAGAGGGCTAACGCCTCTGCAATTTTATTTGTTTCCTTTCCAATCCCCCAGGAGAATTTGGTTTCCATCTGTCCATCCGGGGTAAGGAGAACCCCACCCCCCTGTCGCCCCATATTTGTGGGAATATTTTTATGAAGCATACATAGAGAAATTGGGAACAAGAGTAAATGGGAGTATGATCTTGAATTACCTCAATGCTTTTCAAGGGAAATTTTGCCTTCACCTAAGACTAAAATTCCCTACAACCTTTGCAAGTGCACAAGAATGGGCTACCAAGCTTGAATGGTTATTTCTTTGTTCTAAGGTTGATATGGGATTAATTAGAGAATCCACTTCAAAATATTAAACTAATCGTAGAACCTTGAATAATGCTAAAACTACCTTAGATCCTATTGTTGATTTGAATCCGAAGTTTGGAAAGTGACTGCTCAGTTACTACCAATCCTTAGTTTCATTGCTAAGAAAAATAACAAATGTATAAAAGAAGAAAGAACAACAAAGGAACTTGTTGCAGCTGCAATTGTTTTCCCAAATTTTTGAAATTTTGGACCCTCCTCTTAAACTTTATCTTGCCTAAAATTGTTTAGATTGTTTTGAGGTCAATTGTTTTCATGCTTTTCGAAAGATTGCTTATGTGTGAAACTGTTTAAGATGTGAATTTTGAAGATTGGATTTTAGATGTTGCCCTTTCGATCTGCGATTTCTTTCTTTGATTCGGAAGTCTATTTCATTGTTTTCGCCGTTGTTTTGGAGGTGAAACAAGCTTTTTCATTGCTTCCCAGCCGAAAGTCTGATTGAGCTTAACTTTTCATTTTGGTCATTCAAAAGTCATTTAACCATGCATCAGAGCCATATTTCCCTTCGGGGCCGCCATTGCAGAAGATGAACGATGATTTCCGAGCACTTAACGTTTTCATAATGTTTATGTGCCATGTCCAAAGGTTTTATGACTGTAAGTTAGAAGTCATAGTCTGATTGCTTTCCGCCATTACAGCTCCCGAGGGAACTAAATGTCCGCCATATAACTGCTCTGCTCGCCGATGTTTTGTGTTGGTTTTCACCGATATGTTTTTATTTTCTGCGGAGTCCGTAGTCTTTCTGTCTTCTGCCATTGTGGCTGCGTAATTCTCTAATCACCCGGCGTTTATGTCGTTCCGTTCGTCGACAAAAAAGAGATTCCACCCAATTCTTTAGTGTTTAGTATTTCAGATGCCGATAGGCTTATTGGTCCTGCGGAACTCATTGTCTCTCTGAAGCCCTCCGTTGCGGATGTTTTTTAAACTATCCTCCTGATGTTTAAGTGGTTCGATCTGTTGATGAGGTTTTTCCCGCCAGTTTGTGAGTTTTTAACCTTTCTTTGGGTGGCTATGGTTTCTGATTCGTGTTAAAGGTTTTACGATGTGAACGCAGTACAGGGCCTCATTTTGATGATCAGTCGTGTTATTAGTATGGTTATGTTTGTTGAAAAGATGCAGTCTGCATTAATGATGCATTTTGTTTAACTACAGGTGGATTCTTCAGACTCCTGTTGCAAAGATGACATAGCTGGAAGTCAAAGCAGAAGAAAGTTGGCTGAAAAGTGATAGGCAGAAATATTCTAAGATCAACGGAATTTTTAAGCAGACAAATAAAGACAAAGCGAAATCGTTAGCAACAGGGGCTAGGATTGGAAAGGTTCATCAGTTACTAAGTTGGTCCTATTTTATGAAGTACTCATAATTCGAAATGTAACGCATTATGCGAATCATGAGCACTCACAAGAGGACAAAATTGTGAGACTAAACGTTTGGGGAAGCCCAAGAGTCATTCATGGGCAGCCCAACAGTTTGGTTCTTTTGGTATAAATATAGAAGATTTAGATAAAAAATGGGACTTTTTCCCAGTTAGATTGGAAGACATATTGTAAGAAGAACTATTTCCTTTTGCAATAGATAATTACAGTTTGCCTGTTGGAGAAAGATTGGTGGAATGTTCAAAGGTTATGCTATGGATTTGTTGAAGAGAAACTATTTTGTTCTCAGCTTTGTGTCCATTAATTGTGAGATCGTTCTAACTCTTTAAACCTATGTTCTTGTACGAATGATTTCTGGTTTATCTTATGAAAATCTTCACTATGAGTAATGAATGTTGTTCATAAACAATTGGCTATCTGGTTGTTCAAATATCTTTAAATGTCCATGTGTTTTGAAAGAAGTATCAGCTATCTGTGATTTTTCATAATGCATGCACAAAATACATTAATCATTAACAAGTAATAATCTTGCTCCCTAGGGATAGGTTAGGTAGTTAGTTTTAATTTCTTGCTGTGTGTGTGATTCAGAGGCAAGAGAGTCTAAGATGAGAGGTAAGAACCTGTCCATCACATTGTGACCACTCCTTGTTTTCTTAATCAATCTGCATTTTTAGCTAGGCACTTGTACATCATACTTAAAGTCAAAAAATACAAAAATATACAAGGTGGACCGGGCTGCAACCGGTAAAACCTTTTATTTTTGTTACTTGACCTATGGTAGCCAGACCGCAAACCGGATGGATTCCCTACACCAAACAGTCACGGGCTAGTTGGGAACGTTGACTGGGGAGAATCGCTTGCTGTTGTTGCCTGCAAATTTCCAGGCCTCAACAGTTTCTGGTGCTAGAAGGAGGGTCGCCAGTGCATGGCTGGCCGAGGAAACCCATTTTCTTGAGATTATTCCACTGGTGACAGCTCAGAAAGAAGTTTGTTTTCTAATCTAATTCCTGAACAGAAGGGTAAAGAGTAGTTGTATTCTATGGACAACGAAGTAGTAAATGATCTGAGAAGACGCACTAGGGAATACATGAAGAAGATTGGAGGATTACCAATTGTCCCTGACTTTCCCAGAAGAGAATATAAAAGGAGAGACCGTCCTATATTGGAAGACTCAGTGTTGGTTGGAGATTTGGAAGAACTTGTAGAAATAGCCTTACAAGAGGTGGTTCAGCCTTTGAATCAAGTGGGCCCACAGACACCTTACTGTTCACTTGTCTGTACTCCTGTTCATTCACCACCTCACTCTCCCCCTAGGCTCATGGCAAGCGTAAACGCAAATCAACCACCCAACCCACCAAATCCACCACCTGCTTGGAAAGCTAGATCACCCTTGAACTTAACACCTCTGTTGCACGACTTACCTCAAGCCTTTGAGAAGATGCTGCCTAAGTTTGATCCAAATGAGAGGATGCTAGTAGACAAAGTTTTTATTTGGCAGTAGAAGGATTAAGGGTCGGGGAGCATGAGGATGTAGTTTGTAGAATTTTCCCACACACCCTTAAAGGAGCAGCAGCATCATGGTATTTCGGTTTGCTTGCAAACTCTATCCCAGACTGGGATACTTTTGAAAGGATTTTTAGAAGTAAGTATGCAACCCAAAAAACTCATGCAGCTCTCATGAAAGGACTGTGCGCCTTAAAGAAAGAAAGAAAAGAGAAGGTGCATAGTTTTACCCAAAGATTTGCAGCCTATCTTAAGAATTTTTCTGAAGCTGACAAACCCTTGGATAAGGTCCTGATTGAATATTATACCTCAGCTCTGGGACCCGAGTTGGCCATGTTTTCCAAAATGAAGGCCAAACCTACGCTAGCAAAGACTTATGAAGAAGCGAAGAAGGTAGAGGCCGAAAAAGAAAGCATTGAGGATTATCCTGAACGGTCAGGAGAAAAAAATGTTGGGAGAAAAGCTTTGTTGTTTACTAAGCCTAAGGAGGAGCAATTATCAGATTTCAAGGGAATGGAAAAAATGATGTAGAAGCTCTCTAACAGAATCATAGACTTGGAAAAGGACAAGGAAACCCAAAAGTTCTATAAACCTTATTACAAGAAAAGGGAAGACAACAATCAATCCCAAACCCCTCTGCACAATCCTGCATATATGAATTTAACGGAGGTAGGAATGGATAACTTTTGCACTTTCCACCAACAACCCCATTCTGAAAAGAATTGTCCTCAATGGATAAATTCAATGATGTTGGTTATGAATCAGCTGTTGGATTCTAAATTAACAGAAGATAAAGATGAAGAAGGGAAAGACAGCAATACATCAATGAAAAAATATGAGGATGAGGCCATGGTTTTATGGGACTATGTTTCGTTGTTTGATGCCGAGGAGGAAAAGGATTTGAGACATGAGGGCATCCTGGAAGCAAACGTAATGACGAGAAGCCAGGGGTTGATTAAGGAAAAGAGTCTTATGCTCTCAAAGATTAAAAGACTAAAAGAATGTTAAGAAATTTCAAAACTACTCCCCAACTAATAAAATTCTGGAATTTACCATCACCAGTGAAAATCCCAGATAGATCAACGTGTTTACTAAGCCCAATGAAGAAAAAATAAATAATGTTAAATCAAATCTCATAGAACATAAGATGGATTATGACATTGTGGAGGATATCAAAAAGGTAAGGGAAAACATCTCATTATTTGAAATGTGCAAGGTGCCGCAGCAGAAAGAAAAGCTATTGAAAGCACTTGAAGTAACGGAGGAGAGGCAGCCTACTGACAATCAGCCCTAGGAAGAAGAAATTGGTGAAGCAAGTATGGGAGGTAAGCCTAAAAGCAAGAATCCACCTTTTCTTTTCACTTTTGAAATTTTCAACCACAACGTACATAACTGCCTGGTAGACTTGAGGGCCTCAGTCAACGTCATGCCGTTGTCAGTCTGCAAAAATATAAATGGGCAACTTGAACCATCGACTTGGAGGGTCATTCAGTTGGATAGAACGAATGTGAAATTAATTGGGGAAATGGAGGATGTTCTTGTTCATTTATCTTCGAATGATAAGGTGTGTCAATTTATTGATATTGTGGTGGCTGACATACCATAAGCTTATGGGCTTGTTATGAGCAAGGATTGGTCAGAAAAGCTGAACGGATATTTTGCCTCGAACTGGTCACATCTGTGGCTACCATATAAAGGAATCCCAAATCAAATTAAAGTTTTGAGGGAGCCCCACATGAAACATAATGTTACTCAATTCGAGGGTAAAAATGAACCAGTGGATTCTGTTTTGGGAAATTGCTTTATTGAGCTATAACCAGGAAACTATCAAGTGGAAGAAGCCAGCGATACATCAGACGCTCAGCCTGATCTCCTTTGGTTTTCATAGGCTGATGAAATTGATTGTAAAATAGTAGACTTAGCAGTAGAAGTAGATGTTAATTCTTGCACAGTAGTTAGCGATTTTTGGACGCTTTTCTTTGATGGTTCTAAAACTTTAGAAGGGTCGAGAGCCGGCTGTGTCCTGATTGACCCTCAGAAAAAAACATTTTCTTGCACGTAGGTTAGAATTTGAATGTACCAATAACAAAGCTGAATATGAAGCATTGGTTCAGGGAATAAGGAAGGCAATTGAATTAAAGGTAAAAAATCTGAAGGTGTTTGGGGACTCTGAAATAATTGTAAAGCAAATTCGAAATCAAATACATTGCATTTCTCCTCATTTAAAAGCCTATCAAAATGAAGTACGAGATTTACTTAAAGGTTTTAATGCTTTAACATTGTATCGATTCCAAGACTTAAGAATGCAACAACTGACTTGTTGGCTACCTGAGCTGCAAGGCTTGTGCCCTCTAATAATTGGTGCTCTGTTGAATTTCTTTTCAGGCCTTCAGTTCCAGACATGATAACTAATCTACGAGTGTTCGATGATGATCAGTAGATTATAGAATGCTTGACAAATGACGATACTTTCAAAGGGGCAATTATTGATGATGAAGAACATCAAGCTGAGTTTAAATTCGGTAACTTCATTCCCAAAGGAGTCAGGACTTTAGAACGAATGTTTGATTTAAACGAGAAATTTAGAAGACCGACGAATGTGAAGACTCATAGCTCGTCTCTACTATTCGAGTTGACTAACTTGGGGACTGAAATGGAGCCTAAATATGTGAGTTTGGGAAATTGTTGCTCCCCAGGTGAAAGGAATAAGTTTATCAGTCTTTTCAAACAATACAAAGTTGTTTTTTCCTGGACGTATGAAGATCTAAAGACATATGACACCAATATTATCCAGCATGTTATCCCCATCAAATCTAGAATCAAACCGTATCAGCAGCCTTTAAGGAAAATGCATCTAAAATTAGAACCTTTAATCTAGAGTGAAGTCAAGAAACTATTGGATGCTTGGATTATCTTGAAGGTTAGACACTCGAAATGGGTTTCAAACTTGGTTCTGGTAAGGAAGAAATCCGGAGAAATCAAGCTATGTGTGGATTTCAGAAACTTAAATCGCGCTTTAGATAAAGACAATTATCCTGTTCCACCCATGGAGCAGATATTGAAAATGGTTTCGGGTTTTGAACTATTCTCTTTATTAGATGGATTCTCAGGCTACAATCAAGTATTAGTAGCTGAAGAAGACAGACTTAAAACGACATTCAGAACTAGGTGGAGAACTTTTGCTTACAGAAGGATTCCCTTTGGACTCATAAACGCTGGAGCAACTTTCCAAAGGGCTATGGACATAGCTTTCCATGGTTTGATTGGCCGCAGTTCTGTAGTATACCTCAATGACATCACGATGTTTTCAAAGAAAAGAGAGGAACACGCATTTCATCTAAAGCAGATTTTTGAACGCTGCTGAAAATATGGCATCTCACTAAACCCCAAGAAGTGTGTGTTTGCTATTACAGAAGGTAAGTTGTTGGGTCACGTGGTTTCTAAGAAGGGGATCTCCATAGACCCAGAAAGGATCAAAGCCATTGAACAGATTCCCTTACCCCATAATAAAAAGGGCATGTAGTCATTTATGGGGACAATAAACTTCGTGCGAAGGTTTGTGCCAGATTTCGCGCAAAATGTTAAACCTTTGCAGCAAATGGTAAAGCAAAGTGTACAATTCAAATGGACTAAAGTGGACAAGAACGCATTTAGTAGAATTAAAACAGTTGTTGCACACGCACCCTCCCTCAAAAGTTCATATTTTGAGAAAGATTTTATTTTGTACACTTTCGCATCTGATGATTCACTAGCAGCTGTGCTTACCTAGAAGGAAGATGGGGGAGATGAGTTCCCCATATCATTTATGAGCACAGGTTTGCAAGGGGCTGAATTGAATTACCCAGTTTTGGATAAACAAGCTTACGCAATGTTCAAAGTGGTGAAACAATTCAGGCCATACATACTAAAGAACTGGACAAAGGTAATCGTCCCACACCCAGCTGTGAGGTCTCTTTTCATACAGAAGGAGTTAGAAGAAAGAAGAGGCAACTACGTAACAGCTCTATAGGAGTATGACCTCGAATTCAAGCCAACTTCTATATTCAAAGGGCAAGGATTGTGTATAATGATGGATAAAAGTAAAGACAAGGAAGAACATGACTGGGAAGACGAAGCTAAGTTACATTTGATGGATGTAGGTCCCCTTTTCATAGCTTTGGACTCCTGGTATCGAGACCTTGTACATTACCTTCAGACGGGATTATTACCAGAACACTGGAATTCTAAGAAAAGAAGAGCATTACATCTTAAATCAGCATCCTATCAGATTGTTGAAGGAATATTATTCAGAAAGAATTATGATGGAGTTCTCCTTAGATGCTTAGAGAAATAAGATGCGAAAAAGGTAATGATAGATTTACATGATGGGCCTGCTGGAGGACATTTCTCCGGAGATACTACAACTCATAAAATTCTCAGAGTCGGATACTATTGGCCCACATTGTTCAAAGATGCACACGCTCATGTCAGAAAGTGCAACATTTGCCAAAGGTGTGGTGGAAGACAAGTTAAAGCAGCAGGACCATCAAAGCCTGTTATGATAACAGAACCTTTTGAGCAGTGGGGGATGGATATCATTGGAGAGATAAAGCCAAATTATTCTTTGCAACACAAATATATTCTGACAGCAACTGACTATTTCACTCGTTGGGTTGAATCCATTCCATTGCATAAAGTAAATGAAGATGTGGTCATGGACTTCTTGCAAGATCATATTATGACCAGGTTTGGAGTTCCAATTTATTTAGTCTTCGATAATGCTACTTACTTTTCCTCAATTAGATTAACTGCATTTGCTCATGAAAAAGGAATTAAGTTTCATTACTCCGCAAATTACTATCCACAGGGAAATGGTTTAGTTGAATATACGAACAAGAATCTGATTAGGATTTTAAAAAAGACAGTGATAGAAAATCAGAGGAGTTGGCACTCAGCACTACCAAATTCTCTTTGGGCTGATAGAGTCACCCCCAAGAATGTGTTAGGTGTATCCCCATATACCCTTGTGTATGGAAAAGAGGCCATTCTACCCCCCAATATCATGCTACCCTCTTCCATAGTTTCCCAAGAATCCAGAGGATCAAATAATGAAGTCTTACAAATAAGGATACATAATCTGTTGAAGGTAGAAGAGTCTAGATCCAAGGCCAAATAATGTTTTAAACAACAACAGGAGGTAGTAAAGATATGGTTTGATAAACACAAATCTAGAACAAAATATTTCGCGGTGGGAGATTTGGTTCTCAAATGGGACCACCCCCCATGATGAAAAAGGAAAACACACAAAAATCCAACAGCTATGGGTAGGTCCTTTCCTCATTGCGGAAAAGCTTGGCCCCTCAACCTATAAATTGCAGGATCTACGGGGGTGGGAAGAGAACTTACCATTAAATGGTTTAGTTCTCAAACCTTATTTTTCCTTAGTTTTGTTTTGTTCTTTTATCTTGTACATAAATATTTTGATTTGGCTGTTTATTTTGATTTGTTTTATTTCTTTTTTGTTGTAGTTTAGATCTGGATTGATTTCAATAAGCAAGAGGAAAAAATTTGGTTGCCTGGAGAGTATAGAATTCTGGAATAATTAAAGTCCTTTAGTGTAAGACTGTGTACTATTGTTTTATCTGAGAGAATTTCTTCTAGTTTAGCAGTTTTCCTGAATGGCTATGAACACATTGAAGTCCTACTTAAACCAGGATCAGAAGGCCTGGAATACTATTTTGAGGCTCCATCCATCTCACATTTAAAATGTCCTAGGGAGTGATAGCAAAAGACCCACGGAAAGGAAGCAAGGTAAACAATATATTATATATAAATGATCCCATGTCCAGAATTAAATGCCAAAAGGCAGATAAGAGTCAAAAACTCCTATAAAAGCATGGTGTATCGAAACAAAGTACTGAACCATATAAGTAACAAATTGCCAAAGTTCTTCTCCGTCCGTGAGCTGAAAGTTAAATACATCTCCCACACAAAAGGACACTATGGATAGAAGAGCCTGAATAAAAAAATTCAGAAAGAAGGGCATGCAGGAGGACTCATAAAGGACAAAAGCCCAAAAGCACAAAAGTGCAAAATGACATGGGAATGAGGAACACATGAATATTTATGTTTACCATATGTTACAATCCTGTGGTGTCCAAGTTGGAATCTACTCAAAGATAGAGGTAATAAATGAAACTCATATTACTGGCCTTAAAAGAGTTATCTTGACTTGGAAATCTTGTTTTCCTTTCTCCTAAATTGGACTATCATCAATGATTAAAAGTACATATATTTTCCATTTGGGAAATCCAGAAATCTAGAAGAATTCAACATGTTGGTTCTATTGTCAAACAATCTGTCAGTTAAGGAAGAAATTATCCAGAGATCTAGGTTCACCAGAGAGTCGCCAATTGTTGCAGCTGCAACTGTTTTCCCAAATTTTTGAAATTTTGGACCCTCCTCTTAAACTTTATCTTGCCTAAAATTGTTTGGATTGTTTTGAGGTCAACTGTTTTCATGCTTTTCGGAAGAATGCTTATGTCTGAAACTGTTTGAGCTGTGAATTTTGAAGATTGGATTTTAGATGTTGCCTGTTCGATCTGCGATTTCTTTCTTTGATTCAGAAGTCTATTTCATTGTTTTCACCGCTGTATTGGAGGTGAAACAAGCTTTTTCGTCACTTCCTGGCCGAAAGTCTGATTGATCTTAATTTTTCATTTTGGTCGTTCGAAAGTCATTTAACCATGCATCAGAGCTGTATTTCCCTTCGGGGCCACCATTGCGGAAGCTAAACGATGATTACTGAGCACTTAACATTTTCATAATGTTTCTGCGCCATGTTTGAAGGTTTTATGACTGTAAGTCAGAAGTCATAGTTTGATTGCTTTTCGCCATTACGGCTCCTGAGCGAACTAAATGTCCACCATATAACTACTTTGCTTGCCAATGTTTTGTGTTGGTTTTCACCGATATGTTTTTATTTTCCATGGAGTCTGTAGTCTTTCTGTCTTCTGCCATTGCGGCTGTGTAATTCTCTAAACGCCCAACGTTTATGTCGTTTCGTTCGTCGACGAAAAAGCGTTTCTGCCCGATGCTTCAGTGTTTAGTCTTTCGGATGACAATAGGCTTATTGGTCCTGCAGAACTCATTGTCTGTCTAAATCCCTCCATTACAGATGTTTTTTAAACTATCCTCCCGATGTTTAAGTGGTTTGATCTGTCGATGAGGTTTTTCCCGCCAATTTGTGAGTTTTTAACCTTTCTTTGGGCGGCGATGGTTTCTGATTTGTGTTAAAGGTTTTATGATGTGAACGCAGTACAGGGCCTCATTTTGATGATCAACCATGTTATTAGTATGGTTATGTTTGTTGAAAAGATGCAGTCTGTATTAATGATGAATTTTGTTTAACTGCAGGCAGATTCTTCAGACTCCTACTGCAAAGATGACATATCTGGAAGTCAAAGCAGAAGAAAGTTGGACGAAAAGCGATAGGCAGAAATATTCTAAGATCAACAGAATTTTTAAGGAGACAAATAAAGACAAAGCAAAATCATTAGCAATAGAGTCCAGGCTTGGAAAGGTTCATCAGTTACTAAGTTTCTCCCGTTTTATGAAGTACTCATAATCCTAAATGTAACGCATTATGCGAATCATGAGCACTCACAAGAGGACAAAATTGTGAGACTAAACGTTTGGGGAAGCCTAAGAGTCATTCGTGGGAAGCCCAACAGTTTGGTTCTTTTGGTATAAATATAGAAGATTTAGATAAGAAATGGGACTTTTTCCCAGTTAGATTGGAAGACATATTGTAAGAAGAACTATTTATTTTTGCTATAGATAATTACAGTTTGCCTGTTGGAGAAAGCTTGGTGGAATGTTCAAATGTTATGCCATGAATTTGTTGAAGAGGAACTATTTCGTTCTCAGCTTTGTGTCCATTAACTGTGAGATCGTTCTAACTCTTTGAACCTATGTTCTTGTATGAATGATTTCTGGTTTATCTTATGAAAATCTCCACTATGAGTAATGAATGTTGTTCATAAACAATTGGCTATCTGGTTGTTCAAATATCTTTAAATGTCCATGTGTTTTGAAAGAAGTATCAACTATCTGTGATTTTTCATAATGCATGCACAAAATACATTACTCATTAACAAGTAATAATCTTGCTCCCTAGGGATAGGTTAGGCAGTTAGTTTTAATTTCTTGTTGTGTGTGTGATTCAGAGGCAAGAGAGCCTAAGACGAGAGGTAAGAACCTGCGCATCACATTGTGACCACTCCTTGTTTTCTTAATCAATATGCATTTTTAGCTAGGCACTTGCACATCATACTTAAAGTCAAAAAATACAAAAATATACACAGTGGACCGGGCCACAACCGGTAAAACCTTTTATTTTTGTTACTTGACCTACGGTAGCCGGACCGCAAACCGGATGGATTCCCTACACCAAACAGTCACGGGCTAGTTGGGAACGTTGACTGGGGAGAATCCCTTGCTGTTGTTGCCTGTGAATTTTCAGGCCTCGACAGAACTTTACTCCTATATTTTAGCAAAACATCCAACAAAGGGGAAACCAAACATGGAATCCTAGGCCTAATCAGGAACAAAAAATTTCCAATACACTTGCACCAACAAACTTAGTGAACCAAGATGATTATCCCTGGTATCTAACCTGTAATCAACCTCATCATGAATGGAAATGTTCTAATTTTGGAAATGAGGTTGAAGAACCAAGTACTTCTACTGTTGACAATATTAACTTCTTGAAATATGTTGTGGAATGTGTTTATAATATTCAAAAGACCCATCCTGTTGCTAAAGATCAATTGAGACAAATAAAATAAAGGAGTATAGATTCTTCTAGGGAAACAAGGATGGACTTGCTTAATTCAATTGATGAGGAATCCAAGAATAATATAAGGAAGGAAAAGTACATGGAATACATGAGAAATAACAAAGCAAAAGTAACTTCTTAATCTCCTCCCCAACCTCAAAATATATGGACCAAAATACCTTTACCTTTGAACACTTCCTCTTTTCCTTCATCCAATCAAAATATGAACACTAATGATTTACACTTGAAAGTGGATGTAGTCAATTCCTTGATCAAACTCACAATTATTATTCCCTTTATATAATTGGTTAGTATTCCCTCACAAATGGAGAAGGTACAAAATTATTCGAGATAGAGGAACCTTTAGTGGAATCCATGGAAGACCCCATATAAGATCCTCATGTAGTATTTATACAGGCTATGAACCATGATAGGAGGAATGAGATCCATTCACCTTCTTACATTTCCTTGATGATCAATGATATTTTTTTGCACAACTGCATGTTTCATGGAGGAGAATCAACCACTGTTATATCTTTGAAAGTCATGTAGCAATCTATGTGGCATAGATTCAAGACATGTTCAAGTTCATAGTCTTATCAAGGACTTAAAAGTTAGTCTTGTTGCATATCCATATATCTCTGTATTGATGGATGTTGTAGTTATTGATGCACCTGATGTGTGGGAAATGATTTCATATAGGATATGGGTTGCAAGTTTGGTTGGTAGTCTAGAAATGGACTTATCGTATGCCAACATCTCAACTTGTGAAGGAAATGCCACACTCCATAGGGGACCAATGATGAAATATCAAGTAGAAGATCTCAGGGAATCCATGAATGAAGTGTTGTACATTGATGAATACTGTGGTAACCTTAGTGTTTATACAAATTCCTTAGCACCTGGAATATTAGAAACCAATAAAAAGGAATCATACTACCACCTACCAAGACATACCCTACTGCAATATACCAAGACATGAACTTCCAAGAGGAACCATCCTACCACCTACCTAGTTGGAAGAAAATAAATATTGCCTTCACAAGCTAAGCCAATCTCTCAATCCAGTTTTTGTCCATCATTGCCACATTTTAAATGGAAAGTAGGGAAAATTTCCACCTAAGAAAAAAGGGACTAATATGCACTCTTATGTTTGTATCCTATGTCACTCATTCTCATAATGTGTACATTTCTATTGTATTATATGATAATGTTGTGTTCATGTAAGAAACACTTCTTGCTAGCAATTACTGTTAAGGAGAGTTATATAGTCATAAAGTCAATTATTTAAATAGATTCTATGTGCCATTAAATCATGTATGTTGTATGTTACAAGATCCCTTTTCAGTTTTATGAAGGAGGGATAAATATCTTCAGAGTTTTGGAGATAAGAAAAGTACCTAGAAGACAAGCCTCACAGTAATTAAAAACCCTCACAAGATACAATGAGTGTAAATATGTTCAAAGTCAACAATGGGGGTGGATAAAGTACACTAACAAGGGCCGATGTAAATTTGTTGACATTTCTATAATAAAATATTTCCTTGAGAAAAATGAAATATGACTTTTCAACATCTTATAATTCCACTAGAATCCTCATTAATGTAATAAAAAGGAATTGCATTATTCCAAACACACAATTCACTAAAGGGAAAATACCTAGAATTTTGTCTCCATCTCAACCTTCTAACACTTCCAGATAATGTACAAAATAAAGAACCACTATTTTTAATTTACCGTCACTGCAAAGCCCAATATAAATTTTAGAATTGATAAAGTTATAGAGATAGTGATAAAATTACACTAGATATGCAACTTCTTTAGGTACAATGTATTAAATATCACCTATATACAAATGTCTAACACCAATGTGAAGAACACAAGAAAGATTATTTTGATGAACAACAACACACTGCCAAGCATTGTTGAAGTTTTAGGTTAGTTAGGGGTTTAAAAAAAATGACAAACTTATACTTTAAAACATATCAAATAAAATCAATACTGAAGTAAAAGTACATCAGTAACAAAAACTAGATAATAAAATTATAATTTTCATCTCTTTCAACTTTAACACTCCCTTAAGTATCATTGTGTTAAAGATACACAATTAAAACAATAAACCACAATATATAGTTCAGTAGTAGATAAATTAAAAAGACTAACAAATTGCTTCAATAAGATATATAACAGGAAAAACAAGACTAGTTTAGACCTTCCTTATACTCATATATACATTCATATCATACCTTGTCTCTTGAAGACAAGTCACTAAAGGAATGGGTTTGGACCTTATATAAGGGCATGGACATACCTGAGAGAGAGATAAAGTTTTGTAGGTTAGGGTTAGGCTAACAACCAATCCACTCATGAAGTAGTCCACTCAGAGCAGTCCAACATAGGAAGGGGCCTAATCAAATTAGCCCAAACAAGAAGAAACCTTCCTATAACAACTCATACTTAGTTGTGACCTCACCAATCAGTCACAAGCATTAAGTGATCTTCCCTAACATCCCACAAAAGTGTCATCCCAACCAACAGTCCAAGGTTTAGTGATAATCCCACAAACAATCCAAGGTCAACTTCAAGGTGCTAACAAAAAAAATCAACAAGTGTAAAACCATTGTTGCAATAAATAATGGTATTTAGGACAATCGTACAACAACCAAATAGTAGCATCCTTATAAGGTGCAAAGGCTTCCTTAAAGCATACACTAACACCCTCAACCAGTAGCAACACCTTCACAAATACAACACCACCCTCATACACAGCACTGGCAGCCTCAAAGAGGCTGAGAGAGGAAACAATGCCATTATACAAGCTCAAATATGTCACAGTGAAGGTACAACCTACAAAATATGCCCACGGTGAAGGTTACATCCTAAAAGATGCACCTATAATGAAGGTACACCACACAATACAAACCACAGTTAAGGCAGAGCCCACAAAGTAGGTCATGGAAACTCCTAGGAGGCTCAACAAAGGTCATAGCAACCCCTAACAGGATCATCAAAAGTCACAACAGCCCATACAACATCCTTAACAGGTCATGGTAGTCTACACAAGTCTTGGCACCCTGCATCAAGTAGACGTCAACCTGTATGGTAGCCTAAAATAGTAGTGGCTTGAAAGATCAAGACCTACAACAAACCTTACCTACAGAAGAAAAGAAGCATCCTTAAAACCTTGATGACACCTTCAAATAAAGAAGCTTGAAACCCTAGATCAGACATAAAACATATAGTTGGGATATCTCTCGAATACACTTTCATAATCGATGCTAAGCCTTGCTTTTACAACCCTTAAATACTTATAAAATTATGTCTCTTCTAATATTTCAATGACAGGGTTTACTCAAGGGTCAAGACATCATATATTACGGAGGGTTTCCAATAACAATAAATTTAATTTAATCATAACAAAAGGGTCAATGTACCACACTCAAGAGAGTTCAAAGGACCAATATGGGAAACAAATGACCAATTCAAGACCAAGGAAAACCACATGGTGGCACAACAAAGTGGGAATATAACCCTTTCACCCACAAGACCAAGATGTATCAATCAAGGTGGGAGATCAAACATTTTACCCACAAGACCAAGGTGTATCAACAGGGTGGGAGAGAAACCCTTTTTACCCACAATATCAAGGTATACCAACAAGGTGGGAGAACAACCCTTTTACCCACAAGGGGAAGCATCCAACTTTTATCTTTCTCACTCAAGGTATATGGTCCACAAGTGTTCCATACAATAACTAGAAGTTTTATCATCACCATATAAGGAATGTCCAAATTGGATGATGTGATCCTTTCGTTTCTGATTCTATAAGAAACATTCAAATGTCTTCATAGATAAAATTTTATACATAATTCTTTTATAAATTGTAACTTTGGGAATGGATACAAAGATTCTATATCATGATTGAATAAAAAAGAAACAAGATTTATTCTATGTAAAATATTCAATTAAAAGACATGAAAAGACACGGGAAGAAACAATATGCATTCAATGCAAATTTTTCAATTAAAAGACAAGAAAAGACATGGGAAGAATAGAAAAATCAATTACCTAATTAACAACTCCAATTGAACATTTTTTTTATATTCTAGCCACAGGTGAAACATTTTTCCAGCCAAATGCAATAGGGTTTTGGAGCCTAAAAATGCATAAATTTACCAGCCAATTTTTGTCTCAGATATTGATGATTTCATGCCTAAGGTTTTAACCTTAAAGAATGTTTTAGGTGCTAGGAATTGTATGGTGCATCAAGGTTTTTATGAAATAAATTTATAATAACGGCCTATTTCATGGAATGTACAATATTGTGGCCTTCATATCCAACACACCAAAGTAAGACTCAAATATTCAAAGATAGTTAATGCAACAAAACCACAAAAGAAATATGACAAAATCAGATCTAATGACTTACCTTATGGGAAGAACCTTCCTTGTACTCAGATTTTAACTTTCAGATCAGATCTTGCGTGTCATAGGCAGGTCAATAACTGGAACAAATTGGCCCTTACATAAGGGCATAAACATACCTGAGAGAGAGGGAGCATAAATGCTCATAAAAAGGATATACAAGTACATCAAAAGAACCAACCACTCAAAGAGGTATGAAACAGGCAATATCAACCCCAAAAAATCAACAAGCATGCCAAAGTATCCCTCAAATAGTCAAAGACATTCAACGTAGCAAATTCGCAACCACGACAAGAAACAGTATGGACTCGCACCTGTGAAGGATGTAGAATGAAAATTGTTGTAGAAACCCTCATAAAGGACAGTGCTAAGTAAGAACATGTTTGGTGTTGCAAGTATACCCAAAAACTAAATGACTCTCAAGCATATACGTCCTTCAAACCCTTTACTTCATAAACAAGTGTGCCTACAAACACTAGATAAACCATTCCAAAATAGAGCTCAAAGTGATAGAAAGACATCGCTCTCAACAAATGCTTAACTAGTTCTTATAAACTCTCAAATACATCCTAGAAGGTCCTTCTAAGTGACTTTAGGTCTTCCCTTACAATTATGCTAGGCATGACATCATCACATTATAATCAAATCAAAGAGGTAAGTAACCAACTTAAGGAGGGTGAATTGGTTAAAAAAGGGTCAACAAAAAAGATAACCAAAAACATAACATAACAAGTGGGATAACCACAAATTCAAAATAACAAAAGGAAACATAACATAACAGGTGGGATAACCACAAATTCAAAATAACAAAAGGAAACATAACATAACAAGTGGGATAACCACAAAGTCAACATAACAAAAGTCAACATAACATAACAAGTGGGATAACCACAAATTCAACATAACATAACAAGATTCTATCTCAAAGATATGTGCTCCACATATGTCCCATGCAACAACTGAAAGTTTATCATCATTGTATAGGAAGGGTTCAACCTGGAAGATGTGATCCTCTCATCCTCATTTAGGTTCTACCGAAATTTGACTTTAAAAAATAAAAGCACCTTCCATACTTAAATAAATGTTCCTTTCATGTCTAAGTCTATATGAAACATTCAAATGTTTTCATAGATCGAATCCTATACATAATTCTTTTCTAAATTGTAACTTTGGGAATGGAGACAAGTTTTCTATATCATGACTGAATCAATAGAAACAAGATGTATTATATGCAAAATGTTCAATTAAAAGACATGAAAAGACATGGGAAGAAACAAGATGCATTCAATGTATGATTTTCAATGAAAAGACATGGGAAGAATAGAAAAACCAAGTACTTGATTAACAACTCGAATTGAAGATTATTTTGAGATTCTAACCACTAGTGAAAGATTCTTCCAGCCACATGCAATCCCAAGGTTCCTTGCTAAACAAAATAATAAATATAGAAAAGGAGAAAGAGCAACAAAGGAACTTTACTCCTAAATTTCAGCAAAACATCCAACTAAGGGGAAACCAAACATGGAATCCTAGGCCTAGTCAAGAACAAAAATTTCACAATACACTTGCACCAACAAACTTAATGAACCAAGATAGTACATCTGTAACATTGGAACATAATTTTCATTTCTTTCAACTTTATCACTCCCAAGAGTTACCTGTGTTAAATCTGAAACATACAATGACAATAACATGTAAATGACAACATCAATAGTATGACTATTTAGAAAAAATTATAACAACAGTAATATATAACTCACAATACAAAATAACAAGTCTAATTACTTACGTAGTGAGTTGAGACCTTCCTTATACTTGGAAAATTAACATTTAGAACAAACTTTTCCTCTTTGAGGCAAATCAATCAACTCAAAAAAACAAGTCGCTTACCTAAGGGTATGTACAAACCTGAGAGATAGAGATAATGTGTTGTAGGAAAGGACTAGTAATTTATAGTAAAGGCTCAGGACAATCAACAAGTACCTAACAGTGGAAGTGGCTGTCCCAAACAACCCTCAATAGGAAAAAGAAACCTCAAGGACATAACGTATTCCCAAATAGACCTCAACAAAGCATGTGGCGGCCTTAAAAAAATAGAACACAATCTTAGATCATAGGATATCAATAGGAGTAAGACCTAACACACTAGATATGGCCGAAACAGAGTACAAGCGGATAAATACCACCCTTAAATAACAAACGACAACCCTAAACCATTCCAAAAGGTAAATGGTTTCCACAAGACAGTCCACCATGGTAGTAGACAACCCAACACAGGAAGTGGTGGTAATCAAACCCTTTCAATAGTGGGAAAAAATACCACAACAGTTAGAGACAACCATCAAACAATGGGAAAAAATCTCCAAGCAATAATGACAACCCCTAAATAGTTGGAAAACCTATCCAAGCAACAATGAAAACCCCTAAACATTGGGAAGACCTCTCCAAGTAGCAAAGGTAGACTCTAAACAGTGGGAAAACCTCCCCCAAATAGTTGTAGTAGTGCCTAAATAAAAGTGGTCTTATCATAATAAGGTACAATGGTCTTGGGATCAACCTCGACCTCCTATAGATCAATTACCATAGAGAAACAACCTTCATACAAACCTCATCCCACCTCAAAAAGCTGAGCACGAATAATGACTCACATAAATAGTCCAAGAATCAACCCACAATTCACAGACGTTAGGAAGAGGAGGATATATTTCCATTTGAATGGGACAACCATGTGAAGTAAAGAAGGAAACAAGAGAGCACCTAAGAATACGAAGGGTAGGAAATGTTGCCCCTAGGAAAAGTTAGAGAGAATTATACCAAAATTATGTTAGGTAAAATAAAGATTCTGGTTAGAAGACAAGCAAGAGTTGCAATGAAAGGAGTTGCGATGGAAGGATCTGCGATGGGAGTAGTCATGACGAAAGAAGAATAAAGCAGTCAAAAAGCAAAGTTCGACTAAATTTGGAAAGAGTTAATTAGACAAAAATCTTGGTTTTAGTAATAAAGCTTGATTGTATTTTTGGGATGATAGTGCCTATTTTTAGATGTAATTGAATGTATTAAAATAGAAATACAACCTATCAATTCATAATTGTGAGTCAATTGACTATTGGATCAGGATTTGTAAACGATTATAAAAGTGTAAACCCAAGTTTTGTGTGGGTAGATCAAGGATAGGATGTTGAAGAGAGGAATAGGCTTGATCCAGGTTTTCTGCAGAACAACGATTCAGAGAAGAAGAGAAGAACTACATAGTTCAAAACCAAATCACATGAGATGAGAGAAATATGTACAAATTGTAAATAATATCAAAAGAAGAGTTTGCAAGCTGAGTGCGCAGACCAAAGGTGCTAACCTATTTCTCATTCCAGATGAAGAGTACCTTTGTGGTTTTTGCCGGATGGGTTTCAACGTTACATCTTGCCTCTATGTGTTTAATGTGTGTTTTGTGTCGAATGCATAATTAATATAGATAAGCTTACCTGAATGTGTCACACATAGTTAAATGGTGAATGAACTTATATTTGGGTCGCATCTTGAATATGTGTTAATTCTTCATGATTAAATGTTGTTATTTATGTCGATGAATTAGTAGATAGTTATATTGAATGAATAAATAAGAACAAAGGTTTAATTCCATTCTTGGTCGAGTGAATTGATCTTTTTGTAAGGAATAAATCCCCGACATAACTGCAGAAACCTAGTTATGGTAGTTCCTAATAAATATATTGGGTGAGACTTCATCCGAGTCATAGGTGTTGTTGACAGATTTCTACTTTGTGGGGCCAATATATTGGTCTTTGTTGACAAATGAGGAATTTGAACCTAGATTGACTGAAATTATGCCAACAAATGGTTCCGTTGTCGCGACCATGAATCATTCTAGTGGGGATATGTTTTGGCATCCGACAAAGCTATAAATTCAAGATTTGATCGATTATAAGGAACTAGAGTTTGCATGAGAAGAAAGTGAAGGATCACACTGGAACCTGATTGAGTGGTTGGAATGATACCTTTACACAGACATTCATGAAATTTACTTTAAGGAATTTCCCATTGTATTGCATAAGTGGTTGTTGAAGCTAGCAACCCAAAATAAAAAATTTCAAGGAGGAGAGCCAACATAGTGGATCTCTAAGTTGATCCAGTGGTTTAAAAGGCCTAGTAATGCTATATCTAGGGTTGTTGATTTATGGGTCGATAGTATTTTGGGAGGATATATCATGAAAATTACAATCGACACGATAAAATAATATAGTGAAATAGAAAGAGATTTTTTCCAAGGAATGTGAGGGAAATATATGAAATATTTAAAATTGTGGATTAAGATACTAGTGTGTTAAAAAGGAATTCTGAGAATGGAGTCCGATGAGTGAAAATTTTTGCATAGAGACCTGGGATATGTCGCAAGAAATATTGTGAGCAGAATGGGTGGAGATAAACTAATATGTTTTTCTAGTAATAGTGAGATTGAACTAGAAAGTGGATGCCTAAGGAGTGGAAAAATATTTTGGTTTAGGAAGAGAAGAAGGATTGTGACAAGGGGAGGAATTTGTAGTGCGACCGAAGGAGAGGACTATGAATTGGATTCGGAACTTGACGAAGGATTTTGTGACGAAGTAGAGGAGTACTAGTAGATATCTAAGAAAGTCAAAGAATAAGAGGCACCTGATCCAGGTCAAGATTATGGCATACCTGAGAACCCGTGCACATCACCTAAGGTAAGATCGAGAAACACATCATTTAGTGGTTTTGATAATCCATCTAATAGTAAAAGTGGAACTAGTAGTCAAGGAACTCCCACTAGTGGAATTTTTAATTCAACACTACCAAGAGTAAACATAATGGTTGGGACTGATATAAAGTTGCCAAATTTAATGGAAATGGGATAGAACACCCTAATCAACATTGGTTTGTATGCGAAGTTGTAGGGATCGTACAACATGTCTAAGATGAATCCATAAAGAAATCTCAGATGATCACGACCCTCATAGGTTGTGCACTCGAATTGTACATGAAATTTTCTATAGCTCTCGCAGGAATTGATCATAAGACATTGGATCAGATTCATACAGGATTGATAGATGAGTTTAAGAAACTGAAATATGAGTCATAGTGCATTACGAAGTTGAAAGAAATTAAACAGTTACCTATGGATTTTGTTTTGGACTTCGATCAAAGATTCAAGACTTTGATGACCAAAGTAAGTTTTCAAATGTCGTATGTACATCAAAAATAATGGTTTATTGCAGCGATGTTTCCACATATCTGTGTCACATTAATGCAGTAGGAAATTGTATCACAAAGTGAGGCTCTTGACCTTGCCATGAAATTAGAATCCTCACAGGTTGGATAAACTAGTGTAGGAATGATGCAAATCCAGTCGCAACTTTCCAACCTTACATTGCAACTTTGGGTTATTAAAAAAGGAAATGAATTACAAGAAGAAATATGGTGTACCATATGCAGAACTAAAGGACATCACAAATATGATTGCATGACTCTTATGAATTATGTCGCATCAGGAGCACCAAATCTGATGAATACAAAAGGGATGCCTTGGTGTCGAGTATGTCATACTAAAGGAAATTGGTCATAAGAATGCTTATACTTACATAAAATCGTAAGTGCTCCAACCAGTCTATACTGTAAATTTTGTTAGTTGATGGGCCATGGAGAGAAATATTGCAGAGAAGATCATCTGTTGCAAGAGAAAACAATCAACACATACCTAATGAATAATGATGAACATATGCAGTTTAAGCGAGCTTAGGCTCAATTTCCTCAGAAACAATACCCTTAGTCCTAATATCAATCAAATCAATACACTGAGCCTTAGTATCCTCAAGCGCAATACCCTCAAATGAGGGGGGGTTTACTTTTCAGAGGCCAAGGACGAGGAGGAGGATTTATTCATGGAAGAGGAAAATTGATATGTTAGAATTATGTACAACTTGGACACTTTTCCAGGGAATACACAAATCCCACTACAACGTGTTCGTATTGCAAGAATTTTGATCATATTGTCGAGGAATGTCCTCAGTTGATTGAAAAATGACAGACCAAGAATGTGGGAAATTAGATTCTTCCCGAGAATCCCATTCTAAACATACAAAATATCTATGCTGAACCAAGGGAACTGAGCATTGCTATCGTGATGAGAGGAGGTGCTGTGACTGGAGCTGATCAAGAAGCGTTGTATAGACAACTGTGAGTGCGACCAATAACACAAAGTAAAGTAATGTTCGACATCCACAAAGAAAAATAAGTATTTCTGGATGCATGACAAGAATTCGTCGATATAAATCAAGCATTGGCCTATACAAATATATCATTTGAAGGACCAATCCTCAAAGGTTCCTAAGAGAATTGATCAACTATTTCAAAAGAAACCAATAGGAAAGGTTAATAAATTAAAAGAGTTCTTTAAAAGTTTTTTAGCACTAATTCAAGATAAATATGCTTTAGCAAAATTGACATCTTTAATAAAAGAACCTCAATAAGATGTGTGACAAGAAAAGAGGGTTAATCATATCAGGAAAATATTGAATGTTGGTGAGAACTGAGAATGACTGCCCAGATAGGAGATTATTACATGGACTATATTATCCTAGACTTGGGCTCTGATGTGAACATTCTTACTAGGAAAACTTGGGAGGGTATGGGAAAACTGATACTAGTATGGTCTCCTATACATCTCCTATTAGCAAATCAGATGAAGGTTTTACCTATCGGTAGACTAAATCAAGTTCCTGTTGAGATAGAGGGACTTCACACTTATGCAGAATTTGAGGTGATCAACATTGTTGATTATATCAATCCATATTGTGCACTTTTGGGGATCAATTGGGCCATTGATAACCAAACTATCATCACTTTCTAGAAAATGATACTCACATTTGAAGATGAAGAACTAAGGATGGTCGGACAACTTGATACTCTAGAAGGACAGATGTGTGTCGAGTAGGTGAATAGTGAAGGATAGGGTGGATATCTGGACCACATCTATAACATTATTTTTGCAATGAATGATTATGTGAATCCAACGACTAACAAAAAAATCACTTGACGAAGCGTTAGCTCCTACACATTAGATTCTAAAGAAGCTCTGGAAAATTTGGAAAACCAATTGCATGAAGTGTCCATGAGAAGGTGTGCAAGAATTACAAAATCCATGCGATGGGTAGGTATTGAGGTACGTGATCTACCTACTTATGAGGGATTTCCTAACTTGGAATCTTTTCTTACAGAATTTGAATAAAATTTTACAGAGCCTCAGTGCTTGTTAGCCCTGGATTTTGCACTAAAGGCTACACCTGCAAGATGGTGGGTTGCACATAAATAATCTATCTCAGAATGGCCTCAATTCTAAAAATTGATGGAGATCCGATTTGGAGAGAAGCTTAGTTATACTGGCCAGAAGAACACAGGATTTACTAATCCTGTCGAGCACTTTGAATATTGTCGTGTGACATGGGAGGTATTTCCTTGATAGGAATGGGTCCATCAGTTTTTACACACATTGGATATGGTACCAGGAAACTAGTACACGTCGGTCAAGCTGCGACGAGGAACAATAGAATAGGAAGATTTAGTTATCATATTTAATTGGACGTTTGAATTTGTTGATGATAATCTGTTGATTGATGTTGCTCTACAAATAATTAAGAGTAATATATTTGAAGATATTTTTGTATCTATTACAAATTTTAACTAGAGGAATGCAACAATCCAACACTAGATGGAGTGTTATAATGTAACATGCGAACCAAATGATGATGATCCCCGCGATATAAAAATTCCTGAATATGAAGGCACTCACACAGTGGAAGGATAGGGTGTTTGAGTGACAAATTTAAGAGTCCGTTAAAAATCAAGAAAGCAAATATTGGGTCTATAGAAAATCCAAAGTTTGCCAATATTGGAGATTATTGGGATGATGAGACTGTTGGAAATATCATGAATTTACTACATGAATTTTAGGATCGGTTTCCCACAAAATTTTTAGAGATGAAAGACATTATTAGATATTTTAAAGAAATGAATACCCTATTGAATCCTAGCTCGAATCCTATTAAGAAGCGACCGTACCTATTGAACCCACAGTACAAAGAAAAAGTTACGACTAAGTTAGATTGAATGTTGGATGCAGGTATCATAGAACCTGTCGAAGAATCTTAGTGGATCAGTTCGATGAGAGTGCAAGATAAGAAGACTACTGGTGAAGTGTGTATTTGTGTTAACCTAAGGAAACTGGATGATGCCTACTTTCATGACCCATTTTTAACTCCGTTTAGAGATGAGGTATTGGAGAGTGTTGGGGTCAAGAAGTTGATTAATTTATTGATGGGTTCTATGGCTACCATCATATTATAATCATGAAGGAAGATCAACAGAAGACCACCTTTACGACGTAGTCGGGATGTTTCCAGTATACGGTCATGCCCTTTGGACTCAAGAACGCTCCTGCTATTTTTTCCAAGATAATAGTGGATGCTTTCAAGTATTTTATTCATAAGTTTCTTGAGGTCTATTTTGATGACTAGACTGCATTTGGGCTCATAAATATCATATTGAGAGCCTCATAATGATCTTGGAACGATGTTGTTAGTATCATATTTCATTGAATGTAAAAAAATGTATTTTTGTGCCTGGTTTGGAATTCTGTTGGGTCATGTGATTTGTCGCAATGGAATCTTGGTATATCTTGCTAAAATTGTGATCATCGTCGACCTGCCACCACCCTTGACAGTAAAGCAGTTGAGAACAACTATGGGACATACAGGGTATTACCATAAGTTTATCAAAGGATATGTAGAGGTGACTATTCCCATGGATAAATTTCTAAATAAGGATGTTAAGTTTTAGTGGATAGAACAATGCCAATAGATTCTAGATCTCCTGAAGAATAAGATGGTTACATCACCCATCCTAGTTTTTCCAAACTGGAAGAAAGAGTTTAATGTACATGTCGATGCATCATCTGTCATGCTTAGAATTGTACTCGCGTAGCCATATAATGGTGCTACTAATCATCATATTTCCTTTGCTATCCAAAAATTGTCAACCATAGAGAATAATTACACTATGACCGAAAGAGAAGGATTAGCTATGGTGTATGCACTTCAAAAATTATGACACTATCTCCTGGGTGGACATTTCAATATGTTCACATACGATTCAACATTGGAATACCTGGTCAATAAGCCAGTGTTGGGGGGGAATATCTATCGATGGCTTCTCCTCTTCCAAGAATTTGATTTTGAGATCATTTTGAAACCTAGTCAACTGAATTCAAGAGCGAACCATTTGTCTAGAATAGAAAGTGGAGAAGAAATTGGTAATCCCAATGATAGTCTTCTAGATGCACAATTATTTGCGTGTAAGATGTTTGATGACCATTATAGATGTATTATACAATTATTGAGTATGGGATATGCACCAGCTGGACTCACTACAACACAAAAGAAACAATAAGTTGTGAGAGCTGCATATTTCTAGTTGATAGACAGATAATTATACAAAATGGGATGAGATGAAATTATTCGTCCCTGTGTCTTGGATAATGAGAGTCCAATGATATTGAAATAAGTGCATGGTGGTGTCGTAGGAGGCCATTGTGCAGGAAAATATACAGTGCGAAAGATATTACAAGTCGAATTGTGTTGGCCTACTTTGCATGTAAATGCTCGATATTATTATCACATATGTGATATCTACCAGAGAACTGAAAAGTCATCACGATGAGATGAAATGCCGCTAGTACCTTAGATAGCTTTATAGGCATTCGAAAAATGGGTTGTTGATTTTTTCGGACCTATTAATCTCCCAGAGAAGAGAACAGGTGCACGATACATCATCATTGTGACAAATTACTTAATTAGATGGGTTGAAATAGTGCTATTCAAGGATTGTACTGCTGTGATTGTTGCTAAATTTTTGTTCAACAATGTTGTAAATAGATTTGGATGCTTGAATATTTTGATAAGTGATCAGGGCACACCTTTTGTCAATTATTTGATCAATGAATTAACTGAAGAGTTCCAGATTCAACATAGGAAGATGACACCATATCACCCACAAGTCAATGGTGATGTCGAGGCATTCAACAAGATCTTGGAGAACACATTAACAAAGATCAACAATATTAAAAAATATAATTGGTACCAGAAGGTATCTGCGGTACTATGGTCATATCGCATGAATTTTAATAATTTGACAGGCCAAAGTCCATTTCGTCTAGTTTATGTACAAGAGGTTGTCATGTCTATGGAATATATTGTACTCATTCTAAGGATAACTCTGATTACTAAAATGACTGGTCTTGGCACTGTCGAAGAAAGATTGTAGCAACTTGTACAATTGGAAGAAGACATGGTTATCATAGGTTGTCAATAGAATGTTGAAAAGGTGCCACAAAAATCTTGGCATGACCAAATTTCATGTACCCAATTAAATAGTTTCCAAATAAGACTACTCGCTAATAATGTTCCACCAACCTACTAGTTCTCTAGGTTGAGATGAAGACATAAATTTTGTAATAAGGGGATATGGGAACCAAAAGTAATTTATTTTACCATATTCACATTTAAATGGGTCAGATAAATGATAAATTATAAGAAAATAAGGTGGCATGGGTTGATGAATACACTTGGAAGCTTGTGGAGCCTTTGGATGACTAGATTCCCCACACACTTGGCATGATCTTCATCCAAATGCGAACACATGGGTTGTAATGTTATTGGAGAGTGATTTGGTGTAAAATATCATATAATTATCCAAGGAATTCAAATAGTTAAAGGGGAGTAACTCCCATGGAAGGGGAAGAGACTAGAAGACAAGATGTGCCACTTGGAAGGAGATTCCATACACTATATGACAACAAATGATGAAAGATTCTATGAAAAGTATGAAAAAATCATACTTGATTATAGACATATGAAAAATATGACATGAAAGGGATAAAAATAGCCACCAAGAGGTTGAATTTTTGAGCTAGAGGAAGCCATTCGAATAGGGGAAATAATTGGAGCATGAAGAGAAAGACAAGTGTCATGAGAGTTACTAAACCACTAAGATGAGTTGGAGGAATACCATGGAGGGAAATTAGACCTTAGGAGGCCTCATGAAGTTAATAAAAATATTTCATGAGGAATTCGAATGGATTTTGATAATTTTTTAATTCACCTTTGGCATTTTGGAGAGACTTTTCTTGTCCATTGCATGGTGAGTGTTCACTCTTTCTGCTTGTGAACCAATTTCGAGGGAGTTAGATTCCTTTCCAATTTGGTTGATGGAGAGTCCATTCAGACCTATAATTGGAGCTTAATTAAGGATTTTTATTTGCATTTTGAAATACCATACATTCAAATTCTTGTCTATTCCCCTATTCTCTCATTCCTTCTTCTCCATTCCCCCACACTCTCATGTTGAAGGCGCTCTTGTTGGGATGGTGCTTGCGGTTTTATGAGTATATTTGGATCCCAAGATGTGAAATATGATGTATGTATCTGTAATTTAATGTAAATATTATCTATAAGTCTAAATATCAATAGCACATATGTTAGAGGCTCACATTCCCATGTTCTTGAATAACTAGTTTTCATGGATTTGGCTTCAATATTGAAGTAGCTTTATATAAGATTTGTATGAGGACATTCCTATGATTTTGATGATGTTGTGGAATCCATATATTATGTAATTCTCTGTAATTACATTCCCATATTCTATGAATCTCTAAATCCAAGAAACTCATGTGTGAAAAGCTTGCACTCTCATGACATTGTATCGCTAGTTTTCAGGGATTTTGGGTTCAATCATGAAGTAGTTTTATATCAGATTTGTATGAGGGTTATTCTCTGAGTTTGATGCTGTTGAGAAAGCCAGTTATGATGAATTACTCTGTAATTTTATTTCCATATGCTCTGTGTTTTGAAATTCAAGAAATCGATATGTGAAACCCTTGCAATTCCATGCTACTAATTCACTAGTTTTCATGTATTTAACTCCCATATTGAATCAGTTGTATACCAGAATTGTATGAGGGGATTTATATGGTGTTTATTACTATTTGGGAAGCAAATTGTATTCTGTATATGGTACCTATATGTCACATCCTGATTTGAACCTTTAAATCTACCTTTCATATGTCAAAGTCGAGCTAGTTATGCAATTTCCCCATAACCAATTTCACTGAAAGTCATCAAATGAATGTGGAACTATATAACCAGTTTGAGAAATAATAACCATGTGTAATGAAACCCCTTATGTTTGATATAAGTACCCATACTCTTCTCACAAAGTTGGTAGGGTCGTACTTGAGTTGGGAATCCAATTTTACCTTCACCCTTGGGGGAATTTGACCACAATTTCCTATGTAAAATTGCATTGTTTCTCCCTAGCCATAAACCAGTTTGAAGGAGATTAAATTCAGATAAAAATTGTTTAGAGTCCATGTGGGAATTTTCTAAGACTCACCCTATCCTTTAATTTCAAATTCGGCACCATTTGGTGAAAGTTGAAAGCCTCTAGAGTCATGATTAGTTAAGCTCGAATTTTGCCCAATTTGTAATTTTCTCCAAAATCCCAAGTAGGGACATTACAACGACATGTCAAGAAAATAAATTTCAAGTCAGAGATCTTGTTCTTCTATATGAAAACAAGTTTTTGAAGCATCCTGGAAATCTTAGGACAAAATGGATGGGACCGTACATTTTTATCCATATCACTGAAGGAGGAGAAATGCAATTGAAGAAGTTATATGGAACACATTTCAAGGGATTGGTGAATAGAAGTTGGATAATTCCTTACCTAGATAGCTGCAATATCATCGACTGATATTTCAAAAACAGTTCAAAAAAAAATTTGAAATGCAAAAAGATAAAAGAGAAAATAAGAAAAGAGATAGAAAAGACAAAAAGTCGCAGATTTATGAGTGTTACCTTTGAAAAAAAAAATTATGAGTGTTGTTTCAAATTTATCCATGCTATGTCGCAAGTGATATGTATTTCAAGGAAAAAGAAAAGTGGTCATAGACTATCTTTCTGTCGAGGAAAAAGAAAATTGGTCTCAGACTATCTATCTATTGAAGAAAAATAAAAGTTGTTGAAGGACCTCTGTCTATGACAAGAAAAGTAATGTGTAGCAGGATCTAGACCTATCATAGAAAAACAATTGCTATCGCATAGGGAATTTTGGTTGAAAGTGGCAGTTGGATAATAGTTAATTTAAGGATGCGGGAGATTTCAATGTTGTGCTTTTTGGTCACTTATGTCTGTAATGAACAATAAATACCATTGAAATGACACACGAAGTGACGATTTGATTAGTGGTTTCCTTGTAATGATTATAAAGATTGCTCCATGTGATAGAATCATTGCCACCTTTCCATTTATTACCCGATCATGTGAAGGAAATAATGATTGAGCATGTGAATATATATCATCTTCATGGCGATTTTTCATTCATTTCTATTGCATCCGACTAAGTATGATGAGATATTTTTCTACAACCATAAGAGTCAAGGTGATGTTTCATAGAGTATGGTATTTTCCATTTCCAGTGAGAGCACCATTTAAGAATCAGACATCAATACTCTTTCACCTATGCCTATTAGGGAAGACACTGCATGATTTTTTCCACCATCACCTACAATCACAAAACAAGTTGCACAGTCACCAATGATTTCACCAGTTATGTTATGACTAGACCCACCTAGCAGGTCAAAAAGGAAATGATAAGGTACCCACAAGAAGGAAACAAAACCACCACTAGATGATGAAGAAGTAGGATCTGCATCCATGCTGGTAGACGATGTACCACCTAGACCAACCGATGTGCCTAATATCAGACTTGGAAAAAATTGATAGTACCAATTGGTAGGACCAACCATACTGAAATGAGTTAGGGTAATGATGAACATAATTCCAAACTTGCAAAAGATGGGATTTGTTGACCACTACTTGCACAAGTTTCTAGAATTGAAAATGAATAGGTACATGGCTATTGTCCAAGAGACAGAGGAATGTCCAAGAAATAGAGGAAAAAGATAAGTCCTGGAATAAGGACAAGCACCAGATCGAAACGACTGTTACACTAGCTTGCAACAATTTTACTGATGAAGGCATCACTCCTGAGATGTTTTTAGAATCCAAAGTCTTTCAACTTGGAGAAGTTGCATAGAACATACACAAGAGGGTTGCAAAGTTGGAATTGCAAGTAAAATCCAGTTCATCTCTATAGTTACTGGAAGAAGGGAAAAAAGCAACAATTGAGGATGCGACAAGGATAGAAGAAGAAGAGGCACTTTGTGCCAAGGAGGTCGATCAAGGTTCCCAGTCATGGGAATATTTGATTGATGATGAAGAACTAGAACAAGTAATAGAAAAACTGCGTATTGCCAAGGTAGAGGTTGGCCAACTGAAAAATGAAGTAAAAAAGCTACCTATAGTAGAGAAAATGGATAAGGTCGCTAACATGAAGAAACTACAACAACATGTCGTAGAACTGCCAACATAGCAACAAAAGAGAACTGGCAGGGTCAAATATTTATAAGAAGAGGCATAAAAAGTTACAAGTGTCATTCAACCTGTATATGAAAAAGTGCAATAATTTTTGGCGTCAACGGTACTTACAACTTTGGAACGCTTCAGTTCCAAACTTGTGGAAAACTTGAAGAAGACAGAAGCAAAAGTGCAACAATAGAATGGACATGTAGTGAAAATATTCCAAGATTTTCAAAGCACAATCACAATCACATAATTTTCATACTAATATAGCTTAGGATGAGCCACAGGTGAGTGTTGGGGGCCTATTGGTCCTAAGAAATGCTAGACATAATTCTTCGAGAAAATAAATATTCCTATCACAAGACAAGAAAGAGTTGTGGCGGAAGGAGTTGCAACAAAAGGAGCTGCGTTGGGAGAACCTGTGATGAAAAGAACCATGACAAAAGAAAAATAAAGAAGTTGAAAATAAGAGTTTGACTAATTTTGGAAAGAGTTAGTTAGACTAAAACCTTTCTTTTAGTAATAAATCTTGATTGTATTTTTGGGCTAATAGTGCCTATTTTTAGATGTAACTGAATGTATTGAAATCGAAAGGAAACCTACCTTCTAACAATTGTGAGTTAGTTGATGGTTGGATCAATATTTGTAAAAGCTTATAAAATCACAAACCCAAGTTGTGCACGGTTTGATCAAGTATAGCCAGTCAAAGAGAGAAATAGGATTGATCCAGGCTATGTGGGGATAAACGATTTAGAGAAGAAGAGAAGAAATGTATAGGCCAAAAACAAAGAGCGTGATATGGGAGAAATATGTACGAATTGTAAAGAATATCAAAAGAAGAGTCTACAAGCTGAGTGTGTAGACCAAAGGTGCTAACCTATTTCTCATGCTAGATGAATAGCACCTTCGTGGTTTTTCCTAGATGGGTTTCCATGTTACATCTTGTCTCTGTGTGTTTAATGTGTTTTTTGTGTCGAATGAATAATTAATATAGATGATCTTATTTGAATGTGTCTCACATACTTAAATGGTGAATGAACTTATATTTGTGTCGCATCTTAAATATGCATTAATGCTTCATGATTAAATGATGTTATTTATGTCGATGGATCAGTAGATATTTATCTTGAATGAATAATTAATAAAAAAGGTTTAATTATGGTTTCAATCGAGTGAATTGATCTTGCAGTAAGGAAGAAATCCCTGACATAACTGCGTGAACTTGGTTATGGTTTTTCCCAATAGATATCTTGGGTGAGGCTTCATCTGCATCACAGGTGTTGCCGACAGAGTCCTGCTCTATCGGGTCGATATTTTGGGATTTGCTGACGAATGAGGAATTTGAACCTGGGTATAATGAAAGTACATCAACATGATCCCTAGATGTCACCCACACAAGAAACCCTAGACAACCACCAAAAAAATCAAAGATGACTTTTTGTCTTCAAGATGATACAATAAAGAGAGATAGGCTTTTATTTATATCCTCTTAAAGTCCTTATAGAAGGACCCCCCTTATAATTCTTTATTGACTTAGGGTTTCTTAAGAAACCCTTTCTATTGGAGGGTTAACAAACATAAAATTATAATTTAGAATTTTGATGTCTTTAGGAGTGGGTACTAGGGTCAAGATAAAAGGTAGAGTGAAATGCTTAAGGTGGGCACTAGCACATATGAACAATAAGAAAGGGTTAACACAAGACCATAAACCAAGGATGGGTAAACTCCCCTTCAAACCACATCACCAAAGGTGTAACCACAAGGTGTCAAGACAACCCTATTACCCACAAGACCAAGAAAAACAAGGTGGGAATACAACCACAAGACCAAGGGTGTAATCAAGGAGGGAATACAACACATTTATATCTATCTCAAATGTACAAATGTTCCATACAATAAATGAGAATTATATCATCATTGTATAAGGAATTTCCACACCAATGTTATCAAAACCGGACCAATGATCGAACTGACACAACCCAAAATGTGAATTGCACTAGAAGCCAGACTAGAACTGAAAAAAAAACATGAAAAAAACCATTATACTAAAAAATAAATAAAATATGCATATTGTTAAAGAAAACATATGTATTCATGTGTAATGTCCCCTTCCAAGTTTCAATGTGTGGTTACTGTGGTTGTTAATGTGGGACAAGTTAGAAGGTATTCATTTGTCATTTGTGGCCATAGAGTCCATTCTGGATAAGGCAAGAAGTCACTACAACAGAGGGAAGTTGGTATTTTAGTAACTTGCCATGTACAGGATGATCTTCTTCAATACTGACATATATTTTTAGTTGATGGTCCCCAACTCTCCTATGCATAAGAAGAGTCGTTTTAGCCCATATAAAGACCTATAATTTGCTTACATTCTCAAGTCATAATTTTGTAGTTAATTTAAACCTCTTGAAGTTATGTGCCACTGAATTTATAAGTTTGATCAATATTAATAATTCCCTTTACATAAATTTGAAGGTTGTTTATGGTATTGGTGTGGTCTATGGTAAATCGGAGTATGTAAAGACAAATATAAGTTAAGTGAAAACCACTTGAAATATGATATAATAAATCAACATTAAATACCTACAGGATCTTTAAGAAAAAAAAGTATCTAGGCTATTTCCCAAAGTGTTTCACGAAGCTAGTAAATTAAGAAACTCTAATTATCATCAACATATCAGTGAATTAATTGAATAGGGATTTGGTAGTAGTATTGGTGAAGTGTTTGACATCAATTCCCAACCAATCCTCTTCATATAATCTCAGTTTGTTTGGAACATAATCCTACAACAATATTGTTGAAATTCACCACTAAGTGTTTAACTCCAAACCATAAAAATAAATTTAGCTCATAATTGGTTGTGGTATATTACATCACTTGCACACATATGATTCCAAACCATTAATACAAAAATACAAAAATATTCACATATACATAGCAAGGAATCCAATTCAATGGATGAGGAATACAAATAAGCAAATCTGAATTCAATGGATGAAGAATACAAGAATAAGCTAAGGAAGGAAAAGTACATGGAATACAAGAGAAATAACAAAGCACAAGGAAATTCTTACTCTCCTCCCCAACCTCAAAATATATGGACCAAAATCCCTTTACCTCTGAACACTTCTCCTTTGCCTTCATCCAATTGAAAAGATGCACACTAATGATTTAGACTTGAAAGTGGATGTAGTCAATGCCTCAATCAAACTCACAATTATTGTTCCCTTTGTAGAACTGGTTAAGTTTCCCTCACAAATGGAGAAGGTACACAAAATTATTCGAGATAGAGGAACCTTTAGTGGAATCCATGGAAGATGCCATATAAGAATTCCTTGTAGTATTACAAGATATGAAACATGATAAGAGAAATGGGAGCCATTCACCTTATTACATCACCTTGATGATCAATAATATTCTTTTTCACAACTGCATGCTTCATGCAGGAGCATCAACCAACATTATAAATTTGAAATTCATGCAACAATTAGGAATGACTACCAATAAACCTTATAAAAATGTGTGGCATAGATTCAAAACCTGTTCAACTTCACATTCTTATCAAGGTCTTAAAATTTAGTGTTCCTTCATATCTAGGTATCTCTGTATTGATGGGAATTGTAGTTAATGATGTACCTGATCTATGATGGAATGCTTTTATCTAGGATATGGGATGCGAGTTTGGTTGGTATTCTACAAATGGAATTATCATATGCCAACATCCCAACTTGTGATGGATATGTCACACTCCATAGGGGACCAACCATGATATATCAAGTATAAGATCATGGGGAACCAATGAATGAAGTGTTGTACATTGATGAAGAGTGTGGGAACCTTAGGGTTTATACAAATTCCTTAGGGAGAGAAATATTAGAAACCAATAACAAGGAATCATACTACCACCTACCAAGACATACCATGCTTAAAGATACCAAGACAACAAATTCCAAGAGGACTCATCCTACGACCTACCTAGTTGGAAGAAAAGAAATATTGCCTTCACAATCTAAGCCAATCTCTAAGTCAAATTTTTGGCCATCATTTCCCAATTTTAAATGGAAACTAGGGAAAAATTCCACCTAAGCAAAAAGAAACTGATATGCACTATTATGTTTGTATCCTATGTTAGACATGATCATAATGTGTACATTTCTATTGTACTATATGATAATATTGTTTTCACATAATAAACACTTCTTTCTAGCAATTATTGTTAAGGATAGTTATATAGTCCAAAAGTAATACAACAGAAAGGAATTAGAGTTTGAATTGGATCAAGATAAATTGGGAAAAACTCAAAAGATATCAACAAGTATAAAATTATAAATATATATACATATTTTGACATGTTCCCAACAAAGGTTAAATTGAGTGAGTCTAGATTAGGAAAACTAGGCTTAAATTGTCACTAATCAGGAGTCAAATTTGGCTCATTATCAGTCACCAGTCAACCAAGTATGAGTAGAGAAGATCCTGAAAAAAAATCATTTGGAGTCCAATTAGAGTCAAATTCAACGAATTGCAAGATTGACTTGTGATATGAGTGGTAACTATGTTGTATAGTTTTGTGGGATTCATAAGCAACATGCCAAATTATCCCTCAAACATTCAAAGATATTCAACGCAGTAAAATCACAAAATAAATATGAAAAAAATCAAATACGATGACTTACCTAAAGGGAATAACTTTCCTTGTACTAAGATTTTAACTTTCAGATCAAATCTTTCCTCTCAGAGGCAAGTAAATAACTGGAACAAATTGGACCTTACTTAAGGGCATAAAAATACATGAGAGAGAGACCATAAATGTTGATAATAAGGAAAAAAGCATACAAGAGAAGAACCAACCACCAAAATAGGCATGGCACAGTCAATATCAGCCCCAAAAAATCAACCAACATGCCAAACTATCCCTTAAATAGTCAAAGACAGACAATGGAATGAAATCATAGCCACAATAAGTAACAATATGGACTTGCACGCGTGAAGGAGGGAGAATGAAAATTGTTTTAGAAACCCGATAAAGGACAATGCTAAGTAAGGACAGGTTTGGTGTTTCAAGTATACCTAAAAACCAAATAACGCTCAAGCATATACAACCTTCAAACCATTTGTGTCATAAACAAGTGTGTCTGCAAAACCTAGAGCAGTCGTGCCAAAACAAATATCAAATCCATAAATACATCGCTCTCAAAAAATGCTATACTAGTTCTTATATCCTATTAAAGACCTCTGTTGATGGCCTGTGTTGTAGGTTGCTGAATAAACTACAAGGCAATCAACAAGAGGAGATATTCCAACCAGAAAGGCTTCAAATAAATCCCCCACAGAGATGATTCTATTGCCGATTTGTTTGATATAACTAACTCCTATGGATACAAGACCTCCACTAGCACAAGGTTTTTTAGATCCAAATGGATCTACTCTTCCTCCAGAGAAGATCTAGGAAATTTTTGCAGTAACTGAGGATTGGTCCATCTAAGAAAACCAGGACAATAATTGTGGATAATTTTAAATAGAACAATTAGGTCTATAATTTGTGACAAGGAAAGATTAACCCAACGTATAGAAATTTAAATCAGGCCTATTCTTTTCCAACTTCGAATGAAACTGAAAAAATTACAATTGTACTGCTTTATCCAAAAGTATTATGTGTATAATTGTTCTAGCAGAGTAATACTAATTCAAAAACCAGTATGGGAAGAAGTGACTGTTCAATGGTTGCAATTATTGGCATATGGATTAAATAACTAAATCTATTTAATGCATAAACAACACATTAACATTGTAATGAAAAATCAATACAGTAATTAGCGTGTTTGATAAATACGAAACATATGATCAATTTCTCAGGAAGATAAAAGAATAACTAGAATTCACTAAAGAAATTAAATGAATATCCAAAAGATGACATAAGAAATAATGTACATTTTATTGAAATTGTAAGAAATTACAATCCTGCAAAATTACAGAGCATCTTTGGTATGTCCTTTGTGATTCTTTTTCCTATAGTCCTATAGAGTTACTCCCGCGAGATGCGCCCCCCCACACCTTTTGACAGACATCCCTTCTCTTTAAATATATTGCAATAATTTACAAAGAAATAAAATCCTCCCAAGATATGGGGTTACACCATATCAATTTTAATATTTTCCAAGGGAATACCGCCGCTTGAAAAATACATCCAATAAATCCTCTATATCATGATACTAGGCATGTTCAAGCTGCAGTTGATCCTTGCAAATCAAGGAATGGATCTCTCTTTTCTTAACATTTTCCCATTCTCGGAGGAAGAGGTCAATCCTCATCTATGATGTCAGATGTGACTCAATCTATTCTAGCCAGTATAGAAAGCCTAGAAATTTTTTCAAGGTGAACCATCTCTTTTTACAGGACACCTGTCCATCTTGAATGATGGACTCTACTAGTCCATAGACATTTTCCCATGTTTCTAGTGAAATATTGATTCTCTTCTGCTTAATCTTGTCTAGGATTGGTATATCATCAAGTCTATCTCTGATGTATTTATTCCAATCCACTAGAGTTTCATAGGCTCTCGTTGTTTCATTCCTCTTTTGATTGTTATCATAGAGGAGGTCAGATTGGCATTCAAAGGAATTATATGTTTCTTGCATCTCCCTCAGTCCTTCAAAGAGACCAACCATTCGTTGATAAAGGTCATCATGAATTTTATAAGCTAACTACTTGAATTCTTCCTCTGTGAACTTAGAGAATGAAGAATCAACAGATATAAATTCAAAGTCTTTGAGCTTCTATTCAAGGGTGGAAATTCTTTGTGTATGTTTATCATTCAAACCTTGTGCTTCTTCAAGTTGTTGCTTGATAATATCATTCTGGTTGTGGAGTTGCTTCATCTTATCTTCATACTCATTCTTTAAGTCATGCAATTCCTATTTGTGTTGTACATTTTCATGTGCTTGATCCTACTTAGACGTCTTTAGTTCTTGTTATTTTTCTTCAACTTCCTTATTAAGCAAGGAAACTGATTCATAATTTGCTCCTACAAAGGATCCCATGGCAAATTGTAGTCTCTAAGGCCTCCTACTTAACATCGTTGGAAGCTCTCTTCCATACGATATGATTTGGTACTGAACCTTACTTAAAGGCCCCCTCTCTAGATCTTTTGGATCCTTTTTTTACTGCAACTTTCTCCTTCCTACTCCAAAATTACTCCCCCAATGAGACGATTACGTCATCACCAAAATCTACCACTTCCTCAGCTATTGAAATGGATTCTTCAGAGTCAGTGACTATAGGGGAAGGTTGGGAAGTGTTAGGGGTAGGGATTGAGATATTGACTGAGGGAATAGTAGTAGAAGGTGTGGAGGCACAAGAGGTGGGGGGTGAAAAGATGGAAGTAGGAATAGACATGATAGGTTTGGGAGAGATGGTAGGCATAGAAGAGCTACCAGGTTGTAAGACTTATGAATATGATTATGAAGATGTCAATTGGGTGAAATTAGTAGAAAACTCAAATGATGCTGAAAAAATGGGTAAAGTGGACAAAGGAGTAGCAATAGGCATAGGTCAGGATACTGCAGGTGTACCATTAATAGAAGTAAGGGTCCGGCAGAGATTAATCTCATAAAAATATTGTTTAAGAATTAAAACTTCAAAATTATCCCCAAGTACTCGGGTTGTTGAAACAATTGGTGGGAAAATGGTAGGAACTGTGATAGGGAATAAATAAGTGGAGGGAAAGATATCCTCCTCGAGATTTCTTTCAATCTCCTGTACACCAATGTTTGTAGGCGATGCTGGATCAACTTGCAGAAGTGGCTTCTCTATATTTTCTTCTCTATCCTTATACTTGAACCTATGGAAGGGTCTCCTCAACCTTTAGTTTCTTTGACTATGGAAAATAAACTGCCACATGTCCTTCCACTTATCAGCTCATTTTTTCTAAGATTTTCTTTATCTCTACTGACCTTAGCAAGGCCTAGAGAGTAGATGAAGGTTGGGCTCTTGTGGGACATTCAACAATAGACTTTACCTTATCTGTTGACTAATCAACAGGAGTAGAAGAAGTGTTCGCCAATGACTCCTTTGCTTCCCTTTCAACTGATTGTTTTTTGGAATTCTCTTCCATAGTTAATTGAATATTTCTGAAGTGTAACACCTTTATTTTGAGCTCCTTATGATTTTCAAAAATGAATCTTTTTTGCTGAGGGGAAGGGATTATGCTTACCACTACTGAAAAGTCATTAGCCCCTTGGTAGATTGAGTCATTGGGGTCTTTCTGATGGACATATGTGGTCTTCATGTGTTCTTGAAAAACATTATTGGCCAAGAATGACTTAGGGTCATGCATTATTTTGGGGGCCTCCCCTAACTTCATTGTAGTGATGGCCTTACCAAGAATGGAAACATGTGTATAATTTTGTATTGTCAAGAATCCCAAACCGAGGGGAAATTTGGGCCAACCATTTTTCTTGGATGTTGTAAGTTTTGGAAATACTCCATTAATAACAGTTTGAAAAGATATTTCTTGCATCACCATCCTATATGGTACTATCCTGGGAAGCAAATGAACAATATTGCTTCCCCAAATTCTAATGTAGGCGAAGTATTCACCCACATACCAATCCCCCGTGGTTGAGATCAATTCCTTCTCTCTGTTAGAGAATGTAGGGACATCCCCTTTTGATATTTTCTAGTACATAGACCCAATGAAATGATCGCAGATGTCATAAATGAGGGGTGGAAAATTATCCTCCCATAGAGATGAACAATAGATATGGATGGGGAGTGAAGTCCTTGTCCAATTCCATCCCATAGCTGGGAAAGGAGATGTTGCATAGAATACATCCATAACATAGGCTGAAAGATAAAAAGAAGGCTCTCTGGATGCTGGATATTTCTGGTACTTATTGATGGCCTCGTTCAAGACGACTGACAAAATATGAGCCCAATTGAAGGATTCCCTTCTAGTAAGGACATGATGGTCAAGGAGTTGCAATTCCTATTTAAACACTGTACAGTTTGGAAAACCATACTGTCTGCAAAGCATTGCTTCCAATAGAGAAAATGAATTCCTAAACAAAGATATAGGATATGATTTGTCAGGATTGGTGATGAATTCTGTAGGGTTATCTATCCATAATTTTATCATTTCCTCAAAATTATATTGAGTCATGGAATATTCAAGGAATTATTGTTGTGATGGGTTGAGGGCGTATTCTCTTGCAAACACCTCTAGGAAAAAAGAGGCCAATTGGGTCTGTGCACAATTACCAAAAGAGCATTCCCAGGGGTTTGTGTGGTCAAGTGCACACTTAACCAGATCTGTATAGGGAATGAATGGAGGTCTGGCCGCTATGAAGTGGAGTTGGGACTTGCTTATGTTAATGTAAGCTGACTAGTCGTGATAAATAACATAGAATTCATCTTTATCAAAGATGGCATAAATCCGAGACCAATCCAGGTAATAGGTTTTTGATACTCGCCCACTAGTGTCAGAGAAAAACCTAGCATTAGGGTCTTTGTTCTTTTGTTCGTTGAGAGCGGTTTTGGACCTTATATTCCTTGACATAGTTGTAGGATAGGATGTAGATTCTGGTAAGAATTTGGAGCAAAATAATAAAATTTTACCCAAGATAAAGGTAACGGAATTAAACTGCTAAGAATCGAGAGATTCAAAAAAATTACCAATAAATAGCTTGAAATCAAGAGGATTTGTGGGCTCGGTGAAAAAATCACAGCAAAATATTCCGCGTAGTTAAAAATCACAAATTAAAATGATGAACATATCATAAAATTCAAATTATTTAAATTACCCATTTCGAACGACGAAATAGATCTAAGCTGCAGATTTCAAAGAGATCAATGGTCAAGATTACAGTGGGAATTGTGGAGATAAACTTCAACCAAATTTTCAAATTTTGATCTATGTAATCCGCATTACGGGTTGTGGAATTTCGAAATGATATTTATGACCAAAAATTGATTTCTTGGCTTCCACAATCCACAATTCGCATTGGGGGTTATGGAATTGCAGGAGCGTGATTTCGCAATTTTATTATTTATTGAGCTTTTGATTTCTGCAATTTGCATTGTGGGTTGCGAAAATTAAAAAGATGAAATTTTATTACGACAAGATTTATCGAAATTCGCAATCTGCATTGTGGGTTGTGGGTTGTGGAAAAGAAAAAATACCAAATAAAATAAATTTTCAATATCCATAATCCGCATTTGCAGGAAAACAATCTTCAAAACCTCAAAAAAAAGGACTTCCGCTATCCGCGTTGCGGATTGCGGAATGCAGGTTGTAGAATAGAAAAAATAACAAATAAAAGAGGTTGCTCCCACAATCCACAAAACCAAAAAAAGGCTTTGATGCAAATTTATTCAAAACCAAAACATGGAAAGACATAGCACTACAATAACCATGAATCAAACCCCATAGGCAAAGATAATAACCTCATAGGTTACCTTAGTGACAAATAAATGGGGTTTCCATTTTAGCAGATGAAATGGGATTTGTTGTTGCTAGAAACAAATGGTGACTCACTGGGTGAAACAGTTATCTATGTACAAATCATCTTAATAATTTCAAACGAGATATCTCAGGTAGAAAAATATTTTAGTTTATAATCAAACGTGGGTTCATAAGAGTACAACCGGATCTAGTAGAAGTAGTTTTATATAATTGTCATCTTCCCATCCAAGATCATTGATAATGATGCTCAATGGATAAAAGAGGCTCAGAAGCAATAAGGTATCCTTGTAAGATAAATGTAAGCAGAGGAGGGCATTTTGTAATAAACCTATGGGAAAACTTTGATCTATTTCAATACCATCAAAACGACAACCACCTTGACTGCAGATTGTTTATTAGTGATTTTATCCCTCAACACACACACACACACACACACACACACACACACACATATTCTCTTTAAAAAAAAAACAACAACTTAGTTGAAACAAGACCATTTTCTTGGTAAAGTGCAATGCCATTCACAAATCCTACCTAGAAACTGAACAAGCTATCTCTATCAGGAGACTCATTGTATTTTAGTTTTTACACTAAAATAAATCACCATGGCTTGGTAACCACCTATCAGTAATCCCAGTCCAAAGTAGGAACCATGAACATGGTCAGGCTGGCTTGTGATAAGACCCCATGTCCTTGAATACAACAAGTTGTAGTTAAAACAAAACAAAACAACATTATTTACAATGTAAATTGCAAGCCATTGCACTAGATTGGTAACCATATATCGATAATGTCATTCACTGAACATCTCTATGAACATTATAGGATGGCTTGTGATAAGACCCCCTATCTTGCAATTTACAATTATTTAGGTGAACTTTTATTCATTTTCAAGGTGATCAAGGTGAGATTAGAAAAAAAAAGATTGAGGAGCCTGTGAATATTTACTACCAATCACCAATGAGGCATCTGACACGAATACCAAACTACTCCTAAAGGTTCAATCATCATTATGAGGGTTTGTAAAGATAGTGATTCCAGGAGGGAAATACTCAAATTCAAAAAGTTTACATAGATGTTTGATTATATTCCCATGAAAGAATTATTTTAGATATAAATTGAGTAAAGGTGTTTGAAATATCCAACATGAAATTTCTCAGTCAAAAATCTTGAAGATGAACTAATCACCAACTGTAGACAATTGTTGTGTTAATACCATGTTTTGTGAAAAAATAAAATCACAACAAAAAATAAACCAAAAAAGGATAAACAAAGGAAACACACCTATGTACAGATAAGCAAACACTTACCTCAAATGATCCAGGAGGATCCAAGAAGGAATTTTTTTGAAGTCCTCCAATCTCAGCAAAACCAGCACCAGATCAAAGGGCTCATCAAGACGATTCCAACGGCATTCATTTCACCTCAAACGGACTCCATATGAGAAAGTTATCGCGTTCTGTCACTACTACATTTCGATCCAAAATCCGACGGAAAAATCCGACGGCGCGTAGATTTCTCTTTTTAAACCTACCAAAAATCACAAAGATAATTTTTTTTTTGAAAATGTGTCCACAAGCGTCGCTTAAGCGACGAATTGTCTCATAAGCGTCGCTTAAGCGACGGCTATCCTCATAAGCGTCACTTAAGTGAAGGCGCCTCATATTGGTCAATTATTTAAATAAATACACTTAATTGGTTTAGTTTTCACTCTACTGGAAATCTCCATAACTAAATTGTTTTTAGGCATGTTACCCAAGACAACAATGCCAGTAGTGTTATATATGTGGTTGCTTATGAAATTGTTATTGATATTGTGATTGTAAATCACTACAAAGGTTCTGATTGTAAATGATGTGCATTGTTTTAATTATGGTCTTTAATAGGAACTTGGTCATGACACCTACCAGACCAAATACAATCCTATTAAGAATGTTAAGACTAATATGGTACTGAGGAAATGAGGCATTGTGTGAAGCCTAGGAATAGGTAAACAATGGATTATTGGTAATGTTATATTCATAACCCATGGCATTGAAAGGTGGTTGTTACTCCATTAGTTTACCGTTGTTCATTTCCAATTATCTTTAAACCAATAAGGTAGATAAATGAGCTTTATTTAAACCTCCCTTTAGCCACTCTTAGCTTAGCGTAGTGAATCTATCAATTATATTAAACCTAAATAGTGAATGCCTATAGAATAACTACTATAGACCAAATTAAGCATATTATGATATATTCGTATGTAACATGTATTTGCATATCGTTATTGGTGTAATGGCTTGTGGCTAAAGGTGAGAGGCCCTTTGTTAAAGGCTCCCGTTGAAAGATGAAAGACTCGGGGTTTTCTTCGCTCCAAAGAATTCCCTCCTCGACTCTAGCGCTCTGCCCTATGCACAGTTTGCTCAAATTAACCACAGTACTGGATTTCGAGCGAATTGCAATTTCCAGGATAGAATGTCTTTTGCTGATTTGGGTGTACCACTGCCTGTGATAAATTTCTGTTCACTCGCTCATGAGTTTATGGGCATTAAACCTCCAGATCTGATGGTGCAGGCAAGGAGGGAAAATAGCACCCGGTGATTAGCATTTTCGTAAGGAAATTATGTCTATGAAGAAGGTATGGAGGAAATTTGGAGTTGCAGTTGTGGGTTTGGTGCTGCTATCCATGCTCGTTTAATTGGTATTCTTTCTCAGACTCTATGGTGGATTTCAGAGCAGTAAGTTCATCTGAACCCATTTCATTTTTTATTTGACTTGAATCCCCCTTCTCACAGACTGTTGTGTATGGGGAATCTGGATTTGGAGTACTTTGGCTGGGGCTGGGGCACTTACAGGTTTTTATGAAGCCCATTTGTGGAATTTGTGGTGGGTGTTTTTCATTTTATTCAACCATTTTGTCTCTCTGCTGTATACTCCTACAATGGGAATTTGGTGTATACCTAAATCCTTAGTACTGTGGGTGATTTTGGATTGGTATTTGCATTAGATCTAATTGAACAGCAGGTAGTGTGAGACATATTTCAGAATTTCATAAGTTTGTAGTTTCATGGTTATGATCTATCCTTCTGCATTGCTATTTTCAGCGACTTAGGCTAAATGTGGGGTTTGAGGGCAGATACAGTTTTAAAGCAGTTGGATGTGGCACATTAGGTGTGAAAGCTTAGAGATCACAGGATTAGGTATTCAAATCAGTGAGGCCTTAATCCCTAATGTTTGGATAGTGAAATGAAATACATCATCCTCGAAAGACCAAAACGGGATCTTAGACTATTTTGTTAGAGCTTAGGCTCAGATAGGAGTGGGCTGGAATTCCTACTGGTTGCATTGAAGGATTTCATCAATATGTTTGTGGTTCTTTTAATTATATTTCCAATAATGTCAAATGAAGATTCTTGTGGAACATGTGGACTGAGCAATTTCGCAGTTTTAGAGTGGTCTGTCTGAACTCCTAAAAGTTGTCCTTCGTTAAAGCTTCTAAAATTATTGAGTAGAACTGAACTAGAGATAAAGTAGAAACCTCCAATTTGATGCCTCCTGTTTCGTTCCCATATTGGTGTGCAACCTTGTGTCATTTGCTAACCATAGATCTTTGTTGTGAGTATGATTGAGGATCAGTATATTTTATGAAGGCATAGAGTAGTACACTACAAAATGGGTAGTGAGAATGCTTTATTGACGTCTTCACTAGCATACTGGATGCCCTTTGTTATGAGGAACTTGCATGTGATGAGTACTTCTGAGCAGCCTGATCTTATTCTGATGTTTCGAATCCTTTTTGTCTCTTTAACATCAAGGAAGTCATTTGGTTGTTCTGTAATCTATTGTAACTTGTACGTTTCTGTTGCAGGTTATATCGATGATGAAGGCCCTGCAACCCTGGTGAGAATACCCAGATTTCGTTTTGGCTTTCACAATTGAGAGTGTTTTATAACACACCTAATTTGTGCTTGGTCATAAGAATCTTCATTGTTTAGTAATAATATGGAATAGGATTTAGATCAGGTATACATGTTGTTAACTTGTGTAACATCAATATGTTGTTAACCCCACATTAAGAATTGAAGGAATGGTATTCAAAGTCAGTAAAATACTAGTTTTCGTTCTTGTTCTTTTGGTATGTAGTCAATTGTGCAGTAATATCATGAAAGTTTTCTCATGTTTTACTTGCTACCTTTGTTGTGTTCAGAACCAGACAGATACTCCCAGGATTGTCATTTTGTCTAAAGACGATGGTGCCTTACAACAAACAGAGGTAAGAGTATATGACTTATTACATAATTTTTCACTAAGATGAAGGGGTATGATCAAATTTCTTTGGTGGATTTTGCGACTTAGAGGTCAACATTTCAAATTCTAATGAATCCATCTTATACAATGTACATTCTCAATATGGCACTAACCACATTAGAAGTATCACCCTCTACATCTGCTCAGAACTATTGTTGTTCTTTTGTAAAGTATTAACAGCATTATTGAGTAATATATTGTTGCTTCCATAATATGTTGGTTTGTTGGCATCGGTGATCATTGAAAGAGAAATGAATTTTGATATTTCCTTCCTTTTCTCATAAAAACAAAGCTCTGTTGTTGGTTCTTCACTTTGCAGAGAAATCATTCTAGGCATCTGGATGATTTAAACCAATTGGGATCTGAAATATCGAAGGTTTCCAAGGATGAAATTGTAATAAAGTCCTCAAATTTCTCTGCAACGAATGTATGCTAAAAACTATCTTGTTTCACTTATATTAACATAACATCCTTTGTACTTTCTTTAGTGATTTTTTGGGGATTTCTATATTATTCCAATGACTGGTTTGGATTTTCGTTTTCCAGACAAAGCCATATATAGTTGCAAAAGACACTGACTTTGATGCTGGTTACAACTTCTATGGTGCAACTCATGGAAATCTGGATAAATTATTAACTAGGAATCCAATCTCAGGAGGTACACACATAAGATTCTATGAGCTTTGACACAACATTTTTAATTAATTTTCTTCAGTTAGTCTTGATCAATTGCCAGGGACAAAACATACCACAATATATTTCTGACTTTTGTTATGTATTTTTCTAAAAGTGAAGCTTCCTAACCACATGGATTTTTTTATTGTTACGGCCAGGACAGACAATTCAATAAAGAACCACTGGAATAGTTCAATAAAAAAGAAACTGGAATCATATATGGCATCGGGTCTCTCTATCTAGCTGCCAGAGTTTCCTACTTCTCAGCCAACCCTGCTACCTACTTTATCAACTGCTGCTGAAACATCTAGTGAAGTAGTGATGGCAGGCACTGTAACGGAGCAGCAATTTGTATGCAGTCAGGAATCTGCTTCAAGAGTTGGTATCCAATCTAGCTTGCTGCAAGTGGCAACAACTAGTACTTTGGATCATGGAGATAAGAATTTAGATCTCAAGAAAAATGAAAGTGATAGGAGATTGGTTGATGAAGTAAACGATTCACCCAATCCTCCTCTTCCTCTTTGCTTTGAGATAGATGGTAGTGTTTGTCTGACAGCAGATGGAATACCTGAATTTTCTGGTGTTGGCAGAGGCAAAGCAGCAATGTCTATGCCTTCTTATCAAATGAATGATTTTTTTGAATCTGTTGTATCAGGAAATACCTTCTCTGTTGGCAGTCCCTAGGAAGTTTCTAATGCCGGTAATATGTCAAACTGTTTGGCCTCTACTTCTCTTGGCTATCATTCCATAGCGCCTAGCTCTGATGCAGAGCACAAATATTCTTCATTTCTGAACAGATATCATATTTTGAGTTGTGATGTGGCCATGTCACCCCCCAATGCATGCACATCAGGCTTCTCTGGTTCATGGTCACCTCTTGGTTCTGGTGCCCTGGATGCATCTCTGAGCAGTTTTGTTGATAAAAAACAGTTGCTTAGCTCTCCTGAAAAGCCTATTTCTGCAATTGATGGTGGTACTTGTAGTTCTTGTGAGATATGGCACTGTGATGAGCTTTTACAGGTTTGCTTGCCTTCTAATGAGAGTTTATAGCTTGGTAATCAAGATGAGATGCCTCAATCAGCTATGCTGTCAATGACAGCTGATGTTAATAGGAAGGTGGTTTGTGAAATGGATGCTGGTGGTAATCCTGGTGTTCAATCAGAAAATCCAAATTCTGAGTCTTTGTTTTATGAACCACCCCGTCTGTCTAATTGGGATATTCCATTTGTTAATTGTGATCTGATAAATTCATGTGGCTATCTTCATCAGGCATATAGTCCACTTGGTGTTCGACAAATGATAATGTCATCAGTTGATTGTTTTTCTCCCCCTTGCAATCCATGGGGATACACTTTTAATGAGAATAGCCCAGAATCTATAATGAAGAGTGCTGCCAAGAGCTTTACAAATACTCCCTCTATATTAAGGAAATGGCCACGTGATGCTTCAACTCCTGTGGATGCAAACCAGAATGAAAAAGCAACAGATAGAATGAAAGCTCATGATAATTTAATCACACCTGGTTCACTAGGTAAGAAGTATAATGAATGTTTGGAATCTCCAGATGATGTGTGTTCTGACTACTGTGCAAAGGATGGCATCAGTGGACCTGGACTATGCCAAAGTAAAAGGAGGTACCTAGTCTCTCCACAGTATTGTTTGAAAACTAAACATTTTGCGCCTGTAAAATCAATGGAAAGGCATTTAGAATATGCGTCCGAAGCTACAAAAGGAACTGATGCTAGGTATAGAGGGAGTAGTCCATCTCCAAAGAAAAATAGTGGTGGCTTGGAAAGTCATGTTAGACAAAGTAACAGAGGCCTAGATCCAAGTGGTTGGAAAGCTTCAAATCGAGAATGCACTCAGAGGGATGTCAGGGATATGAACAAGATTGACCATGGTGCAAGGATACAAAATGTAGGTTATCTATGTTGTCTCCCTTCATTTTGGGTATTTGCTTTGAGATAAATAACCTTTCATTATTAGTGTGCAGGCTAGCATGCATTTGCATATTCTAAGGGATGTTGACATTTGTCACAACTTTGTGGCTTTCTTGAACACAAATTATGTGTTTTTTCTGTTTATTTTCTGTCTGCTTATTCGTTTCTCACATTGCATGTGTTTCTGCAATTTCTAGGTTTATGCCATTCTTCAAGTTTGGAATGACTTATAGCTCATCTCTATCTTTTCTAATTTCATTTCAGGGCATGGTTTGTGTGCTATTATCTAGCTGCAAAATAATGAATGGAAATTGTTTATTTTTATGGGTGCATCTTCTTTCGATTTTTCTTCTTTTAGTTGTTACTATCAAAGTTTTTCCTTGGGAGCACTTTATTGAGTTGTTTTTCTAATGCGCATTTTCTCATGCTTTCAGTAGTTCCCTTTCACGAATGTTGTAGCTGTGCACTCAGTATTTCATATTGATTGTATATGAATGATTCGGGAAGTTGCCTATGAAAATAAACAATATTTCTATTTGAAGCTTCTCATGAAATTCAACAGCCTTCGGCTCTTGCGGATGTAAAGCTTTGGAGTCCTTGTTGAGCAGAATTTGAATGGTCAACAGTTTTGCCCAACAATTGAGGACAATTCGTTAAAATTTGGCACTCCTAGTGCTTCTACTGTGTATGGTACTTGTGTATGGTAGTAGAATAATATTTTCACAAGATAGAGGTTATATCATGCTTGTTTGAGAGGGTAGAAGAGACCACAGCTGCACCCCCTGGATGAACATGTGATGGGAAACCATGCAACGAGGAGCTTAGAAAAAAGTTGTTCAGGTTCCCTGTGTTTTCTTTGTTCACAATTCCTCTAAACTTTGTCAGAGTTCCAAGTACAGACTCTATAAGCTTAAAGCTAGCTCCTAGCTTCCCCAACAGCTCTTCCTGCTTTGACTTGTCATAACCTGCTTGAAGCAGCAAATTTAGTGAAAATAGGGGAAGGAACCCTAGCAAATTTAGTGAAACGTGTAAAATCTACTCTTAAAACCTAAAATGTTGCAGAGCTCCAGCCTCGTATCAAAAACCTTCAAACTCTCAACGAAAGAGCACTAAGCTTAATTCTGCTCAATACTAATCGTATGGATGGATCTTTGGATAAGGTTGGGGGTGAAGAAATGACTAGAGGAAGGGGTAGAGGAGACGAATTAGGGTAGAAGGTCAGGAGAATCATACAGTGAGGGGGCATGGTTCAATGTTGGGTGATGGTTGTTTGTGTGGGAGGAGACTGGAACCAAATCAGGAATGGGAGTTTTTGCTGCATTACATCTCTATAGAGAAAATCAATAGTTACAATATTAGGTCAAATGTATTCTGTTCTTACCTTGATATGGTTTCGAGTCTTAAGAGGTTAAATCGTCCATGTATTAGGCTCAACCATAGTCTGTTCTTGGTATTTTTAGGGTTCAAACTTCAAACATCATGCTATTCTGGCTGAATTGAACAATTCTTCAAAGAATTTAGTTTGTGTTAGTGTTAAAATGTTTGAAGTAAAGTGCACAAGTTAAAAAAATGGCCCTGCTTAGCAATTGTTTAGGGCCTAGGTTAATTTTTTAAATTTCTGTCTAAAATTTCTTCTTGTGCAAAATACTCACTTGAGAAAACAATTTCATAACATGGGAATTTTATGAGAGATAGCAGCCTTCATTCTTTACTGCTGGACTGAAATAAATCATGTTCATAGGTGTAAGGGGGTTCTGCGTAGGCAATGAAATCCCTTTTGTGATTTCCTAGTGTTAAACACACAAGAAACATTGCAAGAATATGTTTATGATCTAAATCTACAGCTTAGAATTGCAGGTTTAACTGATGGATGCCTCTCTTTAAGAGTGCCTTGCCTTCACAGGCTGGAAAGAAAAAACAAGGAGTCTTGGTTTGGCAATAATTGTTGGTGAAATATACTTTCCCTTGATTTCTAACTGAATATTGTGAATGGACTTATATTTCATTTTCTGTCAGGTGTGTCAAGGTGCTAATGTATTGAGGTAAGAGTGAGATTTAGAGACAAGGGAGGCACTCCTAAGGCTGGGTGGCAGCTGTATGCTAGGAAAGAAAAGGATTATGGCAATGGGTATGGAGTTTGAGAGTGGCATATCAGTTTGTGAAGCTTTTTACTTTTTCTATTATGTTTTTGTAGATAATTGTAAATCAGAGCACAATGAAGATAGGCTGCTATTCTGGCTGAATTGAAGAATTCTTCAAGGAATTTAGTTTGTGTTAGTGTTAAAATGTTTGAAGTAAAGTGCACGAGTTAAAAAAATGGCCTTGCTCAGCAATTTTTTAGGGCCTAGGTTAATTTTTTAAATTTCTGTCTAAAATTTCTTCTTGTGCAAAATACTCAGTTGAGAAGACAATTTCATAACATGGGAATTTTATGAGAGATAGCAGCCTTCATTCTTTACTGCTGGACTGAAATAAATCATGTTCATAGGTGTAAGGGGGTT